>JAJEJO010005750.1:195309-406925 GCA_020662805.1 Glaucomys volans
AAAAAAAAAAAAAAAAAAAAAAAAAAAAACCCTACAAAATACACAAACCTGGGAGGAAAATAACTTTTGCTCACTCTCAGAACCAACACAGATGCTTTGTCAGAGTGTCATTGTAGCAGGAATGTGGAAGAAAGAAACTGTGTTGTAGTAGTAATGCTGCTGGTTTCAGCTATTAGCAAAAACCTCATAGAATGAAGTTCAGAATTTTATCAATCACATTGAGGTTTATGCTGTTCAGTTTCGCTGATGTTGTTTTGTTTTGTGTTACTATTCTTAAACCCCTAAATACCTGAAAAAAATATTTGGGGGAGTTAGAAATTTTGCTACATTTACCAACTATAAATCATAATCCCTAATTAAATGATTACATATATTCCAGTTCATAAAAAACTCACATTGTATGAAAGTTTTCATATATGTTATATGTGTATTTATTCCTCAAATTCTACCCTTACTATTTATTCTTACAGATCAGGAAATTTTACGCAAGTTGGAAAAGGAGAAAATCCTGGTCTTCACACCATCCCGGCGAGTCCAGGGGAGGAGAGTGGTGTGCTATGATGACAGGTTCATCGTGAAGCTGGCTTTTGAGTCAGATGGTATAATTGTGTCCAATGATAACTACAGGGATTTGGCTAATGAAAAACCGGAATGGAAGAAGTTCATAGATGAGCGGTTGTTAATGTATTCCTTTGTCAATGACAAGTAAGTAAACCAGTGCTTTTCTTCCTTGAAAATATAACCATCCCTAGTAGCTGCTAAGAATCTTCCATTTCGCCCCTGACCAGACCTGAGACAGGTTTCTTCCAACAACCAATTTCCCACTGATCCTCAGTGATAGTCAGAAAAACTGCAGATTTGTGCTACAGAAGTCCCTGCATAAGCGACAGTCCCCCTACCCTTCCCTGAACCCCTAGCAGAGCACCTGAGGCTGAGAAAGCTTCTTAGACTCTGAGAATGAAGAATTCCCATCTTCACCCCAAAAAGATGCCTTTCAAAAATCAACGTAGAGCTCTGCTAGCTTACTAAATGCCTGTTTTTTTTTTAAGTTGTAAAACCATTATAAGACTGTAGTCAAGTCAAAGTCTACAAGTTGATGGACAAATGACATGAACCAGCATGTGACATAGAAATGAACATATTTATAAATATGTAGAAAAAGTTCATATTTGACTAATCAAAAATGCAAACCAATCTAAAAATTATTTTCTTACCTTTTTTTAAAAAATAACTTTATTCATTTATTTTTATGTGGTGCTGAGGATCAAATCCAGTGCCTTACACATGTTAGGCGAATGTTATACCACTAAGCCACAACCCCAGCCCCTCACCTATTTAATTCACAAAAATATTTTTGTGTGTACCTTATGCTTTTAAAGATGCATGTAAACTTATGTACATTTTAGCAGAAGTTAGCAGAAAGCTTCAAAAATAGATGTGCCCTTTCAATCCAGTAATCTCACTTCTTGGAATATATAATGAAGAAAAAAGAACAGACCAGATATGTTCATTTTTGTATTGTTTATAATTGCAAGAAGTCAAAGGAAATTAAGATGCAATACATTACAATGAGAAAGCAATCACATTACAGTGCATGTCCTATTGGAATATTATTCAACTGTTCATAATTATTTTTTAGTGGTCTATCTCTTTTGTGGCTATGTTATTTTTTAACTTTATTTATTTATGTTTTATGTAATGAAAATTATTTTCTCACCTTTTTTAAAAAATAACTTTATTTATTTTTATGTAGTGCCTCACATGTGCTAGGGAAGAGCTCTACCACTGAGCCACAACCCCAGCCCCAACTATTCCTAATTGTTGTTAGGAAAGCTACTAAGAAACATGGAAAATATTTTTTGTGTTAAAAAGACAAAGCATGGAAAATAATTGTATTAAAATTGTGGGATTGTTGTGACTTGGTCTTTTATTTTTTAACTTTAATGTTTGCATACTGTTTTCATGATGGCAGACACTGTATTTGACAACTGTTATTACTCAGCCATTTTGACATTCCCCTAAGATTTTATATATTACTTGCATTATTCTTACTTTGTAGATACTCAGGCTTATTTCAAGTTGTAGCAGTAACATAACAACTAGTATAATTTTCAATCATAACTTCTTTTTATCATGCACATTGTAAACTCTTCTTTTATCCATTATACAATCAAACCAAATAATAAGTTCACTTCCTTAAGATTTTTCCTATCTCATCTGAGAAGTACATTTACAATAGTAGGAAGAGAAAAGACTTTGGAGTCAGACATTTGAATCTTTCCTGTGTCATGGGACACTAAGTAAAAAATTACTTAATTCTTATAAGCCTAAATTAGCAAAATTTATTAATCTGTAAAATGGAGCTAATACCTCATGGGATTATTGCATATATAAAGTTATCTAACACATAACTGTGTCCAGAAAGTCCCTGTCTTCACACTGAATTCTGCCACCTCTCCCCACTCCCTTCCTCACCTGCTTAGTCTCACACCCCACCTGTTTCATTCAACTTCAAACACAGGTGTTTACAGAACTCTCATAAAATGCCATTGCAATCACTTTCTGAAATCCTTACCAAAATCCCAAGAGTTCTCTGAGAAGAAGAAAATCTTAAAAGATGCTAAACTCAAAACTTACTTGAATTTAAAAAATACAAGATCGGCTTAAGATCTTTTAATTTTGTTTCTAAGAGAGGAGAAATTTGTGTAGTGATTTTCTTTTTTACCTTGTAAATATTGAATCAAACCACTTGGATTAAAATTTCAAATTATTTTAGAGTAAATAAATCTTTGCATGTATTTTTAGAATTAAAAATTATCAACCTCCTACTAAGTATCATTTTTTATTGTCTCCGTGTTAGATTTATGCCCCCTGATGACCCTCTTGGCAGACATGGCCCAAGTCTGGATAATTTTCTGAGGAAGAAACCTATTGTTCCTGAACACAAAAAGCAGCCTTGTCCATATGGTAACTTTCTTTATGAATATTTAACATTTGCCTTTAGAACACAATATATTGTTACACTCTTGTGAATGAAAGTCAGCATTTAAAAATTTGGATGGCATAATATATGGTTCTTTTGATTATAATTAAATTTAAGAAATTCTCATAGCCATGAAAAAGATTTTTACCTGTTTGACTTCAATACATGTGAATTTCCCTAAACTAAAATATGGTTTGAAAACTCAGTTAATTCTATAGAATGTTTTTAGGTACATGAAAATTTAGAATTTTTTCATCTAGACACAAATCAGATAAGCATGGCTTATTATATTATAGCAGTATAGTTGCTCTTCAGAACAGAATTTCCTACATGATTATATAGTCTCACTGGAAGAAAAGAAGCAGGTATGAGTTGGGAACATGTGGTATTAGACAAAAACTGTGAGGTAATCATTAATCATTTGACCAACTTTCTTACTGCTCTTGCTAGTAAGGAAATGAGAAGACTGAAAAATGACATTTCTCGTGAGCATGGAACAGAGACTAATACTTAGCACATTTCCCATTTCTGCCTTTGTTTCTTTCTTAAGTTAAAATAGTAGTGCCATGCGGATTTTTCAGCATCTTATGGTATGCTTCTTTGCCTAACTAGTTTTACTCTTTGTAGGCAAGAAGTGTACCTATGGACACAAGTGCAAATATTACCATCCTGAAAGGGGCAGTCAGCCTCAGCGGTCAGTGGCTGATGAACTTCGTGCCATGTCTAGAAATACAGCAGCCAAAACTGCAAATGAAGGAGGACTGGTGAAAAGCAACAGTGTTCCTTGTACCACAAAGGCTGATAGCACTTCTGATGTCAAACGAGGTGCTCCAAAGAGGCAATCAGATCCAAGCATAAGGACTCAAGTCTACCAAGACCTAGAAGAAAAGCTTCCCACCAAAAACAAATTGGAAACCAGGTCTGTACCTTCCTTAGTTAGTATACCGGCTACTTCTACTGCAAAACCCCAAAGCACTACATCTTTAAGCAATGGCCTTCCATCTGGAGTTCATTTCCCACCTCAGGATCAAAGACCACAGGGACAATATCCTCCAATGATGATGGCAACCAAAAATCATGGAACGCCAATGCCTTATGAACAGTATCCAAAATGTGACTCACCTGTTGACATTGGATATTATTCCATGTTAAATGCATATTCAAATCTGAGTATCTCAGGCCCAAGAAGTCCTGAAAGGCGTTTCTCATTAGACACAGACTATAGAATAAGTTCTGTAGCTTCTGACTGCAGCAGTGAAGGGAGCATGAGCTGTGGGAGCAGTGACTCCTATGTGGGGTACAATGACCGATCCTATGTCAGTTCTCCTGACCCCCAGCTGGAAGAGAATTTGAAGTGTCAACACATGCACCCTCACAGCCGCCTTAATTCCCAACCCTTCCTGCAGAATTTCCACGACCCCTTAACCAGAGTGCAAAGTTACAGTCATGAAGAACCAAAGTTCCATCACAAGCCTCCTCTTCCACACTTAGCTATGCATCTGCAGCACCCTGCTGTGGGTGCCCGGTCCAGCTGTCCTGGTGATTACCCCTCTCCTCCAAGTTCAGCACACTCTAAGGCACCACACCTAGGGAGGTCCTTAGTGGCTACCAGAATAGACAGCATTTCTGATTCCCGACTCTATGACAGTTCTCCTTCAAGACAAAGAAAGCCTTACTCCCGTCAGGAAGGGTTGGGAAGCTGGGATAGGCCAAGTTTTGGAATGGATGCCTATGGGTATCGGCAGACTTACTCCTTGCCTGATAACTCCACACCACCATGTTATGAGCAGTTCTTCCAGAGCCTACCTGAACAGCAGGAGCCCACCTGGCGAATACCATACTGTGGAATACCACAAGATCCTCCAAGGTACCAAGACAACCGGGAAAAGATTTATATCAACTTGTGCAACATCTTCCCACCTGACCTTGTGAGAATTGTCATGAAAAGGAATCCTCACATGACAGATGCCCAGCAGCTTGCTGCAGCCATTTTAGTGGAGAAATCACAGCTGGGTTATTGAAAGATGATGCATCATTGTGGTGTTTAGTAGTTTTTTGTTCAGCTCAAATGCTGAGGGAGGTTTGCTACAATAGCACATGTGATCTCCTTCTCAGCAAGGAGGTTATATAGTATCCATTTATGTGAAATACTGTATCATGGAATCTGTATGTATAGCCCCACTTGGTGGAAATATCACGGGATTGCTTTACATTCAAACTTTTTTTTAAACATTTCCTTTTTAAAGCTATATCCTTGACTGGAAATTTTTCCGGTTTGATTTAATAGATGTATCTGTGATCTTTGATATTAATCTTTGGTGCATCAGGGGTTTATATGCAGCACTTTTTATCTTTGTTTCATGTTTTATTAACTTGGTGTTTATCTATCAATCGCAAGCAATTATAATACCTTCAGAATGTGGAAACTTTGACTAGACCTAGCAAACTATTTTTTCAAGCCAAGCTTAATTAGAATCTTTTACAGCTTTTTAAGTTATTTTTATTTGGGGAAAGTGGGCTTCTTTGTGCTATAATCATTATTTATAGAAACAAAGATATACTACTACAGCACTGACTTTATATTTTAGACAAAATGTAAGTTACCAGTTTATGTTGAAAAGGGTAATAGTATATATTAGAATGATTTACAATATGGCACTTTTCATTGTTATATTTTTGTTTGGATTTTTTCTGTTAAGAAATTAGTTAAATTAATATGGTCAGTTTAAAAGAAAGCAGATGCAATCAATGGAAAAAATCGTTTCCATTTTTTAATTTTATTTTTGTATTAATAAGGCAAAAGCCGTAACTGTTACAGGTTAGAGCTTTGTTATCCAGCTATGATGTGCTTCTGGACAGTAGGAATGGAATTGAATTCCTATATTTCCATTAACCTGTATTTTTAATGTCTGTTTATTTGTTTTGGGGGCACAACAATACTGGATAAATTACCCTTTCACAGTACTTGCCTGTTTTTAATGAATCTAATTATTCTCAATGCAACTTTTATATTTAATATACTCTAGCTTTCCTGCTATTTATCAAGGCTGGCCTGAGGTGGTTTTATGTGTTGAGGATATGCAACATTTATTGATACTGCACTATAGAAATGGTGATGGAGGAGTTGTAAATGATAACTTAAAATTTTTGTAAGATACTGTATATTTTCCATTTTCCTGAAGGTAGTTTTTTTGGGGGGCCTGTTATATTATTAAGGCCAGACTCTTGCCACAAATAGTGTAGTTTTAGATACAGACTAAAGTCTGTTCTAGTATTAGTAAGGGATATTTCTGGTTTCAAAGTCATGGGTTTTGCTTGTTGTTTCTATGGGCTAGAAGATAGATTTGCAGTCAGCGGCAGACAGTCATGTGATTGATGTTAATAACCTGATGGTTCCCTCCAGATTCTGGATTTTACTTAGTGTAACAGATACATTCAGATCTGTTTCTACAGTCTGCCTAGATTCTCTGGTCACTGGGATTATTCTACATGCTACAGTGTGAAGTAAAGCCCTGAAAAACCAGAAAGTACCTTTTACTGTTGATACAAATTGTATCTTTTTAACTATAAGAACTATTTTGATTTGTAGATCTAGTTAAAAACACAAATGTGTAACTATGATTAGACTTTTGGGCAACATTTTATCCCTTATTTAAATACAAATTTTTAAAGTAAAATCGAGGTCTAGAATAGGGTAGAAAATAAAAGTAATGATTTAGATAAATAAAAGTGTCTGTCTTAGTTTTATATAATATATTAAAATATATTAAATAAATTTATTGGCATTTTCTTTCTGCTAAAACTTACATAGTCTGAACTTAAAATAAAGGTAAAATGCTGCCTGAAAATAATGTCCAAGCATCTTTGACTAGGATAACATTTTCACTACTTGTGTGACACCGTGTGTTGCATGAAGTAGGATTTGGGTATACAGTAAATGCTTCTAAAAGGCATTGTGCATTATTGACATATCCAATAATCTGAACCATGTTCAGCAAACTTAATTCAGGAAAGTGATGTTCTACACAATTATTGCTGTTGTGTTTGAAGTGAGTGTGGCATGCATCTGTACCCAAAAGTAACGCAGGTGGCGCCACACAGACCATTTTGAGTGGTGTCTGAGCAATCCGTACTCACTTGTGAAGTTGTTTTCCTTAATTTTGTCAGTTATACTCTACAGACAAATTTAAATATAGAGGCTACATGAGTGTCAAAAGTAGGGTTACAGATATGTAGTATGTTTATGTTAGTCATAGTTTAAGATTTTATAGTATAAAAATCACTTTTAAATTATACTTGTAGGTTTTGTCTCCAATTTCTTTTTAGCATTTTAATTATTTGAAGATGGCCAAATTTTACTAAGTTGTTTTAAACGAGATTTTAGGTAAAGTGAATATAACTTTTTAACTTTGACCTTTTAATGTTTTTAGCTGGCTATTTGTCATTATTGTTTTGGGAAAATAATGTCCCCTGCCATCACCTGTACTGAAGTGAGTAGCTCTGAACTACCCACACTGAAATCTTCCAGTGTAATTAGTTGTAAGAAATAGCCATTTTCTTCTGTCAAAAGGACAATTTGTCCCCATTTTTTTAAGCACCAGTGTTGCTTTCAGAGCTTCAAAATGAGATAATTGGCAGACTTTGGGTGTAGCAAATTTGTATTTATCTTAAGTAATACCTCAAAACAGTCCATTGTCAAATTAAATCTACAGCTGATCGCAAACCTTCATTTCAGCTAAAATGTTCTCCCTAATTCATAATCCCTACTTACCAGACTTGCTAATAAATAACCAGAAAGAGATATATGAATAAGTAGTGAAATTGCCAGAAGTGGTCAGCTGTTTGGGGGGGGGGAGTTTCAGACTGGAATAATCTGCCCCTGAATAATTGACAGTTGACTGTACTTTATACAGTGATTAGTCAGTCTGTTGTCTCTGTGTCTTAGTCCAGAGGAAATAGTACCCAACTGGCCATATACTGGCCTTCAGTATTTCCTCCTTTTCTTGCATGTGATACAGACATTTTGGTCTCATTTTTATGATCTCTATATCCTGATAGAGTTTGTCATTGACTTAAACATTGAAAGAAGTGCTCACCAGTGTAAACTATTTGATACTGGTGGAAACTTGTGTTTTGTGTTTTTATGAAAATGCATTTATGAGAATATGTAATATAACAAAAAAGAGTGTTTTATATATATATATACATGCACACACAGCATATTTGTTATGAAGTATTAAAAACTCGGGCAGGGGGAGGTCCTTTATGGCTAACATTTCCCTTATTGAACTGTCTCATTGAGTTGTGGATGACCAATGATAGGATTTAGAACCACTTAAAAGGAAAGCAACTCTTCACTGGTTTTATTCCTGATATTTCTAAAGAATTATTTTGATAAATTTAATAGAATGTGTAATTTTAAAATACACAAAAAACTTAAGGTAGTATTGATTATACAAATGATTATTTAACATGTTTTTGTGGTTGTAACTATATGTATATAGACAGTAATATATTTATAAAACAAATATACTTTATGTTGTAGTTTTTTTGTCGTAAGTGGGAAGATGCTTCCGTGTGTGTGTGTGTGTTTGTGTGTGTTTGAAAAGCCTAAAACCTTTTCTTGCCTGATTTAATGGCATTTACTTAAAGTATATTTGGGTTTGTTACTCTTTCTATCCAACTTCCTTATTCAAGGTAAATAAGATGCACAATTTCTGGCCATTCTTTTGCCGTGTAGCCCATTCATTTTATCATTCTGTAATTCATAAAGAGTGCCTGATTGACCTGAAATAAAACAGGTTATGGCTATAGTTAATGCTTATGTTCCTAATATATTAAAGATGAAAACTCATCTGTGATGTTGAGCTTCCAGTCCACCAACAAATAAGATGAAGTATAAAAACAAGGTAGAGTATAACACATATTTTAGAATAAGAGAAAGCAGAGTGTTAATAAAAGAAGCACGCATTATTTTAGTTTGGTCTAGGAAAAAGTCCTAGAGCAAGTGTTGACAAACTTCTGTAACAAGGATCAGATAGTAAATAATTCAGGTTTTGCAAATCAGTTGGTCTCTGTGTTGGTCTCTTTGTGTGCATGTGTGTGTGTGCATGCGTGTGTGTCTCACATGCTAGGCAAGTGCTCTACCATTGAGCTACATCCCCAACCCTCAAATGGCCTCGCAAAAAAAAAAATTGCTCACCTTCGTCTTACAAGCAAAAACATAGCCAGAGACAATATGGAAATGAAAGTTGACTGTGTTCCAATAAAACTTTATTGATACCATGGAAATGAGAGTTGGCTGTGTTCCAATAAAATTTATTTATAGAAATAGGCAGCAGGCCAGATTTGCCCTGTGGGCCATGCCTGGTCCCGTCCTTTGAGGGAGAAAAATAGACATTTTAAGTAGTAAATCCTGGTATATGTTAATATTAGGAATAATTTATTTCAACTGACAGAAAAATCAAATAGTTATTGATGTTCTTCAAAAGATGATTGTGAGACAGTCATATTAAAGCACCTTAATGCACTTGTTGTTAAACTGTTCACATCATTATTTATTAGATATTTCTTGTGTTTAAACATGAACTATAAAAAAGATTTTAATAGGTATTAAATTTTTTTATGAGCTTCATATTTCTATTGAGAAGTATGAGTTCTTTACCTATCTTTTGTTTTTTAATGGCCTCTTGGACCAAAAAGAAAAAAGAAAAATCTATTGTATTCTAAAAATTAGCATATAATTAGCTACACATTTTTTAGACTGCATTTATCAGTTACATTTTTTTCTGTTCGTTTTGACTTCTAATAATTGACAGATCTGTGCTTTAAAAATGATTTTAAAGAATATAAAACGGGCTGTAATTTCACATACTTTAGCTTTTCTCTGTAAAATTAACTATGACTAGTACAAGGATAACTATAATGTGAATGTTACAAGTGACTCTTTATAAGAAACAGTGTATCTCTGCTCTCTCTCTCTCTAAATGTTTAGATTTTTAGATACTGCAGAGCTTCCATAGTGAATGATGTTCTTACTGTGATCACGTGTAATTCTGAATTCCTTGGAAGTACACACTGCGGGGCATGCTCATTCACAGTGCTTTATTCATGGTGTTTCAACAAAAACATCAGAAGAATATTAAATTGTCGTGAATGTTACTATCCGTTTACTATTATGCTTTCTTCTAAAATTAGAATACAATTCTTTTAACAGTGTTTGTTGTTTTGTTTATTTTTGTTTCTTTAATGCTTTCTGTGAACTTATTGTTCCTGTTATAATAGTACTGTTATGTATTAGAAGTGACTTTTTCTCTAATAGTCTTTCAGGTTTAAAAATAATTTAAGGCTCTCTGTTGACCATTTGGCAGAGAAAATGCATGTTTTAATTTAGTTAAAACTTGTAAAGTTTTACTTCTTAAATCATGTACTAAATTTTCTGTTTGGGTATTTCAGAAAACAACAAAATGTTCACCATTAAAGCCTTGGCCACCTGTTTTTCTAAAGCAGCTTATGTCTCAAAGGAAAAAGACATTGAAGAGCAATGTTTTGTTTTTATAAAGAATGTTTGAGATTTCCTTTGGTTTTTTAAATTATAAAATTATAAATTTTCTGTCTTATGTAAAATGATAACAAACATGCAAACTTCTGCAGACTTAGTATTTTGTTGCAAGTGTACCAGGTTACCAATCTTATCTTTTCCTTTTGTGCTTTTTTTTTCCCCCTCCCAAAACATAGTGGTATGCTGACAGTAGAACTCCCTATTTGATTCTGCAAACTTTTCTTACAGGAAAAGTAAGTTAAAGAATATGTTTAGAGCAACCATTTGATAAGCTGGTATAATTCTATTTATCTCTGTCCTGTGTGTTTCTTTGAAATGGAATTTTTATAATTCCAAAAGCAGTTTATTAGAACTACTGGAAATCCTTACCAAACAGATATATGATTCTGCCACTGAGGGAGAGAAATTATTCATTTTTCTTATGGAGGTTTGTTTTTGTTTCATGAAGAAATTGGTCTCATTTGGCAGCATAGAGGCTAATAAGTAAAAGCATTATCCTTCTGTAGTCTACCGCTTGCCTGCATTCAGTGGTTAATAACATTATGAGCATTCTGTAGAGTAAGCTCATGTTCAGTGTCAATGTAAATGTTAGAACCAAAATTAATTCCTATGAAAACTGAAATTAAATGTCAAAGATGACTAGTTCCAACTTGATGGTGAGAGTGTTTTCTTTCTAATCTGTCACTAAGGTATGTGTGTGGTGGTTTTGAAGTGTCCTCAGGTATCTGGCCAAGACAGACTGATTGTTAATAATGACCTTGTCTATGGATTTTATATGAAATTCTGGGTGTCATTGGTGTCCTTTTTCTAATATGAGGACTGGCAAGTGGTTAAAAAATATTGTCAAGTCTCCTCTTGTGGGATGATAGGTGCTGGGATTTTGCACCAGGTTTGAGCACTAGTGTGTGAAACCACAACAAATGCTTAGGGCTCTAGAGAATCAGGGTCTGCATATCTGCCTTCAGTTCACTTTATGGTAGGGCTGGAATCTTCATAGTCAAAAGTGAGTAAGGATTTTTTTAAAATAGACTGAATAGATCTTCAGGAAAAGAAATGGAAAGTTTTATTTCTCTGATAGTTGAGGCTGAAAAACCTAGATCACTGTAGGGAACTGCTCTCCTCAGGTTGACAAAGATTGCAGACAGCTGCTGGGATTATGTTCCAATTCCAGTCCTGTACATGTTGCTATGGTAATGTGTATATCACACATACAATAGGTAGAATCAGGGCAAATTATCTTTCATAGTCTTTTTGAAACTCAATTGTAAAATGGTGTTCATGCCTATTTGACAGTCTTATTGTCACCAAGGGGATAGTGGTGATGGCAGTGGGCATGAGGATAATTGAAGAACAGATGCAAATGCATGCAATGCTGCATCTACCCCATTCTTGCTGAAGTGAAACTGGAATTTTCACTTTCTCCCAGCTATTCCAGAAAACCATATTCCTGACCCAACTGTCAATGAAAAAACACTATTTTAGTTACGATCACAGTAAATAATGGGATGTTTTAAACAATCTCCATGATTAAATATACTCATGTTCTATCAGTGCATAAAATATTAGTTCAGATAGCAGTTTTATCCTTCTATATTGCCTTTCAGACCTTTGCTTTTCTTGTTATTTTATTCGCTAAAATTGTTGTTTGCCATTGTCAGATATTCTTTTCTTCCCTCTTAATTGTCTTCATGTAAGCTGTTTAACCAGGTTCTTATGGATTTAGACAATGTATTTTGTCTTTGTCAGCAGATTTGATTATTGGTGTTGAGTTGTAGTTGTCACAGAACTCAACATATCCAGAATAAATGTTAGGTGGGAGAAGGTACCCAGGTACTTGGCAGGCTGAGCTGAGAATCCAAGGTAACATTAGATTGGGTTGCAGTGTTAACTAGAGCTAGTACTTTATTCTCCCCCATCTAGTGCTGTTGTCTGAAGAGGAAAGGTTACTACGTATCGATGAATTAAGTAATGTTTGGAAGGAGGAGTATTGTAAAAAGCAACTATTAATGGTGAATTTATTCAAAGCAAATTACCTGTTTTTGAGCCTTTCTTGAGTTAAATATAAGTACTTACTAGGATTTGTACTGCAGCCTCAGGTACTCTTGTAGAGTTAATATTTTCACTTTAGTGTTGGAAAAGACTTAAAGGACTTTTTAAAATCTTCTAACATTTTAAAGGTTTCCCTTAAGATTTTTAAAGTAATCTCTTAAGAACATATTCCTTTCTAGATGCAATTATCAGCCTCAGGAGTTCAGAGTAGGAACCCCAGTTTCATAGATGTCAGCAAGTTGGCAAATCACTCAACAGGGTAATGAAACCCCCACTACCATCTCCTTGGGTTGTTAAGACTGAATGAGTTGAAACTGCTAAAACCCTTTGGACATGCAAATCCATAGTGTGTGTTCAATAAGTAATGGGATGTTTTGTACATGACAGCCATTGTCATGTAAATGAAAGGGGTGTCTAAATGCACAACAATTTTCAGAAGTTCAGTGTAGTTACACTGGTAGAGTATGAATTCTGACAATGTAATTTGATATATTCAATAATGAAGTGATTTTAGGATTTTAAGAGTAACATTTTTTTTTTTTTTTTGGAACCAGGGATTGAACTCAGGGACACTCAGCCACTGAGCCATATCCCCAGCCCTATTTTGTATTTTATTTAGAGACAGGGTTTCACTAACTTGCTTAGGGCCTCGCTAAGTTGCTGAGGCTGGCTTTGAACTCGCGATCCTCCTGATTCAGCCTCCTAAGTCACTTCGATTACAGGCGTGCGCCACCACGCCCAGCTAAGAGTAACATTTTAACCTTCAAAAAATTCTTTTTTAGGAGGAGAGGGTGTCAGGGATTGAACCCAGGTGGAACCATTGAACCATTGAACCAGTGGCTTAACCACTTAACCATGGAGCCACATCCCCATTTTTTTTTTTAAGAAAGGGTCTCACTGAACTGCTCAGGGCCTCTCTAAGTTGCTGATGCTGGCTTTGAACTTGGAATCCTCCTGGGTCAGCTTCCCAAGCTACTGGTATTACAAGCATGTGCCACCACACCCAGCTCAAGGAATTCTTAGAACATATATCCTTGCTACCCTGTCACTAGGCTCTTCTTGGTTTAAGAGCTTTTCTGCAGTTAAGTAGTTCCTAGACTTCACTACTGACATGCTTCTGAACTCTACTTTTATTCCTGAAGGTGACCCCAGCAAACCTGTTTGCCCTCCTGTATCACACAAACCCTGGAAAGCCAATCTGGACAGAGCAGGGGGACAATGCACATTTCTGGGAAGATAGCAGCTTACGAAGGGTAGCTGTTTTTGTCTTTAAGCACTTCCTCCTAGTTTATAGCTTCTGCTCTCCAAGTTGGAGAGATTACGCTATCAGTAACCCACTCACATTTGAGGGTCCAGTACTATATTTTTACATAATTTAAATTAAAATCCTATGAAACAAGCATTATCCTTAGTTCAGAAATGAGAAAAGTATGACTCAGAAAGGGTAAAGCACTTGCTCAAGGACAACCCATGGTTAGAATCTCTAGGAACTGGCCCCTGACCATACTCAGTATGAGTTCTACAAAAATTTAGTTATACCATAGCTGCACATACTTAAGCATGCTATCATTTTACATGGGAGCAGAGAAAGACTGAGGAAAATGTAAAATTAGAACTTTCATTTCTCTTCAGTTGTCCTGCATACTTTCAACACTCTGCTTTCATGTGTGAACAGTCATGACACGGATGTCACTTATATTGGAGGAAAGGATACTCAGAACTCTACCAGACCCAAGGCTCTGAGAATCGCCCACTGACTAGGGTGCAGTGTTCAGGGTCCAGAGAAAAGCTAGGCCCAACTCACTGCTTCCAATAAGCAAGATGGAGTAGCTCTCTGTTGTGATAGAGGGCTGTTGTAGAGCCTGAGATGCTGTCTGAGAGTAATCCCAGAGAGTAAAAGGCAGAACATTTATTTCTAATGTTTCCAATCATACAGAGCCCTTCCAGTGTGTCTTTTGAGAAGGCCCATTTAGCTTTCAGTCACCTGACAATACCCATGGCAAACAGCACCTTTTATGTTGAAGCAGCTGCCATTTGCATTTCTCTTTGCACAAATTCAGCATGAGATTAGAAATAGGAATATTCAATTAGGTGCCTAAATAGATTCCCTTCCCAGTTCCCCTGGAGAGCTCAATGAGGGACAAAACATTGAAAGAATAGGGAATACAAGGTTTAAATGCACTTTCCACTCTCATCCAGAGACCTAAATGAGCCAGTTTCAGTGCACAGAGGGCCCCCCTTCAGCTCTCCAGGGATTGGGGGCCCACCAGGGCTCAGGCTTTCTCACTGCCTCAGCCTTCAACACTCTCTCTCCCCATCTGTATTTTCCAAGGTTATAATTATCATTCATTTGAATAATTGTTTCAAATATACATGTGAAAAGATTAAGGGCCACGGCAAATATAATTTGGTAACTACATGAAAAGCTATTCAATAAAGTCCAGAGGAGATTTATGCGTCTGCTATGTATGTTACCAAATTGACAAGGACAAAGCACACTGTGTCATAGTTATACATGTTAAAGACAGCAAAGGAAGGAGCAGAGTGAAATGCATGTTCTAGTTCAAGTTCAATTTCATTGCCTACGTTGAACAGTGGGAGACATGAGTTGGGGGACTGGAGGACTCTTTGCCCCTGAGGTAGGGATGCATGTGAGTGTGCACTAGGATCAGATTCTTACCAACCCCACAGCTTCCATCCAGACAGTGGTCCTCCTAGCAGCCCCTTCCTTCCCTCTCCCTATCCCTTCTTCCTGGTTCTGAGTCATGTGGAAAGGTAAGCGTTCTCAACTCTGTCTCATTCTTCCCAGCCAGTAATTTTCAGAGACATTGAAATCACCCAGTTGGCAGTGGCTCTAGGCAGATAGGAAAAGAGGTTGATAACTTTTGAGGGGCAGAAAAGAAGAAGAAAACCAGGCCCAGAAGCAAGGAGGCATGATAGAGCATCTTCTGAGGACTGAGAGGTTCAGAGTGATCGTATTATGGGATTCACAAAGCAGAGGTTGTAGATACACTGAGGCCAGACAACCCCTACATGACAAGCTCAGATTTGGGGTCTTTAAGATTTTACATAGGTATCACATGAGCCTGATCTGAGGCCAGATGCTTCTATTTTGGCCAGCACAACTGTTAAATTTTCCATTGGATGTGTCTGACCCTCTAATTGGATGTGTGTACCCTCTAATTTGGCCTCTGGCACCAACCTCACTAATTTAATTAGGCCAGGAAAATAGGTAATATTGAGGCCAGTAAAATATATAAAAGATGTTTAACATGGAAACATTGTATATTTCAAAATAGTGTGAAGGATTTTAAATGTGCTTACCATAAAGAATGATAAAAGTTTAAAGTGATACATATGCTAATTACCCTAATTTGATTGATACACAATATATAAGTGAATCAAAACATCACATTGGATGTATGTACAATTATTATAGGTCAATCAAAAATAAAAACAGTTACTAGGAAAAAAAAAGATGTTTAAACAGAAATGCTGGGTCACAATTTTGAGGGGTTGGCAAAAGTAGAGGAGGGTTAGCAATAGGGAGATTGCTGCAATGGCCCACCCACAGCAGGACCAACTCAGGGGACAAGAAATCAAGGAACCAAATGAGACATTTCTGAAGTAGAATCAAACTATTTTTTTCTCTTGGGTGCTGCAGTACAAGGATCTCACCACATGGCCGTCCACCAGATACAGAACCTGGGCCTAAGCCCAAGTGGCAGAGTGACAACTAACACCCACTAGGAAGTAACCATGCTTGGTCCAGAGCTGCTGCCCAGCAAGTGTCCATTCCTTTCACCACCCTGACCTTTATCTCTGGAACATTAAGGCCTCATCTTCCCAATTCCAGGTCCCTAAATACACTCTCCAATGAGTAACCAGAATTTGTTCTTTTAAAAAGAATCCCACAGAATTCTTAATCTTTAGCTCTCTCTCTCTGCACTTCTCTGAATTTAATTCTTTAGGAAAGCTACCAAGGTGTAAAATATGAGGACCAATATGTAGACAGATGTTCCCTGATTCCAGTAAGAAAACTGGCTCCTGTTTTAGTAGTAACCTAAAACAGACATTGTTGGTCACCTTGGACTCAAGTGGATGCAGCCTTGGGAGTTGAGAGGAGCCCAGTCGGCTCCTGATGATTTGGGAACAAGCACTCCATCCCAGGCATCTATTCTTCTCACTCCCTACCTGCCCTTCCCCAGTCTGCCTTCTACCACCCTGCTGTGCTCCTGAACTTGGGCAGAGCATGAGAGAGGGTAGAGGGTGGGAGAAACACCCAGCAGCTAGGCTCACTAGCAGCTTTTTTAGAGGAAAAAAACTGCAACTTCCAATCTACCCTTCTCCCTGGAGTTATCAGCCAGTGAGGGCTGCTGGGTGCCACCTGGCCCTTGCCCTAGTGCTGCTTGTGATAGGAGGTACACTAGGAGCTCAGGAAGGGCAGGGGCCCCTTTAAACTGCTCATCCTGCGTTGTTGGTGCAGAGTAGTGCCTGGGTCCCTGTGGGTGGTTATGTTTGCAGAGTAAATGGAGAGACAAATGGTATCCCCTCAGCTGGCCTGTTCCTCATTGCCATGCACAATTGTTTCTCAGAATTTGTACCAAGTCTCTTCTTTTCTGCCTTTAGGGCACTTTCTAATAACCACCCCTCAGGGCCAGGGAGTATGCTTCCCAAAGGTACCAGGACACCTGAACAACATTGCTGTGTTAAACCAAAAGGAATTGAAAATGAGTCCTGAGCCCTCGCATATTTTATTTACTTGGGGAGAAAAATAAAAATTTAACACATATGTTATAGAGATTGATTCATTCTTTTGCAGGTGTAGAAATTAAAGTCCAGAGAGTAATGACTGATCCAAAATCAAAGAGCAGAAAAAAACAGAACGACTGTCACATCAGACCAATACTGAACACAACCTATGGACCATAAGCACCAGTCCACAGTGAGGAAAAGCAACGACAGTCTTGCTGATGTGGGTTACTTTCAGCTTGGCTCAAACACAACCAGATAAAAAGCAGTGACAAAGAAATACACGGACCATATAGACTGGGTCCTGCCAGTTCCTCTTAGAGGTTCCCTCGGGCCCAGCCATAGCAGGAGTGAAGGGAGAAGTCCTCCAGGTGAGAGGCTCCACTGGCTGCTTCCTTCTGTATGTTGAGGCTGGGGAACTGTTTGCAAATATCACTCAAATTTCTTTCTCCGCCACCACTCAGCTGGTCATTTCTGCACTTAGTCACTGGCACACTGAAGGGGCCAGGGCAGCAGTCCACTTTCCATAGTGCAGTCTGGCCTGCTCCACCATGACTGTATTCACCTGTGAGTGCAATATAAATGGAGCCAAGGCTGTGCACAGGTGAAACAGTTTTCTGGACAGTGGTCCTCATGGTTCCCAACCATGCTGCTATTGGTGTTTAGGGCTGGGTAAGCCTTTTTTGAGAGGACTATCCTTGCATTGTAAGATGTTTCCCAACATCCCTGGACTTTACCAGCTAGATGCCAGTGTCACACAATCCTAAAAATCAAAAATGTTCTCCAGACATGTCCCCTGGGGTCTCTGGGTATGTAGAAAGCACACACTTTAGAATAATGGAGAGAGGCCAGAGTGCATGGGTGCCTAAGAACAGAGTACAGGTGGCACAATCTGGCACTCCCAAACTCAAGGGTAAGTCAGTTTGATCACTGCAGCAGAGTAACAAATGCTCACTGCTATGGTTTACATATGGTTTGAGTTTGGCCCCCCCAGCAATTCTTGGGCTGAAACTTGGTGTGACAGTGCTGAGGGGGTATCACTTTAAGAGGTTGGGCCTAGTGGAAAGTGATCAGATCATGAGGACAACACCTAAGGAAGGTATTGATGTAGTTCTCACAAGAACAGGTTGTTACAAAGTGAGGCCACACATCCACCCAAAAGGTCAGTTACTCCCTTTTGGTTTCTCTGCACTGGTGTTCTGCAGCCAGGGGACCCTTACTAGGAAGCTGGAGCCATGATGTTTGGACCCTCTGGTCACCTCAAGCATAAGTCAAATAAACTTCTTTACTTTTATGAAGTACCACCAGGGTCAGATAGCCTGCTGAAACAATACAAAATGGATTCCGACACTTATGGAATAGTCCCTATGTTTCCCAACTGCCTTGTAGCTAAGGGGGGGTTGTGTGACTAGTTCTGACCTTGAAATATGAGCTGAAGGGACAGTGTCACTGTGGAGCCAAGGGAGCGGGTAAGCACCAGGTCTCTCAGGAACTGGGGGACAAGATTCCCCTGAAAAGCATAAAAGTGAAGAAAGGGCCTCAGGTGAGTGGGCCGGCCTCACCTTGACTGACAGAAAGGGAGTAAGGGAAGGAAGGCATTTCCCATAGGAGCTGGAGCCCAGGTGGACTCACTTAGAGCTGGCCACGGGGACATGCTGGGCTGGGAAGTGGGGAGGACCATCTGTGTAGGCACCATCCAGTTTGATGACAAAGACCAGAGAAAGGTGTGGGGTGGTCTCCAACAGGCAGATTGAGTGACAGCAAATTTTAGGAATTCTTAAGTTTGCTGAGCAAAAGAATCAGACACTGAAGAGTACATGCTGAAACAACTTGATTATTTATATAAAGTACAAACTAGATGAAACACATCTACCCCATTAGGATTCTGGGTGGTGCTGACTGTTGGAGGAGGGCCTAGGACCTGAGAGAAGACACTGGGGACGGCAGGGGGCTGGCTGCTCTGATTGCCTTTTGCTGATTTCACAGATACATACAGCTTATTAGGATTGCTCATGCTGTTCCCTGGCCTGCAAATGTTTGTCTTTTATATTTCTAAGAAAAATTTATACAATTCTCTGGCTCCCTCTTTATTAAAAAGCCCAGTTAAATGTTTATTTGTGCATAGTGTTCTATAAGGTTTTATCAAAGGGGAGTTTCGTGTCCCTTTTGGATTCTCTTTTATAATCCCCACTTCAGGACTGATATACAGCTGGCATTGATTTATCTTGTGTTCTCCTTAGAACCAAATGAGTATAATCCATAACCATCTCTTTCTCCCCAAGGCTGTGAACTAGAACAGGGTATTGATTTGTCAGAGTTACTCATTCGGACCAAGGAATGTTTGCCAGACCCAGTTTAGCAAAGGCCGTCCAGCTGACTCATACAGCCTTGGGAACATTTGGTGCTTCTGGAGTTTGAGGGGAACAAGAAATAGAACTTCTCTCAGCCAAGTGCTCCTGGGTCATAAGTGGGTCCCCAGTAGAGCAGCCTCAGTTTCACCTGAGAACTTGCTAGAAATGCAGATTTTTTTTTTTTTTAGTTGTAAATGGACACAATACCTTTATTTTACTTTATTTTTTTGTGTTGCTAAGGATTGAACACATGCCACACATGTGTTCAGCAAGCACTCTCCCCACCCACTGAGTTACATCCCGCCCCTAGAAATGCAGATTCTTGAGCCCCATCCCTGACCTGCTTAATCAGAGTCTGTAGGGTGGAGCCCAGCCATCTGGGGTTGTTTTTTTGTTTTTGTTTTTGGTTTTGTTTTGTTTTGTTTTTTTGTTTTTTTAGCAAATTTTCCATGTGATTCAAATGCATATGAAAGTGAGAACCACTGTGCTAGGTCGGCTGAGAAATAAAGCAAAAGAGTAAGCAGGTGAAGGCTATCCCCTTGAGCATTGCTAAAGCTCATGCTAGAAAATGTGGGCTTTGTCTGTAGCAACTGGGCTTCCTCCCTAACACTGACCCTGTGGAAGCCTGGCCTGCCTCTGTAAGACAATGGCACGGAGGAGCTGTGGGCTTCCTGCAGACAGCTGGCTTCCAAAAGGAAAATTCAAGAGCAGGACAGTGCTGTACACCAAATTCACCAAAGTCCCATCTCCCTGGAAAGGGAGGAGGAGTGGACCACCAGGGCGGGGCTGCTGTGCTAACAAGTATCACAGCTATAGCAGGGCTGTTGTGTTGGTAAGTGTCACAGTGGAGACTGTGTTCCTTAAGAGTGGATGTGGACTATTAGTGATTACAAGTAAATAGCTTTCCTCCCCTTTAGTTGTGACACCAATCAACTTTGCTCATCCACAGCTGGAGATGGCTTGACAAAGTCTAGCTGTTGTAAGAGACAGGAACATGCTGAATGGCCCCATCTGGCTGGTGGCTGTGGGTGGTGTGTGAGTGAAGAAAGTGGCCTCTTGTTCTGAGTCTTCAACTTTCCATGTCTGTCCCGATGATGAGCATAGACTGAAGTCTTGCTGTCCTGTGCTGAAGCAAGACACAAAGAAATCCAGCCAGCAGGACGTGAGAAGTGAGAGCTGAGTATGCTCTCTTTCCTTGGAAGGGGTTCAACTAGGTCCTTGTCATTATTGTAACAATTCGTTTTTAAGTATCTGAAAATGAACAATCTATCACTCCCTTCTGCCTCTCAATTGCCCATTCTTGCTATCTCATGACCTGCTCTTTAGCATTAAAAATAGACTACCATTCCCAAAGGAGGTATACTTCTATTCACACCTCTTTATGAATAGAAGTAAATTAGATGTAGAAATCAG
Organism: Glaucomys volans; assembly: GCA_020662805.1. Classification (NCBI taxonomy): domain Eukaryota; kingdom Metazoa; phylum Chordata; class Mammalia; order Rodentia; family Sciuridae; genus Glaucomys; species Glaucomys volans. The sequence continues at coordinate 216,419 of JAJEJO010005750.1, forward strand.
TCTAAACATCTCATTTTACCACAGAGGAATCAGAGGCCTCAAGAATTAGAGTGACTGAGCCAAGTTTTGGCCACACATTACTAATAGAGCCCACAGCCCACAGCCAAGTTTAACACCCACAGGCTGAAAATCCTCATCTTCTGCCACTTTGGATTATTCAGCATCATCTCTAATTAGGGTTATCTCTTATTACACTAAACAAGAAGCCACTGATAAGTTCCCCTGCTCTTTTCTAATAGTTTCTTCTTGTATCACTAGTCCCATTTAGAAAAAAAAGAAAAAAAACCACAAAAAACTATGTATAAAAAAGGTTTCAAAAAGTAGCCTCACATGGGACACTGCTGTGGAAGGCAGATTTTATCTTTTGACCCAGAGGCTCAGGTTCCCTGATGAATCTAATCTCTGATTAAATTAACAGGTGGAAGTAAGAACAGAGGTGGCAGACAGCAGAGACTATCTGCTCAGTGGTTCAGAGGGCTCAACTGGATGATTTCCTCAATTCCCTTCTGGTGTGTGAGTGTGTATTTATGTGTATTTAATGCACAAAAAGCACTCTTTCAAGTGCTGCAAACTGTTGCTGAAGGACATTCCAGCTTTCAGCTACATTGCCTTCCCATGCCTCATGACTGAATAATTTTATGCCAAATTTGCTTATGATCAAGGAAAAATCTGGTAAGAAACCACAACAAAGTATGTGGTTATCTCTTAAGTTACAAAAATGCTGATAACCAAAGATTTCAAATCAATTATGAAGATCTGTTTGAATGCATATTCCTTGATTTTAGACAAACAGTATTGTAACTGCCAAATAAAGGGTTATCTGCTTAGGTATCTCCTGTAGAAGAAGATTGTCTTTCAAACAATCAGACTTCAGTATCCTTGAAAACCTTCAGTGACAGATGGAAAATTCTGTTTCATGTTGCCATATTTGTGTGGGTTTTCTGAAAATCTTTATACCTCTGTGCCAGCAAGTACCTGCCACATCAGTGTAGCACAAAATGTTCTTAAAGAACATGAGTGACTATCAAAATAGCCAACTCATGTCACAACTCTCACCCAATCCTCTAAGCTTCAGTTCCCAGCCTTCAAACTTCCTGGAATGCCAGGATCAGTGCCATCTCTTGGATTAATAAAGCCACTTCATTTCCCAGCTCTTCCACTGTCCTCTCCTTCACTCTTTCTCCAAACCACTGCCAAACTTCAGATGAACACTGAAATCAGAGGCGATTAGAGCCCAAGATTGGGCAGGCAGGCCCCACAGATCAGGAGGCCAATTCCTTGAGAATGTGATCATCACTGCCCACTACCAGGATGCAGAATCAAGTGGAAAGTAAGAAGCAGGCTGATGTTAGACTATATTTATTGCTACATTTATATACAACTATACAAACAGCCCAGAAAGGAAAGGGTGTGTTGCATCAATTTCTTCAGATTCCACAGAAGTGCACATGGAAACAAAGCCATACACCAGAGTTAGCTCTCATATCAAAGCCAAAAAGTCACTTACTTTTTTTTTTTTAAAGTGGAAAATTTTTCAAAATTCTCCCCATAAGATTCCTCCTTACAAGCTGATCATGCAGAAACAAGTGGGTTCTCAGAAGCTGATACTTTCAGGCATCTGGGGAATGGTGCCTTGAAGACGGGTATCATGAATGCTGGCTTGGGACTGCAGGGTGCAAGGCAGAAGTCCCAAGTCCTAGCCCATCTTCCTCAGGTCTGTCCCTAGGAAAGGCAGTCGAGACAGGTTTGAAAAGAGCAAGAAAGGGAAAACCGATAGCAACAGAGATGAGGAGAGAACCATCAGCAAGAGTCCTGGTCGAGGGAATTCTGGTCCATCCAGTTCCAGCTGAGATTCCAGACTTTGGGGAATGTACACATTCAGAACAACGGAATGTCTTGTTATGTCCTTATCCTAAAGCTTGCCATGGGTCAGCTGCCAGGGACCTGCATGAGGACACAGAAAATTGACAGCAAAGTCACTAAGAAAACTCAACCATTACCAGAATGGGGTTGCAAAAGGTATCATCCTGAATGCCTTCTCCATGTTCTATCAGTTAACATTTGGCCCCAGGTGAGTTGGTTAGTGAGCTGTGAAGGGGAACAGAACGATGCACAGGCTGCACCAAGATATGGGTGGCTCCACAAACACTCCAGTCAGGCCTCCGCTCAGCAAGGATGACTTTTGTCTTCAAAGGAGTCTAGCACAGAAAACTTGGCATTGCTCCAGAATTAGATGCAGTACTTGTGAAAGGTTGTAGCATAAATCCAAGTTCACATCATAGTCACAAACCTTTGTGACACGAATCCCAACAGTAGTTGAGCAGCCTGTCAGCATGTGTGCCCAAAGAATGAGTTTACCTTATTCAGCTCCCCAAACTTGCCTCAGGTCACTTCACAATTCAGGAATCCAGGAGAAAGGACACAAAGGTCAGGTCTACCTGGCCTTGTAAGCCCAAATCAGCCCAGAGCCTCAGAGAACAGACAAGCCTGAAGGTTGAGAGCAAGAAGTCTGTGGTCTGAATACACAGGCTGTGCCAGCCTTGGGGCTAATTAATAATTTGGAGACCATCTGGCCCTGAGACTGTAGGGGGTTCTATCCCTGAAGAAAACAGTCAGCTCTATCTTGTCTATGGCTTTAGATATCACCTCTAATTCCTCCCCACCATAATCCCACAGGCCCCATCAGGATGACAGCGCTGTGGGAAAGGCCTAAGAATGGCAGGAGCACTAGAAAACCACTCAGAAGTCCCTGTCCTTTTTCTTGGGTCAGTAACATTATAATCAACTATGGAAGGGCCCAGCAGCTCTTCTAAGGCTGAGAACATGTGACATTTCAGGCTGAAGGATGTGACAATCGCCAACTCCCTTGCTCTCTTCATAAATGCATCTCTATATAATTCAAAATCTGTCATCTGAACTTGACTTTTCTGGTGAGTCACACAGAAATTGTCTTTTCCTACTTCAGATGCCACTAGCTCAGAATCAGACTCCCTCAAAGGATTTATTCTAAAAATGAAAAAAATTGAAAATCAATGAGGAAAAATGGCAAATTTTAATTTCGGGAATTTTGCTAATCAAAATGGAAAAAAATGAAAAGTGTTACATAAATGAATTTCTGCATTGAAATAAAGGTTTAAAGATTAATAGCTAACATGTTCATAGCAATCTATGAAACATTAGGACTGTGTTTTAACTAAGGATTTTAGTTCAAATACGAGGAATAAGACTTGCTGAATTATGAATTCACAATCAGCTACACCCCTTTCAAAATGAGTGACAGCAAATGATGATGGATGTGTCACAGCCCTTTGAGTGGATTTTGAAACAGTGCTAGTCGAGTCAAGAGAAGCCACAGATTCTAACAAGACCTTCACCTCATTTCAGAGCAATCCAAAATTCAAGGCCAAAGAAGCAAATCATTTCTAAAACTTCCCCATCTTATGTGAACACATATAACCATTTTTTTCTGTCACATGAAAAACATCTGAAAAACAGTATTGTCATAATAGACACTTATTCCAAATCTTAAAGTGTTCTTGCAAATACATCACATTTAGTGACAGTTACCCAGCATCCTAGCAGGTCTATGAGAGGGTGGGCTAGCCCTGGCAACAGCGGCCAGTTGTACTTACCTGGTCAGAGAGCCTTCGTCCTGTTACATTTGCTTTATACTGCTTTGGCAAGATCTCATCTGGAACAATGCATACAATTTGGGTCCCCACCTTTCAAAAGAGATGTCAAAAAGTTAGAAAGCATTTGGAAAAGAACACAGAAGAAAGCTGAATGGGGAGAAAGCTGAATGGAGAGGGTGGACTGCCTGCTCAGTAGTTCGGAATGCTGGGAACACCTCTGGATTATCATAGGCCCCACTGGGTAACTATATTGACAAACTAATTTCTCTCCTAATCTTTGGCCTCTCGTTTAAAAAAATAAATTCATCTTCAAAACTATACTATTAGAATGTAGGAATAAGAGTAACTAAATCGCCCCTTAAAATAGAGGCTGGAATTCTCTAAGAGTTGCAGCAACTCTCACAAATAATCAGTTTCACAAGAATAATGGGTCTCAAAGCCATAAATATCAGAACTTTAGAGTCTTGTGCTCTAGTAGATTTTATATATTATTTCAAGTTCTCTCTTGATTAATCAGGGCACTGACAAAATTTCCTCAGGTAATAACTAGCCTAATGAAAGTACTCTGTGGTCCCTACTTTGAAATCAGTAGTTGCTATCTTTGAATTCTCAATACACACTACCCGTCTGCTACAAGACTGGGATGGGTTAAGAGAAAGTGACCCCCTGGCAGGCAGCCACATTAGCATCATAGGGGCCACAGAGCAATTTCAGCCCACTTTCTCCACTCTGTCTTCCTCAGCTGATTCACCTGCCATTCTCAGATATAGCCCCTTAGAAACACCAGACAGAAAACAAAAGTCAGATTAATGCAACAAAGAGGTTGCTGAACTGGCCAACTCAGTTCCTGGACTGGGGAGAATCATGCTTACAGTGTTTTCCACACTAGTAGATAAGCAATCAGAAGTTAGTCATTCAGTCTCTGTCTTCTGCATAGATTATGTTCCGAAAGGGCATCTGGGCTGACCTGTTTCCTCTGAAAACTGTTATGGATGGTAGCTCTGTTTCCAGATAGTTTAACCTATAATGAAAAACTGAGTCTGTGTGGTAAAATACTTCAGAAACCCCACATTTGTGAAAGCTGGTAATAAAGGAACATAGATTCAATGAGACTTATTAATAGTTTTATAGTTTGCATTTAATACTTGAGCTTGATGTTCAATTGGGCAGAATTCATTAGAAGATGATTAAGTAGTGTTTGAAATTTAAGAACATTTTAAAGGGAAGTATTTTCAGGACTTGGGAGATTAGCAGAGCTGACACTTGATTCTATCAAACTGTACAGTTTTTTTTTTCTTCAGTTGCCAGTCCTGCTCTCACCATGATTAACCACTGCTGAAGTAGATTTAAATTCATAAAGGGACATATTTTGAGAGAAAGAGCAAAGAGAGGAAAAGAGAAGAATTTTCATGAATATACTGAGAAAATGTAGAAGGGCAAGATAGAGGAGGATGGTATATAAGGTGGATTGGAGCAAAGTGGATTTAGGTCACAAGAAAGAATACAAAATTCAAGGAGTTAGCAGTGATAAGAGGAAGCAGCATGTATATATTTCCCGAAAGAAAGGTCAATATAGAAAACAGACATTTCCAAAGATTGCCACCAGGTGGTGCTATGAGATTAAACTACTCAACAGCAACAACTGATGGGGATCCAAGCAGGGAGACAGAAATCAGAGGGCAGAATACTTGGAGTACCCAGGGCTCCAAATTTGTAGAGTGCTGCGCCACAGGACATGGTTGTATCATGTTATTGCAGGAACATAAATTTGTTTTAACATTAGAAAACCTATCCAGATCAGGATGTTAACGAAATTTTTAAAGCACCAATTATCTCAATATACATAAGAATTGCATTTAATAAATTTTAAAACCTCCCTTAGGACTGGAGTTGTAGCTCAGTGGTAGAGCACTTGCCTCACACGTGTGAAGCACTGGGTTCGATCCTCAGAACCTCATTAAAAAATTATGTGTCCATCTAAACGAAAAATATATATTTTTTAAAAACCTCCCCTAATAATTTTTAAAAACACTCTTAGAAACATAGGTATATACATGTAAAAGAAGATTTCATTAATCTGATAAAGGTCATGTATCAAAAACCTAGGACCAACATATTTAGTGGCTTAATGTTAGAAGCATACCTGTTAAGTCAGAAGTGACACAACACCTGTGTTCAACATTGAACTGGAAGTTCCAGCCCATCACCTCAAAAAGAATAAAAAGTTCAAGTATTGGAAGAAAGATTGGAAACTCATTATTTGCAGAAGATGACAGTGTGGAAAGTCCAAGAGATTTTGCCAGTTATTAGAAACAATAAGAATTCAGGTCAGGCACAGTGGCACATAGCTATAATCCCAGTGACTCAGGAGGCTGAGGCAGGAGGATGGCAAGTTTGAGGCCAGCCTCAGTGACTTAGCAAGACCCTGTCTCAAACTAGAAAATAAGAACTGGAATGTAAGAACATAGCTCAGCAGTAAAGCTCCCCTGGGTTCAATCCCCAGGGTCCTCTCCACCAAAAAGGGCAAATTTCCTAATTTAAGATAAGCAAAAAAAAAAAAAAAAAAAAAAAAAAAGAAATTAGATTCCTCGACACTAGCCACAAAATAGTTTTCAAATGTAACTCCTAGATAGTAAAATAACAACTTAACTGAAAGGCATTAAGGAAGACATCAATAAATGGAGAAAGAAAACTATGATTAATATTGTACAGATATAATTTCTTCCCAAACTAATCTGTTCATTTTCTCTCAGAAGTCTCCAAATGTTTTTCCCGTACAATTTAATCTAAGTCTAAAATTTATGTAGAAGAACAAAGAGCTGAAAGAAGGAGTTTATTAAAATAAAGTGGAAAAACTTCTCAAGAGAGCTCAACCAGATACTGACACCTTAAAATCTAAAAAGGCAAGGCAGTAGTAGCTAAGACAGAAGGGTATTAACCCCAGGCTAGACACATGCCGGGTGGAACAGAACAGAGTAAAGGAGATGAGTGGATGCAGCCCACAGGGAGAGGATGATGGTGAATGCAGCCATCAGTACTTCATGCCATACACAAAAGTCCTTTCTAGCTAAAGAGTTAAACATAAAAATAACCAAACTTTTAGGGAAAAAAATAAAACAGTTTTATATGAAAATATAGGAGAATATCTTTATGTCCTCCAGAGGAAGAAGAATGTTTTAAAGACACATGGTGGGGGGTAATCCCCATAAATCATGTGGAGGCAGATTTAAAAATTAGGAAAATTTAGAATTTTTATCCATCAAAAAAATTGTAAGCTGGGCATGGTGGCGCACACCTGTAATCCCAGCAGCTCAGGAGGTTGACATAGGAGGATGATGAGTTCAAAGCCAGCCTCAGCAACTTGGTGAGACCATGTCTTAAAATAAATAAATAAATAAGGCTGAGGATGTGGTTCAATAGTTGAGTGCCCCTGGATTCAATCTCTGGTACCAAAAAATAAAAATTAAAAAAAATCATAAAAAGGCAAAAAGATGAGACATGGAAGGGGAGACATCTATAAAACACATAAAAGATTAGCAACCAGAATATGAGGAAATTCTCTGAACTGATCAAATAGAGGTAAACAGGCAATAGAAACATGCTGTTTGCTATAGAAATCAGGTAAAAAACAAAAGTCATTCCAAAAGCAATGGAAGTCTCATAAACATAAGAAAACTTTTCAACTACACTAGTAATCAGGAAAACAAAATTTGGAAGCACAATAAGATACCATGTTAAACTTATCAAATTGGCATAAATTAAAAATATCAAGTGTAGTTAAAGATGTGGGTAAATTCTTACTTTGGGAAATAATTCGATTGTTGTTTAGTAAAGATGGAAGAGAGCCTTAGTCTATAATTAAACAATTCCCCTCCCTAGGGCTCTGCCATAGAAATAGTATTGCTCATATGTAGGAGTAGATATGAATAGAAGACAATAGTATTTATGATTATATTGTTTATACATTTTTTTTGTAAACACTGAAAACAGGCCCAGCATCGTGGTATACACCTGAAATCCAGGAGCTCAGAGGCTGAGGCAGGAGGATCAAAAGTTCAAAGACAGCCTCAGCACCTTAGCAAGACCCTAAGCAACTTAGCAAGACCTTGTTTCAAAATAAAAAATAAAAAAGTGCTGGAGATGTGGCTTAGTGGTTAAGGGTCCAATCCCTGGTTAAAAAAAAAAAAAAATCCACATCCGTTAGGGGAATGGATAAATTTTTAGTACATTCATAAGTAAATGCACAGCAGTGAAAACGAATTAACTACAGCTATAGACATCAAAATATGTGTATGTGTGTAATGAAATTGTTAGGCTCATGTGTGTGCAAGACTGGAAATTATATTGCTTATGGATACAAACATAGTAAAAGCAAAGGATGATATAATCAGGAATAGCAAAGCAACTGGCAATGGACTATTTTTTAAACTGACACATTGGTATCTCTTTTGTATATATAGTATATTCCTTTCTATTTCTCCTAGGCACATTTCCTTCCCTACCACTGTTGTAAACCAATCTCTAGGTTTTAAGTATTTAAAAACAAAAAATGATGGAAAATACTGTAATAGATGGGGCAGTTATGAATTTGGTTCCAATGAGCTTGGTCTTTGAACCATTCGAATTTCGAAAGTCTCAAATCATCTATGTAGAAAAGTCACTAGTTCCTGTAAGACGCTGAATAAAAGCAGAAGCCATGTCATCTCACAGCAGAGGGTGCTCGTGGCTCTCTAAACCATGATTCTCAAAGTGTGGTCCCGAGGTGGCAGCATTGCTTCACCTGTCGGAAATGCTATTTCCTGGCCCCCACCGACACCTACTGAATGAGAAATTTATTCTACAGTCTGTGTTTAAAAAGCTCTCCAACTAATTGTGATGCATGCTAGTTTACATTTCTGCTGAAACATTTTTCGAAGTGTAAGAAAATCCCCTCACTGCAACAATATAAGACCCTACTATGATCACATCAAACTTCCAAACAGCTGAGAAAACCATGCCCTAGGAGGATGTGACTGCTTCTTTAATTCTTGAATTCAAGGTCAGCAAACTGATTTATAGACCAAATTTGACTTGCCACCTGTTTGGGTACTGACAATGATTTAAGAATATTTTCCCCCAAAATCAAGCCTTTCATGACAATGAAAGTCACATGAAGTTCAGATGGAAGAGTTTGCAGATGAAGTTGCGTTTGAGTACCGGCCTGCTCCCCTGTTCACACAAGCCTGTAGCTGCTTGTATACGGCAGCTGTGGAGTTATGCAGCTGAGGCAGAGACAATTTGGTACCAAGTAAAAAAATACTTAGTATTGGACCTTACATAAATAGTTTGCCAATCTTCATCTACTTTGATAACATAGAATTGACTAAGCCAAAACAAAACAAAACAAAATATAGGCAACTATAGGGAATTTCCTTTTAAAAAATGTAATTTTAATTCCACAAACAAAAATGCTATTGTTTAAAGAATTGTAAAAATTAGATTCATTTTTATCTACAAAGTAAATCAGACAACCCACATAGAGAGTCTGGAAAATATTAATTATACTAACTTTGTCTCTTCAAATATTCTAATAAGCACCAGCTGATGGAATTTTAATGAAATACTCAGTCACAGTTCAGTTTGAAAAGTAACTTAGCATTTTCCTGCACCATCACCGAAGCCATTAGCCTGAACGAAGTGCAGCAGATCAATCTCAACTCTCAAACTTCAGGCAGAGGCCACCTTCCTCGTTGGCTCCGTTTCCTGTGCTTAAACTTGCCAGACAAGAGCCTTCTTTCTTCTCCTCCACAACCTCTAGAATTTTCTCCAGACTGAGTTGACTTCATATCATTATTGAAACATTTTTAGTGTCCCCAAAAGCCTACTTCTGTCTATAATCAACTTCACTTCTCTAGGTTTCTCAGATCTCTTCAGTACAGATTCTTCTTTTGATTTGGGAACATTTAACAGACAATAAAAAGATGCTTTCTCTCCCCTACAAGAATAAACCGCACTTTTCAACTTTGTATCTAAGCTGCGTTTTCCTGGTTGTGCAGAGCTGAACTTGGGACTAGCCTGAGTCAATGATTCATCCCACATAGCTGAATGAGCCTGATGTCACATCTGACAGGTTTGGTCTTCAGCTCACCGCTGCTCTGTATTCGATTTAAACTTAAGGTATGATGTATTCATCTTGGCCTCTAATTAATGGATACATTCACTGAGTTATGCAGACACTGAATGCTTACAAAGATCATGTAAACATGTCTCACTTGGCTTTAAATTAAAAATGTGGTTTGTTTTACACACACACACACAGAGACATGCTCTCTTCTACTTCAAAGAAAACCAGAATCCAAATGCAGACTCTACCACCACGGTTGTCTTTAGGCAATTTACCTGAACTGTGAAGTGGAAGAATACACCCACCTTCAAGGATACATGCAACCTCGTGACATCTTTGTGTGGATTACAAAAAGGGTGCCCCTAGCTCTAGAGACATGCAGCCCTGTGGCTCTAGGGCACATGACTTGTTGAGTACTGCACCAACAAAATTTGTACTTTTGTCCTTACACACCTGCATCTTCTGTCCCTTGGTCTTTGAATTTACCTTTTCTTAGCTTAACTCTGGCAGCAGTATTGTTGTCTTCCAGGGTCACACTACTCAGCAACCATCTGGCCTAGACCCTGTAGGCTTCTTACCCAGGCTTAGGAAGCGCCTGCGGTCTGACCCCTTTCCAAATTCATCTTCTGCACTACTCTCTTCTGGGTTCACCTGGCTCTGGACACACTGCCCTCCTTTTTCCTTGAATAAGTCCAGCCCTGAGGGTCTTTGCTGGTGCCATTCCCTCTGCCTGGAATACTTTACAATGTAAGCTGGTGTCTAATGGGCCTCTTCTGGCAAGCAAATATATCTTTTGGGGGTGCAAAGCTTTTTCTAAAATTTTCCAAAATAGCTGTCATATAAAATTTGGCAGATGTCACATAAAGTTATGTTTCAACTTAATATCTGTGATGAATGCTTTTCTTTGAAAGCTGTCTTCTGGCTTACTTGGAAGGTCAGAAGGTATGGCAACACTGGGCCTTCCACATGGGAAGAGGGACTGCATTTCCCCTTGGATGGGGTCTGAGAATCCTGGGTAGGAAGTCTCCCCAGCCTGGTGCACCTATTTTTATCCCTGTCATTTGCATCCACCATCTTGCTTTAAACAGAGGAAAAGAGATAGACTTCTTTTCCTTCAAGTGGCAACTTACATACGCCTTTACTTCAAAGAGGTTTTTCTGACCTTCAATTCCTGATTTTCATCCTTTTATTTTTTTTCCTACTCAGTCTTGTTTCCTGTTCACAGCATTAAGTGAATACAGAATCACTTGGATAAGATGGTTGAATATTGGTAATTTCACATGATTCAACCTAATACTACAATTTGCAACTTGCAAATTATTCTGTTTGCTGGTGTTTTGTGTCTTTCCTGTTGAAGGTCAGTTCAGTGGGGCAAGGGCCTAGTCACTGTGATGTCCTGGATGACTAATACTCAGCACCTGGCAGGCTCTAGGCACTAAAACGTTTAGATAAATAAATGGAAGGATCCCCCTTCCCCCTGCACCAAGGTTGGTTAGAGACAGAGCACACCCAGAATTCAGAGTAACCTCTCCTCAGGTCTCTGAAAGTAGCCCAGATTACAAATTAACTTCGTAACCCACAGCCCCAGGCAATCCTGCCACTACTCAGCAGCACCCCATACACGGTGGTGGAGCTGGCTTTGGTCGCAAAGCCTACAGCCTCCGCTCACCTAGCTGAAGTTCTGGGTTCTAGTTTTGGAAATTTCTCATAACTGGACATCCACTGAGATGTTCCCTCGACCTGACAAGGAGTCTGAAGTGGGAGTAATACTTCCCATTACACTAACTTCTCCTGCCTTGCCCATGTTAGCAAGAGGCTAATTGATCCCTAGTTCTTTACATGTATCTCTGTTTACTTGGTTTGTTGTCACACTTATTTCTCAACTCTTCTATCTCTTTGGCTAGACTAAGGATGATGTTTTAACTTATTTAGGACTCTTTAGGGCCTAACTTCAAGCATATAATAAATTTTTTAATTAAAGAAAATATTTGTCTGTATCAAATCATGCAAATGTCATATGGAGCATATTTAACCTACAAGGTAAAACAGATTCATTCTACTAGGAATGATCCTGTGGACTTGGGCAGGGGTGCAGAGTGGGATTTGTGCCAGGGCAGGTCAGCTGTTGGCATCTGGAGCTGACAGAGGGCTGTGCTACAAAGAGCATTTTTCTGTTCTTCAGGACATAAGCATCATGAGTAGGGAAACACAATTTAGGAGACACTGCACAGTTAAGAGATAACTGTTTTAGTTCCAAAGAAACTGCTCTTTTTGATGATTTTAGTTTCCCAAACCTGTGTGCATTTTAAATATCACGACAGCTCTTCCTGTGGCTCTGAATAGAGGTCACAGGATATTGAGCCTCCTCCCTGTCTTTGGTTCTCCCTGGAATGCCCTCTCTGCTCTGACAGCACTTCAGTCCTGGTGCTCACCAAGGTTCTGAACTGAACCCACTGCTTCTCTCCTTACTCTTCCTTTAGGGAAACTTAATCTGACATTCCATCAGTATCCAAGCTCAATTATCCAAAAAGAAATAACACAGGCCTGCTCCTCTCATAATCATCTAGTGTTTCATGATCCACCTTCTGAATCTCACACTTAGATATTTCCAATACAAATGGGGGATTCCAGTATACTCCATCTTTTTGTGCCTTGATGTGGTTACATATGCAGTTCCTTCTATCTGGATAGTTTTCCTATCTGTTCCCCTGATTAAGAAGAGTTTGTCCTCAAAGACTTGTCTTAGAGATGCTCTCCTCCAGGAAGCTTTCCTGAGGCCTCAGCAAGTCTAGGTGCCTTCCCTTACAGCCCACTCATGGTTCATTTAACTAACAGTGAGCAGCTGTCTTTAACAAACACTGCACCAAGTGTACATCACTGTACCAAGGGTACACTGCCTGCCTCCTAGAGCTTACCTTGCTCCCAGAGGAAACAGACAAGCAATAGAACAGAGAAGGTACACTATGTGTTAGACTGTGGATGTGGTAACAACTGAGAAAAGAAATGGGTAGGAAACATGAGGGAAGGTGCAATTTTAAATTGGGTAGTTCAGTAGTAAGAGAAGGCCTCACTGAGGTGACATTTAGGCAAAATTCTGGAGGTAACAGGAGTTAGATTGGCTGGTTGAAAGCATAACAAGAAGTGAGTGTAACTTCTTAACAAGGAAAGAGGAAATCAGCAGATGAGATCCAAGAGCTACAACAGGGCACCAAACTCTCTTGGATGGTGAAGGGTCATTGAGAAGGCTATGGGCTATGCTTTCACTCTGAGACTGGGAATTTCTGGAGGATACGTAGCAGAAAATATAAGCTCTGATTTACCTGTTGAAAGCTGTGTGTGTTTTTCTTTTTAAGTAACTATAAAAAAGCAAGAGAAGAAGTCAAGAAAATGGAATGGAAGACCTGTGATCATCCAGACACCCCTGTGATGGAAAGTGGTGGTAGCTGTGGAGGATATTGCAAATTCTACATTTACTCTACATACGAAAGTAAGACCTGGTATTTCAAAATTAATGAGAAGGAACTATTTACTCATAACTCAGATTACCCAAAGATCATATCCCCCTATATTCAAAAGCCTTATTGTCTAAAAGTTGAGAACTAGACTGCATTTAGAATTGTCTGAGGGAAAAAAGCAAAAATAAGGAAAAAATTTGCAATATCATTTAGACATAAGCAGATGAATCAAATCATTCCTCTAGCTTCTAAAAGCTAAGCTGATGAGCAGAATCAAATAGTTCTCAACATTTAAAAATCCCACAGAAATTCAGACAAAATGAGTTGTTCAAAGTTGTTGCAGCCAGTAAATAACTGTGTATGTGTGTTCTAAGATAATCTTCACTGAGTTATTTTGTTGGTTATAAGCCCTTCATAATAATCTGAAAGAACTGGTTTTCTACCTCCTAAAAACCTCTTGGAAAGAAACCCTTCAAGCTGGGCATGGTGGTGCACACCTGTAATCCCAGTAACTTCGGAGAACTGATGGTACCAAAAAGAAAAACCCTTCAAGTTTCTTCCAGTCACATTGTTAAGATCATCTGGGAGCACAAAGATTGACAGAACTATAGTTATACATACCACAGAGGTAATAGCCATAGTTAGGCTGTATTTTTTATATACTTTTTTTTTTATAAAGACAACATCTGGAATCAAAGCATGCTCTGAAAAAGACCATCAGATTCACAACTATGAAATCAGTTATCAAAACTAGAATACAAGAGAATATAAGAAAAAAAGAGAATTAGAATCCAGGACCAAATCCATTTGCTCCTGGATGTCTCCAGTTTCTAGTTCACCAAGGAAATCATCCCCAAAAGGTCATGGATAAATAGAAACAGAGTTCTTAGTGTTCCAAAAGAGGTCATTTGGAAAAATAAGAAGAAAAAAATATTAATACATGTAACAAACTCAAGAACAAATTACATATAGATATTTCCTTTCAATTCTCATAAGGCAGTAATATTCATCCCCGTTCCCATAGCCAGAGCCTTTCTTTGGGCTAATTATAGTATATGCAGTTGTTTTATAGGCTTTCTTTATCCTCTGCATTTTCTAGTATATCTTACACAGAAACATGGATTTTCAAGTAAGATCAAGTTATTGTTGCTTTTTGTAGCTATGCCTTCTCAAAGCCACCAGCTGTCCATAAATCAAACCAAACCACCACAGCACAGAATTCAAGGCTCCACAAATTCCTGGACCAACCCACTCTAGTTTTATCATAAGAGAGTGAACAGTGACCCACATTTTCTGTTTACACACTCTAACCACTGTCCATAACATCTTGCTACCCTGCCTCTGTCTTTAGTAATAACTTCATCCCACTGTTAAAGAACATGACATCCAGGCAAGGTAGCACACACCTGTAGCCCAGCTACAGATAAATACAAATGACCAATAAGCATATAAAAGGACACCTAACATCTTTTATACTTTGGGAAGTGTGGCACATTGAAACACAAATCAAAATGAGAAAACCCTTTACCATCAGGATGACTATTATCAAAAGCAAGCAAGCAAACATTCAGAAATAACAAGTGTTGATGAGGATATGAAAATTCAGAATACTTGTGCATTCCAGTGAGTGTAAAATGGTGTACACAGCAGTGGACAACAGTGTGGCAGTTCCCCCCAAAATTAACACAGAATTACCACATGATCCAGCATTATATTTTGGGGTATCTACCAAAGATATCTGAAAGCAGGGAATCTAACATATTTGTACACCAATGTTCATAGCTGCATTAGAATAGTCAAAATGTGGAAATGATCTAAATGCCCACTGACTGATGAATGGATAAAACAAACGTAGTATATTCAGCCTCAAAAAGGAATAAAATTCGGATACATGCAACTTGGATGTTAAGTGAAAATATGCTGAGATAAGCCAGATACAAAACGACAAATATTGTATGAGATCACTTTTATAAGGTACCCAGAAACCTCAAATTCATAGACAGAAAATACATAACAGTGGTAACCAGGGAAGAGGGAGGAAGAAAAAAATGGGGAGTTAACAGGTACAGTTTCAGGTTGAAATGATGAAAAAGTTCTAGAGATGGATGGTGGTGATGGTTACACAATGCACTGTGAATGTACTGAATGCCACTGAATTGTACACTTGAAAATGGTTAAAATGGTAAATTTTATGTAACATATTTTGCAACTAAATGAACCCATAAAGATTCAACTGAAAACTCTTACCTCCATCTTTTCAATATTTAATACAGATATTACTAGTTATTATACTTGACCAGTTTTTCAGTGTGGGTATAAAATGAATCTTCCTATAAAGTTAGAGAAACTTTTTAAAATTAGGGACTTCTATCTTTAGCAGCGCAATTCACAACAGCTAGATTGTGGAACCAACCTAGATGCCCTTCAGTAGATGAATGGATAAAGAAACTGTGGTATATATACACAATGGAATGTTATTCAGCCATAAAGAATAAAATTATGGCATTTGCAGGTAAATGGATGGAATTGGAGAATTATCATGCTAAGTGAAATAAGCCCATTCCAAAAACCAAATGCCTCATGTTTTCTCTGATGAGTGGATGATGATACATAATGGGGGTGGGGGGTAAAAGAATGGAGGAACTTTGGATTATGCAGAAGGAAATGAGACAGGGGAGGGGGTAGCAAAGATGGTGGAATGAGACACATATCATTACCCTATGTACATGTATGATTACAGGAATGCTGTGAATCTACATTGTGTACAACCATAGAAATGAAAAGCTGTACCCCATTTCTGTACAATGAATCAAAATATAGTCTGTAAAAATAAAAATAAAATAAAAAATACAAAAGAATATCTTTATTAACCCATGTTTAAAATTTGACCTATGAAATAAAAATAATTTACCAGAAAACAAGCAAGCTAGAGAAATCTATACTATTTATATTCTGTCACTATTTTTTCTACAGTTGATCCATATGTTGTTGTTTCTTTAATCATGACACAACTCTTTTATCCAAAGCAGCTAGAATTTAAAATAATTATATAAATTAACATTGCTTTATTAATCTAAGATACATGCATTTCTAGATCTAAAACAAAACGTTTCAGTTGAAAAAAAACAAAAGGAACATCATGACAAATAATACAGTGCAAGAAGAATTCCAGGTTTTTTCAGGAGTTTTTCTGAAGACAATAACAAAGGTAAAACCACAGAAATTTTGATGCCATATTTCCACTAGGAAGATGGGCATTTGTCTGTACTGATTTAGTAAAGACGAGAAACTAAAGCCAGTATCACTGTTTTTAGGAGCGAACTTTAATGACATGCATAAATACAAAAATTAATCCAAATTTTTTAAATGATTAAATAAAAATAAAAAATTATACTATGGTAATAAAAATAAATTTCACAGATGGAAGCAACTGGCTAGCTATTTAGGCATGGAGGAATCTGGGCATACAAATAACAAGAATCAACAATGTGACATTGCTGTTTTGAAATTGTAATAAATGAATATAATCTAAGAGTTAAGATAAATATTTGAAGTTCCTTATTTTAAGATTGCCAAAATAGTCAAATCATTCTAATCTTGCATCTAAGTTGCCAAATGTAGCAGGCTGTTAATAAAAATATTTTAAATGAAGGCTATTGTCAAATAAGAATATAGAATTGAGTAGCTAGGGAACTCCACAACCAAACATAAACCTGATTCAAAGGATATGTCATGGGGTAATTAGGTCATTATCTTAGTCATGCTTTTTTTTTTTTTTTTTGTGGTACTGGCAATTGAACTCAGGGGCACTTGACCACTGAGCCACATCCCCAGCCCTTTTTGTATTTTATTTAGAGACAAGGTCTCAATGAGTTGCTTAGCACTTTGCTTTTGCTGAGGCTGGCTTTGAACTTGAAATCCTCCTGCCTCAGCCTCCCAAGAGCTGGGATTACAGGTTTGCACCACTGCACTCAGCTTAATCACGCTCTTTTAACATTAAAATTCTGTAGGAAATGATGGAACACTTGAACTTCTAAAGTAGTGTGTGTATAATATATATAGTGTGTATACAATATGTTATACATATTATACATATGCATAATCTATAGTATATATTATACATGTATCTTACATATTATATATCATTTGTGTGTATTTATATATATGTAATATATATCCCCAAATCAGAAAACTCTGTATTACAGGGCTTGAAAGAGGTCAAAGTACTGCGAAGACCAAACAGGAAGTCATGATTTTTTTCAGAGGGAAAATGGCAGCTCTTAAATTCTTAAAGGAGGACATATTATTAAGTACGAATTAAAATTATTTAATTGGAAAAGCCAAGGATAAGAATGTGGTAAGCTTTGACGTGGAACATTATTATGAATCAATTCTTCCTACCTATCAGTGTAGAATGCAAGAAATCAAGATTGCCTGAACATATTTTTGGAGTAATCAAAACATCTGCAGAATCTACTGAGCTTATAAAATTTGCTAGGGGATACCTTCAATCTAAATCTTAGAGCACATTAGAATATTGGATAGGTAGATTAGTTTGAAAGAATAAAGAGCCAGGCATGGTGGTGCACACCTTTAATCCTGATTAAAGGATTAAAGGCAGGAGGCTGAGGCAGGAGGATCACAAATTCGAGGCCAGCCTTGGCAACTTAGCAAGGCCCTAAGCAATTCAGGAAGACCCTGTCTCAAAATAAAAAATAGGAAGGACTGGAATGTGACTCAGTGATTAAGCACCCTGGGTTCAATCTCTGGTACTAAAAAAAGAAAAGAAAAGAAAATATAAAATGCTGAAGTTCTTTTGTTCATTTAGAACAAATTTTAGAGGAATCTACCTATAAATATCTCTCTGCATTGAAGTATGTACCCTTATTCTTATTGATATCTAAGCTTTGATTTACTAATCGGGTAATGCTATAGTTAGCAATTCATTCCATTTCAAACTTTAACTTTCAAAAAGATAAGTTTTCATTGTGCATACACACAATGGGATGCTTTTGAATTTAAAAAGTTCATCTTTTCATTTCTAAAAACATCCCAAATATACAAAGTGATCAAAATTGGGATAGCACATGGTGGGGAATTCTTTTAATCATTAAGATATTAAGATGCTTTTAATACTAATACTAAGATACTTTTAATACTAATATTAAGATACTTTTCTAATCAAGAAAGAGTAAGTTCCACTGGGTTCAGTGGCGCATGCCTGTAATCCCAGCAACTCTGGAGGCTGAGACAGGAGAAGCACAAGTTCAAAATCACCCTTGGCAACTCAGTGACTCAGTGAGACACTGTCTGAAAAAATTAGGAAAAAAAAAAAAAAAAAGACTGGGATGCAACTCAGTAGCAAAGTGCTCCTGAGTTCAAGGCCTAGTATTAAAAAAAATTAAAAACCAAGAAGGTGTAAGCTAATTTTATGTGATGATTCTACTTCTAAAACCAAAACCAAAAAACTCCAGATATAAAGCAAAACATTATATTAAAAAATCCCTTTTCTTACAAGATCAAAGTAAAGAAACCACTACCAGCCCTTGAGAATATAAAGTAACAACTAAATACTACTATCAACTGAGAAGACACCTGGTTTCTGTTAAGAGTAGATTTACCAAATTGTTTGTTTAAAAATCTTTGTTAAAAATTAATAAGTTGCTTTTTTAAAATTAAATATCTTTTTAGTTGTTGAAGGACCTTTATTTTATTTATCTGTATGTGGTGCTAAGAACTGAATCCAGTGCCTCAGATACTAGGCAAGCACTCCACCACTGAGCTACAACCCCAGCCCTAGTAAATTGCTTTTATGGTATCTGCTCTGTAATATGGCTTTAAAATAAGAATGTGCTTAAATAAATGCACTTAGTATAAAGTTCTTTAAAGAACATCAGAAGTTTAATAGTGAGATGAATTGATGACAATGAAGCTGTGTCTTCCTCAAGAAAAAAGAAACTAAATCTATACATTAAAAGTAATAACAGCAAATTTTGTAGTCAGGAGTCAATTTAATTTTTCCACATAATTAAGCACAATTATTTCATAGTAAAAGCAGTATAATCTGGGGGAATGAGTAAATCTTTGAGGATTTTAATATGTCTTCCTATCCATTTCTCATTTTTAAGATGCAATGATTCAGAGCTCTGATAGGGATTAAAATTTTCAGGAAATATACAAGAAATTCATGTTAAATAACAACAGTGGACCTTGAAGTCATAAGCTTTTGTTACTTTATTGTTAACCAATGAATATTATCCAAAATTAGAGATGTAACTTAGTTGTACAACACAAAAATATACTAATGGTAAAAGCCTATTGGAATTTACCAAATACTCATTAGCGTATTTTACATTACTATATGAACATGTGCTCTCAACTGCTAATGATAAGTTATATTGGTTTAATCACTATGAAAACCCATATTGCAAATGGCTGTTCCTGTTTAAAAAAATTCACACAGCTTTAAAAATGGATTAAATCCATTTTAATCCTAATCTACAAATAGATTATAAACAGCAAATTTAACTGGTAATTTTTCAACACTGTAACAAACTGATGTAGCAATGATAGTGCACACAATTCAAAATTAGAAAAATTAATGAAAATCCAATGGAAATCTAGGTTTTTACTATCATAGCAATTCCTTTAATGCTTTGGAAAAGTAAACATTTATGTTTCAAAGCATGAACAGCAGGGTCTACCATTTATCTCTCTAGTGTTCTGCAAGTAGAAACAATCTCTTCCATAGGATTTTGAAGCACGTGCACACCACTGTACAACAGTCACTTAACCAGTTATCTTTTGTCCTACAAAGTCCAAAATATATTAAGCAAAATCTTTCCTTTTCATGTCTGCCCAGATTAATCCTTTTAAAATCAGCAAAATAAAAAAGCACAAGAGATATTTTTAGACATAACTTGAATCTACTGTGCATGGAAAAATGTTTAATAAAATGGCAATTTTAATAAATGTAAATTTGAGTGCACAATACCGAATGCAAAGTAGCTGAACCACACAGAGAAAACAAGGCTTTCCATATCTTCAAATCCAGGTGTTTTATAATAAAGAAAATATTAGAATATCTTTCTAACTGGAAAGATTTATTTGTAAGATAATTGAAATTAATAATAACCTAAATTTTATAATTTCTAAAATAAGATTAACAGACCACATTTAATTTTTAAGTTATAGATTAAAAAATAAGCACAGTGATTTAGAAACCAAAAATGCTAAAATGATCATGTAACTATCATATCAAGAAATGAAGGTACAGACATTCTTCATATGCTACAAAGGTGACATCTCTTTCTCTCACACATAAACACACACTTCCTCAGACGTAACAACCCTCTAAGAAGATAGTATACCAGTGACAGCTTACAATTTTAACACAAATCAGAGCCCACAGTTCAACTTAACAAAAAGTCAGTTAAAAAATTAGCACTCACATATTCTGAAGGAAAATGAAGTCTCAAAAATATTCCTTCATGATTGAGACTGTCTTGATGAATAATAAACATACAGTTTATACATTTCATTGTGTTTGAACAACCAGTCACTGCAGGTATAATAGTGAGGTAGTATTACTGTCCCCTTCTTGGGACTGATGTTTTTATATACTGCCCTTCCATAAGGTCATTTTGCTTTTTTCTAGTGATTAAAATCAATTACCAAGAAATGCTTATTTCCTTTTATTAGACACTTGTTTTTCTAAATCAACTCATGAAAGAACAAAACTTTTCAAGTTTTTGAGACAACTTATTTGTAGGTAATGTTTCATCAGCTCGGGAGGCTGAGGCAGGACAATCATGAGTTCAAAGCCAGCCTCAACAATGGGGAGGCACTAAGCAACTCAGTGAGACCCTATCTCTAAATAAAATACAAAATAGAGCTGGGGATGTGGCTCAGTGGTTGAGTGCCCCTGAGTTCAATCCCTGATACCAAAACAAAACAAAAACAAAAACAAAAAAACCTCTCCTAGGAACTAACTACCTGCTGACTACACCTCTGTCAAGTGGCAGGCAAAGAAAACCACCAAAAATTACACGAGATGAAACACACCAATCAATTTAGCTGTCAAAGATGATTGTAATTAGGTAAGCAAATAACAAATATCCAATAATGTAATTAAATTGGGACTTTCTTTTAAAAAACTAACCTTCAGCTCCACACTATACTATTAAATGTACTGATCCTTTTCATGATTCTCGGTCATCATCTACACAATGATCAAAGACTGTTCACCCTGCCATAATTTTAAACACTACCGATGATCCATATGATAGCAGAATTATGGCTATGGGATGGCAGGAGATGAGAAGGGCACACTGAGAAAACGTAAGAGAATAAAGAAATATATGTTGATTAAACATGGAAAGGGCAAGGGAAAACTGAGTGCTCTATCTAAACACTTATTGAAACATTCACCATTATCCTTTAAAATGCACAAAGTGCTCAAGCCACACATACACATTTGTCAGACATGATAATTAGTGTTAAATGCTCAACAGAAAAAGAAAAACAAAAACTGAGAAATGTAAAAGAAGGTGATGGAACATGGTTCTCCATTCCCTGGCCCAAACAAAAAAGAAAACTGAGCATGACATCACACTGCCCTAATGTTGAAGAGCTCCCCTTAAATTTGTCTTTCAGCCACCACAGTCAAACTGGTATAAGTGCTTTGGCAAGGTGGGACGCATTCCATCACATCTGCAAAGGCCTGCTTTTCTCTGTTGGTGGTTCAGCTTATGAAGAACACGTATGCAAAATAACAACTCTCACATTGCTTCAAACTCATCAATACGCTGCTTTGTATTGCCTTGTCGAATTTGTCGAAGAGTCTTGTATTTATCACGGCCTGCTTTAACATTCTCAGCATGAAGAACATCATTTTGTGTTTTCTTGGTTTCATCTCTGGCTTGGGCTAATTCTGAACTCAATGCCTACATTAAAAAAAAAAAAAAAGGCTATTATTTTTTTTCTTAAAACATGTATGGAAATGGTTTAAAGAAGCAAAAAAAAAAAAAATATAAATATATATACACCAAGTCTCACTTTTTAATATGTTAAAATTTCCACTGTTAAATCATTCTCTTTAGACTTTCTGTAATGGTGATGATAGTGCTTGAGGAGGAATACTCATGACCTTTTATTTTCACACTTATCAACCATGATATTTTGTTATTCTAAATTTCCTTAACTTTCTCATCCAATACTTGAAATGACTTACAGAAAGCTCAAGGTAGTCATTGCAATGTTACTAAACCATCTAAAATCTACACCATGAGGGAAGCTTTCTCCAAAAGTCTTAATTCATTTCAACTATCACCTCATTTATTTTTCAGTATTTCACCAATTAAAAAAATTAGAGAATTGATCTGGAAAACTAATATTAAAATGTCTTATTTTAATCTAGTTATGTACATTTAATAAGCTGAGCACTGCAATATAAAATCTGAATAATTCAGATTATATAATACCTTAAAGGTAGTTTATTAAATGTTGTAGTCAATGTGCACTCTAAAAATATTTTTAATGGTACATAATAATTATACATAATAGTGGAATTAATTGGGACATGTTTGTCCATATGCACTTTACTCTTTAATAACTATGTTCATTTGATTTTCAATACAGCATTAGGATACTTTGTACCTTTTAAAATGGGTCAAGCTAACAAACTAGTTAACAAACATTTGCTATAGGATCATACAATGGAAGAAATTAAGTAATTGGCCAAATACAACCAATTATAAGGCTGGCCAGAATTAAGGCTCCTAAAAATGTTAAGTTCTTTTTAAGTAAATTCATCTATGATGGAGAAAAAGTAAACTACATTTTACATGTGCATAGAATTACAAATTTTAAATACCTGAAGTTGTTTCTTTACGCGTTCATTTTTCTGTGTTTCTGTTACACGTTCTTCCTCACTTCTATGGTTCATTACTCCTTCATTTGATAATTCGGCACTAGCCTCAGCATTGTTCTCATCATGTTCATCATGTTCATTTTCTGTTGGAGGAATGACTGGTGGTGGGGGAGGGGGAGGGGGAGCAGACATCACAGTTTTTAACTCTTCTTTGGTCTTTTCCAAGTCTTCCTGGGCTGCAAAAGCCTAAACATTAAAAATAAATTCATGAGCAACTTACTATGAAAAGTGGTAATTAAGAGAATCAAGTTATCTTGCTTCTCTAGCAAAAACTGCATTTCAGAGAAATGAAAATAGGCCCTATTGATGAACACTCTTATTTTTATAGAAGAATGCTAGCAGGTAGAAAATTTTTAAAACGTTGTTGTACAAAAATCTAATAAAAATTTTAAAAACCCTAACATAATATAATAAATATAATATTAATTCTGGTAAGAATTATTAACTGTTGCCAAAATTGTTATACAAATGCTTCATTGTATTGTTTGTATAGCACTGAAGAATATCACACCTAATAGATTACCTTTGAGCCACATAGGAGTAAAATGTTACCAGACAATGGAGGAATCTGATTGTCATTACTCTAATCCAATGATCAATTAAAATCACTAATGGTGGGTTAACTAGATATTAAGGATCTTTTAACACGATGAAACAACATAAAATACCCACATCACCAATGACTTGATTGATTCTATTGTCCTAATTTGCCTAGAAAAGTTCTCTTTACACTATTATCTTATATAATTATTAATAACACATCCTTTTTACTCTCAAAAGTGCTTTTTCTAAATGAGCCTTGAACTTTTTTTTTTAGTTACAATACCTTTATTTATTTTTATGTGGTGCTGAGGATCAAACCCAGTGCCTCACACACGTGAGGCAATCACTCTACCACTGAGCCACAACCCCAGCTCCCTCAAAAGTGCTTTTTGTATGCTAAATTAAATGGAAGTTTCACCTATGATGCATCATAGTAAAAAGCATTTAATTCCTCAAGCTGCTAGATCTAACTTGCAGTTATGGGAAATAGTGGGGAGAAAAGGACAAGTTGGATGACACCATAAGGAAGCAGTTAGTTACAAGAGAAGTGACATTTTTTTCAGGTTCTTTCTTTAAATCTGTATCATAAACAGAGGACTGCCCTACATTAAAAGAGCCTTAGAGCAAAAAGTACTGCAGGCAATGCAAAGTCCTGCTTTGAACATTGGCACAGCAATTTACCTCTAAAAGACTTTTTGGGTAAATTGAGAAATTCTGTTTAGATGAGACAAAAATTCACTAAAATAAAATTACAGGTATGGTAAGATCTCATTTCAAATGTGTAAATGAGTATACATACACAAGAGGAAAATATGCACTAATGCTTTATCATATTGTCCCAGTCTGTGGGAATAAAATTTTCTTGTGTGCATTTTCAAAGTTTCTATAGTTCACAGGACTTGTATCTCCAATATGCTATTTTTAAAAGCTTGTATCTCTGAAGTTCACAAATCATCCCTAAATGGGAACTATAAAATTATAATAATGTAGTGGTATAATAAGGAGATAAACAGTTTTATTTCTTTTGTACTGTTATACATAATTTTAAATGAATCAAAAACTTCCTAATGAAATTTAACTGCTACAAAGAAAATTAAATAATAAAAGAAAAACATTTTTTGTAATAAGTACATTTTATTGTAGAAAATCGTCATGTAATGTAACTATGTATTTTGGAGTATAAAAAATTATTATAGTTGTATTTAAGAATTGACGTCTTTTAAAGTTTGTGTTAAACTCTCATTATATGTCCCACATTCAACTGAAGCTTGATTTAAACTTTTGACAATGATAGTTTCTACAACTCTAATTAAAAATCTGAGCAGCACCATCATTGTAACCCTCTAAGTTTTCTCAATATCCAATAACTGGTTATCCTGTCCTTTTCAGTGTGCGACAAAATGTCCCTTAACTCTCCATTTCTCTTTATCTTCCAGCCAAAAATTTGGTCTTTTTCTCTTAAGTATCCAATATCCAACACATCCTTTATACTGATTGCTTTGTTATTTTTATAAAATCTTACCTGATCATGCTACAATTATGTTTTGGAATTTTGAGAGCCTGATGTTTACAGATACTCCCCACCACTTTGCCTTCGCACGGCCATTTATTTAATGCCTTCCACAACTCAATTCCCTATTATTCAACCTGCCAGACACATCTCCCAACACTTCTGAACCTATGCTCTGGGTTTTGGTCATTTATTGACTGTCCTCAAATTCATCATGTATGTTCATAGTTTCTATACTCATTCAATTCCCTTCTTTCTAGAATGACCACCTATTCAGTCATTAACTGCATTCAATCTTTTCTAGTCCCCAAATCTAACTTATTACTCAATATCCAGCTTAACTGTAATGGGTTTCTCTAATAACCTGGCTCGTTCTCATGGAAATTAATTACCTCTTCTGTGTTCCCAAAGTACTGAGCATACATTAATCTTATATTCATCTCTATAAAGTCAGTATGTTGCTGGGCTTATTAATGGGTAAAGAATAGCTATTCAATAAAAGTAACAGAACAAAGAATTACTTTGTGTTGCCACTCAGTAGCTTCCTCTTCCTTTTTCTTTTTGGCTTCTTCTAGAAGTGCAATCTTGGCAGTAAATTCAGCAAGTTCTGCTGCCTACAACAAACAATATAATTACCAATACTGAAAAAAAATATATATATATCTATACACATACATACATACATACATACATACACTTAAGCAAAAAACTTTTCATGTATATGTTTGTGCTGTTAAATATACTTTTCTCAGTCTTCTATGTTTCCTATATTTCTTGAAGATCTTAAATAGCTTATTTATACTATGTTCTTGAGATAATGAGCCAATAAGACAAAATAAAAACACTTATTCTACAGATGAGTGGTTAATCCTGATTTAATAATAGGATCTTAAAATTGTAACAGCTATTTTTAAAAATTTTTATCAGTAAACAATTCACTAAAGTCTACAAAAGAAAAATAATAATAATGCTTTTATAATTTAAGGAATATTTTGTCAAATGATCTCATTCCTGAAAAGTTCTCTTAAGTATTATCATTCCTCTTTTCACAGGGAGGGACAGGGAGGCTAGAAATACATAAAGACAAACCACAAGTAATTACCTGAACTAATAGTTAAATCCATGGATCTTTTAGGTATAATGCCTCCTCCTCATTATTTGGAAGTTCATTAAACAAAAACCCCAATATAATATTGCGCATAGTTATGTTCAGACCAGAACATATTGTGTCAATTTATCTAGAACAAAAGATGCCAAATGGCTTATGTGGAGCATGTCCAAAGTGTAAGCAAATGAGAACCTTTTATTGGCAGTAAAGATTTAGAGAAAAACCTTTTATCTTGTTTTATTTTTACGCTTTCTTTAAGGCAAAAATAAAATTTTTAGGTTTATTTTTCACACTTAAGTTCCCTGTACCTTTGGTTTGCATTCCAGAAGGTATAAAATAGCTTTAAAAGGTTCATGGCATGCATTTACTTAAATTTTTCTTTTTCTCTAAGACCTAAGCTAATTACTTACTAGCTGTTCCTGATTCTTCATCTGGTCAGCAGCTTGTTTTGCTATAGCAGACTTGGCCTCTTCAGCAGCTTGACGCTCCTTTTCTAGCCGTTCGGCTTCTTCTTTTGCTCGTTTTCGTTCCTGATCCAGTTCTAGAGCTTTTCGAGTCTGCTCTTCTAGTTCTGTCAAATACATGTATTTCCACACCCCACAAATAATGATTAATTCCAACTATTCTCATTATCCAAAGAAACCAAAATAGTAACAAGGAATCTAATCTGTACAGTTTCTAAAAATCTGTACATATATCAATACACACTGACCTAATTTTGAACATAGTGAAATACTAATAATTTTTAGAAATCTATGATGTAATTCAAAAATGCAAAGACATGAAAATTCTTTTTAATTCTAGTTACACCATGAGGCTAGAAGCACCTACCTTTATTTTTTTAAAGTTTGACCTGGGGGTGGGGGGATTAGATTATACCCAGATATAGAGCACTTGCATAGTAGGCACAAGGTCCTGGATTAGGGATTGGCAATGTCTATTAGATAAATAAATCCAAGGAATTTGACCTAATGTAAAAGTTCTTATGTGATCTACAAATTTTTGAAAATTGTGTTATTGGTATATATAATTCCTAAAGCATGTGAAAGCAAGTGTTATTTGGAGATGACTGACTGGAATTTTAATCTTGAAAAGTGCAGACCATAAAATTCTCTTTTCTTATCCCAGTGAGGTGAATAGGAAAGGAAAATATTGCTAACACAAAACCAGGAAGTTTTTAAATAATTTAAAAATTACTAACTTTAAGCATTATTTTGACAATTCTTATTTAATAAGAACACCTATGAATACCTATGAAAGAGGTAACAGAATGCTATCTACTAAGAGAGTGCAATGTTCTAGAAAGAATCATTTTTCCTTACTGAATACATAAAAGAGGAAAAGTTAAAAATCTATATGCCAGGAGGTTTGAAAGCTAACTGTAATGTACAAGCTTTTACCTACTGTTCTTAATGTTGTTGTTCATGGTGAGAATTAGCTTAAGCAATTGCAATTAACTTCACAGTTTTGAGAGGACTGGAGAAGAAAAATTCGTCTTTGATTAGGCTCTAAATTCCATCAATTGAGATAATGGTGTGGTTTTGTTCTTCATTCTGTTGATGTGGCGCATCACTTTTACTGATTTGTGGTATACTGAAATAGCCTTGCATCATTTGGATGAATCTTCCTTGATTGTGATAAATAATCTTTCTAATTTGCTGTTGGATCTGGTTTGCAAAAATTCTCACGAGAATCTTTGTTCATCCAACTGCTCTGTTGTTTTCATTAATGTTTTTGGTATCAGAGTAATGTACTTTTAGAATGTGTTTGCAAGAATTCCTTCCTGTTTTAGTACAGCAGGAGATTTGGTATTAGTTTTCTTTAAATGATTGATAAATTCAGTAGTGAAGGCTTCTGGTCCTAGGATTTTCTTTGATGGAAAGCTTTTTATTACTAATTCAATCTCATTTGTTATTGGTCTGATCAGGTTTTCTATTCATGATTCAATCTTGGTAAGGTGTGCGTATATGAATTTGTTCTTTTCTCCAAATTATCAAATGTGTTGGTACATACTTCATAACAATCTCTAATGATTCTATTTCTATGGTGTCAGTTGTAATATTTCCATTTGTATCTTTGATTTGACTCTTCCTTCTTTAGTCTAGCTAAAGGCCTATTTCATATTTTTGAAGAACTAGCTCTTTGTTTATTGATCTTTTGTATTGCTGATTAACCTCCATGTATTTCTTCTTTGATCATTATTATTTCTTTCATTTTACTAAACGTGTTTAATTCTTTTTCTAGTTCCTTGAAAGGCGGTGATAGGTTCTTTAATATCTACTTTTGATGTGGGCATTGATTGCTATAAGCTTCCTTTTTGGTACTACTTTTATTGTATTTGACTGGTTTTGGTATGTTGTGTCTTTATTTTTACTTCAAGAAATTTTTAGAGCAGTGATGACTGTGATGAAGGCCCAAAGGGGCCTCTGAGTTCTGGAGTGGCACTCTTTGGGCCAGTGGCAGATTGCAGGCTGCTGGTCTGGCTGAGGAGACCTGTTTGAGTGTGTTGGGCATTGTGTGTCCGGATCAGCACAATGATGAGTGCTGCCAGAGTTTCACACACATAACTGAATCATTCAGCCTCCCCAGACAATGATCTTGGATCAAGCAATTGGGAGGAAGATGACCTGGGCAATGAGGAGAGAAAACAAAAATTCTTGAGACTTATGGGATACAAGCAAGAAAGCACATATTGATTGTTTTGTCCTAGGAGATCACAAAACACCTCACCTTCATAAAGGGGAAGAAGGTAAAAAACTTAATATAGAACTGGAGTCCCAATATCAGCAAATATGGACAGTAAATTATCAGAAGCAATTAACATATGAACTTGGTTTCAGTGAGATAGAAGATCACGATGGAGAAGGTGACATGACTGGAGATGATGATATTCACCTGATCCTGAAAGTCTAGATGGCTCTGAAAGTGATTCAGAGTCAGAGAAAGAAGAATCTGAAGAACTCCAAGCTACTGAGCACCCTGATGAAGTAGATTCCCAAAACAAAAAGATGTAAAAATCAATTATAAAATGTTTGTTAAATCCAGTTTGCTAACTCCCACTTAGTCAATGATTAAAAGTAAGCCTTATTGTTATAATGCACAATGGAGGACTGCTTATAATAGAGCACAGACCTTTGTCTTATAACTTCTTACAAAGGTCCTTTTAAATAATTATAAAGTTCTTGCTTTCGAATGCCATTCAATACACTTTTATGGGCATGACTATTGCCATTTTGTAAAGAGTAAGAGTTGTATAAAATAAGAAATACAGTATTCAACTTCTTTTTGTATTAACATTACCAACCCTTTAACTTCACCTTTTATACCCCTTCAGATGCATTGTTGAAGACACACTGTGGTAGCTATTTCATCTTTTTTTCCTTCATATTTTTCTTTTATAAAAATTTGATACTGTGATCTGTTCATGAAATATATTCCTTAATTGTACTTGTTAAAGTAGAATTATTCATCATGAATATTTCTGCTGCCAATCACAATCTAAATGTTGGAAAAAGATTTGATAGTTTACTCTGATTTAGCTCTGCTCTTTTGGACCCAAACAACAAGAGCACAAGTATATTAACCTATTAAGCTCCAAGTATCAAATCCTATATAGGATGATGGGACATAATGGGTTAACATTGCATGTTAGATTTTTAATAAAATTTGGCCAAGTTTTACAAATGAAATTATTTTTCTGATCAGAAATCATTAGTCCTGACTATTTAGAAATACGTTAAACAATTATTTCTTTTAAAGGAAACAAGTGACCAAAGTTCATTTTTTTTCCTTTAAGGTCTAAATAAAGAGAAAGCAGTTTCCCATACTTGGTTGTGAAACATTTATTCTTGTTATCTAAAAATGAGGAAGGGACTTATTGAATACGAGGAAGAAACAAGAAACTGTCTTCGTTTTATCCCAGTGCTATAATTTGATTTTCTAATTACTAAAGAGAAGTATTACTTTCTAATTTTATTGCTTCTGTTGGAGATTAGAATCATGTTTCCATGTGGCTGATTTTTATAATGGATTAACACAAGCACGTTATGGGCTAGTCAGTGGATCTTTGAATAATTGTTTTGCAAATCTGAATGTTTCCAATAGGTTCAAAGATGAGAGTCAAACCTGCTTGTGAGCTAAACTATTATTTATCTAGATACTTAAGCATATGTTTGATGCATTGGATTTTTTTAACCCAAGCAATTAAAACAAGTCATTTCTGGTTATAGGCTATCTCTGCCATTTTAGTATTCCTGGGACCCCATATTTATTTTTTGTTTTTACTTTTGTAACTTCTCATGTTGTTTTAAAATAGGTTCTACCCTATATATTTAAAATAATGACTGTCAGGAGTGGTGGTGCATGCCTGCAATCCCAGCGGCTCAGGAGGCTGAAGCAGATGAATCACAAGTTTGAGGCCAGTCTCAACAATTTAGTGAGACCCTGTCTCAAAAATATAAAAAGGGATGGGGATGTGGCTCAGTGGTTAAGTACAGGTTCAACTGCCAGTACCCAAAAAAAGAAACAGTCTGAAAGACAAGGTGTAGAACATTTAACAAATACTTGGTTTGTAGAAATTTAGCTTTTCTCCATTCAAATTATTTTAGTTTGACCACTGATTTTCAAATATCCAGCCTATGAAAATGCACATTGCAGTTGACTGAAATAGAAAGTGAAGACTTATGTTTATTCTTATGTAAGAGGGAAAAAGACCAGTGTTATGTTTTAAAAAGTATTTTCATCATTTCATGGTTTAAATATTCTGGGTTGTTTATGAGTCCTGGTTCTGATACAGAAACAGAAGCATCTTCTAAACTAACTACACTGGCAAAAAAATATTTTTATATTTCTTCCTTGAGTTCTTCCATGCATTTGTATAGTTTCCAAAGCTTTTCTTGTTCTTGCTTTCTAGCTTTACTGCACTGTGATCAGAAAAGATACTCAATATCATTTCTTTTAATTTGCTGAAACTTGTTTTATAGTCTGTCATGTGACTGATCCTGAAAAATGCTCCATATGCTAATAAGAAAATGTTGCATTCTGCAGCTGTTGGATAGAATGTTCTGAATATGTCTGCTAGGTCTCTTTGGTACTGGGTGCAATTTAATTCTGTTTCTTTATTGATTTGTCTATTGTTAAAGTACCCAGCTACGACTGTATTGGTCTGAACTTTGGATCTGTTAATAGTTGCTTTATTTGAGTGCTGTAATATATACATACTGTATTATTATTACATATATTATTATATTATATATATTATTTGCTCTTGAACTGACACATTTATCATTAAATAATGACCCTCTTTTTAATGGTTTTGATTTAAAGTCATTTTATCTGATATTAGTATGGCTAACCCTGCTTGCTTTTGGTGTCCATTAGCATGGAATATCTTATTCCTTACCTTGTCCCAGTTTTTAGGAGAAATGCTTTCAGTTTTTCCTCTATTCAGAATAATCTTGGCCTTGGGTTTGTCGCATGGAGCCTTTATAACGTTGAGGTAAGTTCCTTCTATCCCTAGTTTTTCTTGTGTTTTAAACATGAATGGGTATTGTACTCTGTCAAATGCTTTTTCTGCATCTAGTGAGATAATCATGTAATTCTTGTCTTTAAGTCTATCTATTGTGGTGAATTACATTTAGAGATTGTATCCCTGGGATGGAACCCAACTGATCATGATGCATTATCTTTTAAATGTGTTTTTGTAGGCAATTTGTCAATATTGTGTAAGAATTTTTATAAATACATTCATCAGAATATGATCTGAAGTTTTCTTAATGTGTCACTGTCTGGTTTGGGGATCAGGGTGATATTGCCCTTGTAGAATGAGTTTGGCAGAGTCATGGAATAATTTGAGGAGGATTGGTATTAGTTCTTTAAAGGTCTGGAAGAATTTGGCCACAAATCTATCCAGTTCTGGACTTTTCTTTGTTGGAAGGTGTTCGATAGCTGCTTTAAATTCATTACTTGATATTGATCTGTTTAAGTATTCTATACCTTCTTGTTCAATTTGGGTAGGTCATATGTCTCTAGGAATTTGTCAGTATCTTCACGATTTTCTAGCTTATTGGAGTAAAAATCTTCAAAATAGTTTTTGATGATCCTCTGGATTTCGGTGGTATCTGTGGAATATTTACTTTTTCATCCTGAATTTTGATAATTTTTCCCCCTCTTTTGGTTAGTTTGGCTAAGGGTTTATTAATTTTGTTTACCCCCTTTCAAAAAACCAACCCTTTTGCTTCACTGATCTCTTGTGTTTTTTTAATCTCAATTTCATTGATTTGTCAGAAGTCTGCTGTCATGTGTTTTGTTGTTTCAGTTTCAACACTGATTTTCTCAGTTCTACTGGTGGAAGTTAGTTTGGTGTGCATATAGTTCTTCAACTTGGTATATGTGTGGGGAGAGTTCACCAAAGGATCTCACTCAATTGCTGCCTTGCTTTGCCTTCCAGGATTACTCATTTTAGAATTTCCCTTCTAAAATATGGACATATCAAACTTTTCTTATTCTCCTCATATGGCTGACTAACATAAAACCCACAATATTCATAACTATATCATTCATCTAAACAAGCAAACAAGTAACTGAAGAATTAAAAGCAAGGTCTCTTTTAAAAAATTTATACATCCACATTCATAGCAGCATTATTTACATTTGCTAAAATGTAGCAAATGTCCGTCAACAGACGAACAGATAAGCATACATAATACCTAATACAATGACATATTCAGCCTTGAGGGAAATTCTGACCTATGTTCCAACATGGATAAACTTTGAAAACATCATGCTAAGTAAAATAAGACAGTCACAAAAATAGAAATAATATATGATTCCATTTATATTAGAATAGCCAAAATCATAGCCAAAATCATAAAGACAGAAAGCAGAATGACAGTTACCAAGGGCTTGTACGGAATAGGGAAATACCATTTAATAGGAAGAAATTTTAGTTTCCTAAGTTGAAAATTATTATAGAGATGGATGGTAATGATGGTTGTTCAACATAATGACTGTACTTGAGATCACCAAACTGTACACTTAAAAAATCATTAAGATAGTAAATTTTATTTTACCAAAATGGAAAAGAAATACACAATGTTTTTATCATAACAGAAGTTTTTTTCCATACTACAAGGTAAGAAAAATAAGTTTGTTATAAAGTTAAATCTTGAAATAAATATTTCCCAATGTTCACTAATTTCTATCAGTTTTATCAACTTAAAAAAAAGGTAAACAAGGCAATGGCTGTTTGTGGCATAATAATAATTACATGGAAGTTTAAGATTTTTTAAAATCTTGAACTTTGCACTATTTTAAACTCTTCTAGAAAGGTTATCAGTAGTCACATATCACATAAATGACTGCCTGTTTGTTTCTTTTCCAGTTAATTGAACTGGGTTAGCAAACTATGGCTCATGGACTAAACCCAAAGCAATTTTTTTTGGTAAATAATGTATTAGAACACAGGTAGCCTCATTTGTTTACAATTGTACATGGCTATTTTCAGACTACAATGGCACAGTTGAGTACTTGGGACAGAGACTGTGTAAGAGTCTGAAAACTTTACTGAATTGCATCATGGATCCAGTAAAACCCCTAGAAAGAAGGATTACATGAGAAAGATAGTTTATCAATTTTTTGCCTATCTGGTTCATAACAATTAAAGACTTAAAATTTTGAGGTATAGCATGCACAAAGCAGGTACCAAGGTATCTGGCTTACAGTATTGGTTCTTTCAGAACAAAGGCTAAAGGTTACAAACACAAACTGCTTATCTCAATAATGTTATAGAGATTTAGAAGGTTATAATATTTAACAAAGAGTAGATAAAGAAAGTTAATTTAAGTTCAAGATAATAAAATTGGAGAAAGCATCAATTTCTCAGACTGGGACCCAAGCATTACTGAACTTTGTGAGCCAAATGATTTCCTAATTTATGTTACTCCTAGGGGAAAGCTTGGAAGCTACATAACTATAACAGTTTATGTTTAAAACAAACCTTAATAGATTAAATATCCACCACCCCCATTGTTTTTCTTCCCCTTTCATATAAATGAAATCATTTAAAATGCGGTTCTTTTCTGATTTGGTTCTTTCATTTAGCACATTTTCAAGTTTCATTCATGTTGTAGCATATATCAGTACTTTATTCTTTTCAAATTGATGAATAATATCCATTTTATGGATATACTACATTTTATCTTTTCATTTATTGGTTGATGAACATTTGGGTGGTTTCTCCTGTTTGTCTGACTTTTGGGAATAATGTTAATATACGTGTATACTTTTATTTTTGTTCATGTGATTTCATTTCTTTTGGGTACAAACCTAAGGATGGAAATTGCTGAACTACATTAACTCTTTCCCTCTTTGAGGACTGCCATAGTAGTTACAAAAATGGATGTACTATATTATATTCCAACCAGCAATGCATGATTACTCTACATCCTCACCAACATTTCTTAATCTTTGTCTTCTAGATTGGAGTCATTGTACAAATTTGAAATGGTGTTTCACAGTTTGGGTTTACATTTCCCTTTTCTAAGACAATGTTTCATCAAGGATCACATTTTTTTTTTTTTTTTAAACCCTGGGAAAAGAACACTATCTTGAAAGGAAAACAGGTAAGTTTTGTAATCAAAATTCTTAGAAATCATGGAATTAAGAGTGTGATTACAAATTACTAACTGATAATTTTAAAGTATCTGTACTATATCTAAGCAATCTCTCACTACTTCGCTGAAAAAGGGCTTTGATTATTTTTTAAATATGAATTTAGGAACCTAAGGAAATCAAGAGGTTGAAATGACTTCCTTATGATCATATTTTAAGTTAATGACAGAATTAAAGCTTTGCTCCTAATTGTAAACAATATATATCCAAAGTGAATGCCACCCTGCCTACCCACGACTACTCCTTTTGATCACATCATGCTTACTTCACTCATAGTACTTAAAACTACATAAAAATGATTTTATCATCACTCTTTCTTCTCTCAGTAAAATATAGGCTCCATCAGAGCAGAGATCTTATCTGTTCTGTACTGTATCCCTAATACCTATAACAGTATATAATACACTCAAGGGATTTAAGAAGTATCCAGACCAAATGCAATCATTACATGACAACTCTTTTCTATCGTCTATCTTATTGAAGAAGAAAAATT
Source organism: Glaucomys volans (assembly GCA_020662805.1). Classification (NCBI taxonomy): domain Eukaryota; kingdom Metazoa; phylum Chordata; class Mammalia; order Rodentia; family Sciuridae; genus Glaucomys; species Glaucomys volans. The sequence continues at coordinate 251,864 of JAJEJO010005750.1, forward strand.
CACCTTGATATTTGTTTGAAAGGTAACTGAATGCAGGTCTGGCTGGATTATATTCAAATATCATTTGCCAATATATTCTCAAAATGATTAAAAATGACGTGATAATTTTTGAAGTGCTGCATATGGAACAATGCTTCTATTAATGATTCACTTGAAATAATAACTTCAATAAAAGCAAAAATAATGAAATATAAAAAGTTTCTTCACTAATAAAAAAATCATAGGTCAATTTACTACATATCATGACTTAGATATGGCCAAAGTTACTGCATTTGAATGAGATTTTTAACATAAATTACAAGATAGTCATGCAGATTTTAGAACAGCCTAGGAAAGCTTTATTAGAAAAACAAAAACCAAACTGGATGTCTTTTGCCTTAATATGACTGATTTGAAATTGTCTTGACAGGGATGCTCTATATTCCTTATGTTTTATCTTATATTCTTCAGTGCTTCTTTGAGTAGTTTTTTTTGTATGTAAATTAATATTTTTATTACACACCCTAAATAAATGAGATTGAAAGATTTAGTACTTCTCTCAAAAAGGTGTCACATAAATAAGTGCTATTTCTTTTCTTTAAAATCAGATAAGTATAATAAATGTTTATAAACTTTCCTTTTTAAACATCTTTTAGTACACTACTTTTTTTTTTTTTTTTTTTTCTTCATTAGTGTTATGGATTGAACCCAGAGTCCCACGAATGCTAGGCAGGTACTCTACTGCTGAGTTACACCTGCAACTCTTCAATTCAGATTTTTTTCCCAATGTTCTTTATTATACTAGCCATGTGGTACTGAGCAAATATTCTCACTTATTTTTTTATTTATGGACACTGGGAATTGAACCCAGGGGAGCTCTAACACTGAACTACATCCCCAACCCTTTTTTATTTTCTGAGCAGGATCTCACTAAGTCCCAGGCTGGCCTAGGGCTTGTGATTCTCCTGCCACAGCTTCCTTGAGTTGCTGGTATTTACAGGCATGTACTCCCATGCCCAACACACTATTATTTACATATCTATCAACTATACAGACTTCACTTCCATGTATACTGCTTTGATTCCTAGAATACAGTAGAGTGGCATTTAGTAAATGATTTGATTGATGCAAAAGACAAAAGACACTTGCAGTTGTAGAAAAGCATCAAGTTGGAAAAAGAAACAATTTCTGTCCCTGAGCTGAGATCCGCAAACAAATACTACCTTTGGGCTTCGAAAAATTTAGTTTACAGGTCTCCTATAACTCTGAGAAGTAAGGTTTCTACTGCTTAGAATAAAACCCTATTTCTTCTATTTAATATTTCCAACTCTCTTGGAATTGGAATGATTGACCAGCTTGTAAACTTAGAGTTATCTCTGTAACTTCTATCTACTTCCAAATTATTCTATGTACTCCTGAAGAGCATCTCCCTATCACAGGAGGCTGGTATAAGAAATGAAAATAAGCCTAATATGACACTACTGGTTATTTCCAATAGAACTCAGTGGCTACTAATTGTTGGAAAGAAGTTATTAAATTTGGTTTTATAAACAGTATAGATTTCATGTTACCCCCTGAAACCCTGCTGCTTAGGAAGGATTGAAACACTGTGCTGAGCTCAATACCTATTTTTCTTTTCTCTTTCTACTATTTGCTATATGAAAGCAGTAAATTATATAGTTACTTTGATGTGTGTAAGTTTACACACATCAAAGAAGCTTGTATCCTTTCCATACTGTAGTATTTTGGTTACATCCTGCCTAGGAAGAAAGTTCATCCAAAACTTGTATTAACAAAAAACAGATAACACATCTATGTACTATGTATCACCATAATACATCTATCTATCTTTTGTTGTTGTTAATGCAGTGCTGGGAATTGGAACCAGGGTCTCACCCATAGAAAGGCAAGTGCTTTAATCACTGAGCTATACCCCTAACATGTGCTATGCTTTCTAATACACTAAAATCGTTTTTAGGCATGAGTTCTAAAAGTGTGTACAGTCAGAACAGCTGAAAACACTTTGAAGCACTGCATAAATTATTTTGTTTAAAGTACTGAATATATGGTTTTACTTATGGAACCCTGAATAGTTATTGTTATGAATTTAATTTTTTACTATAGTAAATAGTTATTCATCTGTAACACATGAAAAATATTTGTGATTAAGAAAATGAAAGAGAACATAAGTACTATAGAACTGAATGTGCCTTACTTAAATGTTTTTATGATCCAATTCCTGTAAGCATTGTCAATTAAATGTAATTGTCCTAAATAATATAAAAAATATACAATAATAGCAAGGAAATACTCCTATTAGTAAAGCAATAATTTTGAATTTAGTGTTAAAAAGAAACTTACCTTTTTGGGCTTTCAATGTCTGTTCTTCAATTTGCCTTAGACGTTCCATTAGTTCTTCCTTTTCACGTTCTATCCTTTCCTTTTCTTTTTCTGCTATTTCTCTTTTCTTCTTTTCATTCTCTAACTGTGCCCTTAGAAGGAATTGCAATTCCCATGTTAAAAATCAATAGAAATATTATGTGAAACCCAATACTGAACAAATAAGAAACTACAGCATATTTTAAAATTTTTCATTATAATTATCTTCAAATATAGTATAGTTAAAAATATAGGCCTGTGGTGTTACATACACTCTGCTCATTCGTATATATACAAGTGCTGGGTTCCAGTGTACTTCCTATTGTGGGATCATGATAAAGATAGTCAATGACTATTTTGGCAAAATATTAAAGGTTTAAGACATCATAGGAAGATTCTTAACAACTGCTAGAAAGTATTGTATATAAATCATTTGAGTGGGGGGAAATGGTTTGAGTGGGGGGAAATGATTAGGAGAGTTACCACCTGCATAGAATGAATTCTGACAACATACATCAGCATCATAACAGTTTAATCACTCAGTTGCCATCCCCCCAAAATGCCTTCTTTAGATTAGCATGAGCCCTCCTTAAATAGGAAAACAGCCTGAGGTGGGTAACAGTTTCCAATCATTAAAAATCAATTAATGCAAGTTTAATTTCTGGGGTAGTACCCATATATGCCTACATACAAGATGATAAAAGATGATAAATCAGTTTATCTCCTTTGACAATGTGATTAGAATGATACTAGGTGTTTAATGCTGTTAAAAAAGATCATCATCAGAGGTTGGTGGATGGGAAAGAATGCCTTAATTGTTTAACTGCATCTATCATGGCCTGATGAGATATTTACAGTCAAATTCATTCATCAAATGTCTACGAGAAGCCTACACTGGGTCAATCTCCATGTTGAGAACCAAAAACAAAAGGATGAATAAAAGTCAGATGAGAAACTGTATAACTTAACAAGTTCCATCAATATTCAAATCATTACTTCAATGAGAATATTTTTTAAAATTTAAAAACAATTTCATCTCTAGCACTTTTTAATGTTCTACGAAAAGTCATCACTGCCATCTAGTGTCAATTCTAAATTTCAGACACAAAACCACATTTCCAGCCTCTGATATATTTATCAGCAAAGTCTTACTATTAAAGTATTTTTCCCTTACTCTATAAACCTAAATTTTGAAATTCCTACAGATCCTAAATACCAGTACTCTCAACAGAGAGAGTCCAACTTGGAAGCAAACAGTATTGTCCCAAGAAAGCTAGAGGCAAGGCAGGCAATGATGGTGACCAGGCATCATAAGAGTTGACTGCACAGCTGCCATACCCTAAGTTGCACCAAGCCAACTCCTGAAGTTAAAGGGGGACTACAACCCATGTTGGCTTAATAAATCCTCATAGCACTTAAGAGCTAAGGGCATGAGGCTCATTCAGGCAGGGGGAATTCCACTTTAGTTTTGGGGTTCCCTACAACATACTTTCTCAAAAACTTGAAGAAAGAGCCAATAACTACCAGAACTTGTGTTCACTCTGCAGAACATTCACTTCTATGACGCATATACATACAGGCAAAGATATTCAAGGAAGTAGGGGCTTCTACCTTTCTTGAACACCTGAATGATGGAGGCTTAAGGGCATGTTTAAGTTTCCTAGTTTCCTTGAGGAAAAGAAGAGTGTGATGCCGCCCACCCCCTAAAGGCTGTTGCCTTTTCTGTAATCTTTAGACAGCTGAAATACCAAGCTTTTCATGAAAACAAAAGCACAGTAGTTTTCAGATTACTGTTAATAAGGACAAGAACTGCTCATGTTTGTCTTCTACCTGAGGATGTTGACTAATTGCCTACCCCAACCACTTTCCAGCCTTTGCACAGTCATGTCTATGCTACCACAGGTCCCCTAGACAATTCCCTTGTTTCTTCCCCCAGGTCCCAAGACATTGCTTGAGGACTTACAGTGCAAACTCCATCTCAAGATCTGAAAGCTACAACCATGTTTCATCCATCAAAACCTTTTAGGTCTAGCTCTCTCAGTTACAGTCCTTTCTGGGGAAAGGTGCTGCCTTTATTTAGCACTTCCCTATTGATGTTTCATTTACTCTTTAGGGATGAAGGTGAAGGAAACAGGAAAGCAGAAAAAAAGGACTGTACCTGGCTACAAGTAAGGTGGGGGCAAATATTATCTTCCTACTGAAAAATAAGTGTGCAGCACAAGCACACATTTAATCCAATTATAAAATACAAAACATTCTGCAGTTTACTCTGTACTCTTGTGAGGTTCGGGTCTCACATCTTATCTCCCCTGACTAGAGCCATTCACCAGCTAACACTTCAGTTAATATAAATGCCTTCAGCTTTTCATATCACTTCAAGATACCTAGTTTTTGGAGGTCTGTTTCCCTTATAAAACTGGAAAATTTTGCTTCTCCCTTGCACAATGTTTACTAGGGAGTATTAACATGATCCACTCACTAGTCCCCAGACATGGCATGCATATTATTATCTGCATGTGTTCTCTACTCTCCAACTTCAAGTCTTAGTGAAGATCTCACCTTCTCTACATAACTTCTTGTAATTATTTCAAATATAGACATAGATACTTTGAGTTTCAGTTGAAAATGCTCATTCTGACCCAGTTCTATTTCAAGGACATAAATAACATTAGTAAACTATAAATTCTCTGTATTAACATGCAAAAATAAATTATTTTAGAATATTTTTCAAAGAATATCAATGGGTCCACTCACATTTTTCCTAAGTGAAATTAAACTTACATTCAACTTAGAATATGTATTAAAACATTAAGAATTACTATAACAGCTACTATTTAATAAACACCAACTACTTTGCTAAGTGCCTATATATAGGTGTCATAATTTTTAACAAAAACCCTTGAAGATTATTATTTTCACATCAAAAGTAAGGGAACACAGGTTCAAATGACACTTGTTAAACAAGGATTAGAAGAGGATTCAAACCAAGATCTACTTAGTTTCAAAACCTATGCTATTTGTGTGACACCAGCTATGTCCTCATGAAATAAGCAGCCAACCATGACACACAAGTTCCCACAACTAACTTACAACTGGCATATGGATATATGATTCCAAATTGTAAACTTGAGGTTTTCAGTATTTAAGTTTAGTAACCATCTTAGATATATAAAATTATGTTCAGGTATGACAGAATCATTCCAAATCATTCAATTTGGACATAAATAACATGATCATTTTCATTGCCAATAAAAGCAGAGTTATGGGGGAAAAAAATTCAGCCACATAGACCAAGATATTGTAGGAAAGAGGTCTCCCTGCTGCCCTTTCCCATGTACTGTTTTTGTCCAAGAGGGTCTAGTAGCACAGGCAGCATACCTCTGAGCACTCCCCCAAGTATGTGTGCTGGCTACTTTGCCAGTGGGCTTGACCAAAATTGTTTCCACATATATACAGCTGCCATTTCTCTCTCTCTGACCTGTAAAGCAGGGAATAAATGAAGACTTGGCATGCCACTTCTGAAAGACTGCCAATCTTTAGATGACTAGAATAATGAAGTTACTAAATTCTCATTGTGAATAAAGCAGTCAATAAATGATTACTGATAAAAAGCTATAAAATATATTCCAAAAAGGAACCATGAATTACTATGCCAAAAAAGAAGCTTAAGTGTTCCATGTCCTTCTAGGTTTTAGAGTAACTATCACCAAATGATACAAATAAGATTCCACATAGCCCTCTTGTATGTGCTGAGAAATAAGGTAAATAATAGGACAGCAGAACAGTTAGACATTATATGGAGTGGTGAACATGAGCTACGGGAACTGGACATAAAGTAACTTTTCACTTAATTCATGACAGAAGACATTGAAGAGACAGCAAAAGTTTTATGATGATATTTAAAAATATAAGAATGTATAAAGAACTTTTTAAAAAGTAAGACTAGATCCACAATGTAATCCAAAGGCACCTGACAGCAGGAAAAAAAGGACAGAGCCCAAAGTAACAATCCAATTTAGAATCTTTGATAGTGGAATTGGAAACTACTTAAAGTTTCATGTACACATTTTAAAAAATGTTAACTTTGCTAAGTCAGATTCTCTATGGCATACAATTTGAGTTAATTTTATAAAATAGGTAAAAATAATAAAATTTCAATTAATTAGTACATTTTTAAAAAATTATTAAATGTGAATACCAGAACTATAATAGCTAGGTGACATTTGGAAGAGGCGCCATTTAATTACTAGACACAAACAGTTATTCCCAATGTTTAATAAAATGAATGATTAGGTCTCAATTTTGGGTTTTTAATTTTCTTAAGACTTCTGTTTCTTAAATGATCACATTGTTCCATAAAGATTTCCACAATAAAGGTTAGCTTCAGTTTGGTTTCTAAATTTTTTCATATAAAGTATTTAGTTTAATTCTAGAATCAGATATGGGAATTATGTTGCTGGAACCAGTAATGTAGTTCCAGGGTCAATAAAGGTTTTATTTAATATTTCTCCATTTTACTGTATTTTTAATGGTATCTTTTTCAAGTCTAAGAGAAATGGTCAAATAGATCAGTGTCTTGGCAAGAATTACAGGTGTTTTTCTATTCTATAGTGACTTGAGTTCTACAACATTACTAATATTGTTTCAAAGTTAAACATTCAGCATATTCGTACCCTGAAAAATTTAAGAAATATGTCACAAGTAAAACAAATTTGAAAAATTTCAAACTACTCTGCCTCAATCTGTGAAAATCACGTCTGATAAAAAGCACATCTTTAAAGTCATGAAAAGCAATTTTCTCAGAAATATCTGTCAGATTTTACCTTGCAAATTATACATACTCAATTTAAAAAAGGATAGTGTGATAATGCTCTTAATTTTAATACAATAAAAATAATATAAAAATCTAAAATCAGAGTTCAGTAATCAAACTGAGCAGTCTTAAGTTTTAGATAGTCTATTCCTATCAATTAAAAATGAAAGGCTATAAATTCATACCTTTCCAACTGCTTCTGATGTTTCTCCTCCCTAGCCTGAGCCTTCATCTGTTGTACTTCAATAGTATCAGGCTTCCTTCGTCTCATGTATAGTTCATGGTTTCCCATACATAAGGCCAAAATCCGCTTATTGATTCTCAGACGTGGTGCGTAAAAAACAAAATCCTGAACATAAAATTTTCTGAATTAAAATCTTCCTGAAGGATAGTGTCTTTCACATCCATTAAATTTCAACGTGAGGTATGAATTCTAAAGTCAATACATACGGGTTAGAAATCATTAAATTTCCTAACTCCTAATTACTAGTTCCTTGCCTCTTCATGCCTAACCAGTTTTCTAGTGAGGTTAATATCTTATTCTCTCAATACTTTAAATGTCATTCTTTTTTTTTTTTTTCCAATTAACTATGACCACCTGTTCCTTACTACCTCAGAAGAGATCATTTTGTTTTAACTTTTGCAATTAATGTCAAAATTGATCCTTGTTTGTGGCTGTTTTTTAACCTAGAAATGTCCTCCATCTTTCTGTTTTCAATAACTAGCACAGGTAGAATGCTAGAGTATCCTTGACATTAGCTAAATGTTAAATCTGTTTAAAGATCCAAGGCTCCAAGCTAAAAAATAAAAATAAAAAAAAAACAAGTTCATAGCACACAACTCTATAAACGGAATTAACTAAAAATAGCACTATCTCTACTGTATTCTAGTCACCATTTTTAAATTATTTCTTAGAAATGGTGACTGTTTTCAGTCTCCTAATAAATATTACCTACCTTATAAATGAATCTGTTAAAATTCATATTTTATAAAAAAAATTAAAACTTTTTGTAACATTTTAACAAATATTCTGAATATCTGAATTAAATACCATCACTAGGAAAGTTAAAACTATGAAAAGAGAATGTTCCTTAAAAGCAATTCAATAAATAATTAATGCCATTCTTCAAGTGATATCATAGGGAAGTAACAGAAATTTAAAGAGCTAAAACATAAATGTACTTACGGGTGCCTTTTTGTCGATTGGTTTTATAACAAATTTTTTGTCATTAAATGAAATATTTCTTATTTCACTCCAAGGAAAGCCAATTTTAGGTGTTAACCTTAAAAAGTAAGAGCATCCCTTTAATTAAAAGTAGGAAACAACAGAAAAAGTTAATAACTTTTTGGGGACAATTTAGCAGTCTTAAAGAGGTATTAATTTTAAAATATATTTTTAATGGAAATCTGATATGTTAAATCACAGAGTAACCTTTCAAAGAGTTTATAAATGTGTCATGAACTTTAAAAGCATTAGAGTTATTTTCCTGAAATTACTTAGGAAAAGCTATCTGGTAACCGGAGTACAGAACTAAGTTTCCTAGAGTCTATACTAGTTTTGATTTTTAATCTGTTTTTAAGCTACTACAACTTTCAGTTTAAATATGTTTAAGAAGGAAAGGGGGAAAATAAGGTTTTATAACTTCTCCTGTGAATTATGAACATAAATTACTATTCCTTCCTTCCTGTTAAATGTTTGGGTATAAAAATATATTAAAAACACTGAATTTTCAGTATACCTGGAATTAATTAATTTAATGGTATGTGAATTATATCTCAATTTTAAAAAGTTTAATGAGTCACAAATGGCTGGAGAAGTGGTAGAACTAAAATTCAAACTCTATATGACAGTTGTTACTTTTTAACCACCCTACACATAAAGATACAGGGAGTCAGATTAGAATAAGTAATTTTGTTTCTGCTTTTTCATATATTTTACTTTTTCAGACATTCATCAACTGCATCACTGTTGTCCTAATCACACGAGTGAAAAATGACTGTGACCCTTACACTAGCCAATAAGTCATCCAAGCTTCTGATAACTAAGCTAGAATTTCTACCTATTTGTACTACCTTTAACACTTAAGCAGGTAGGTACTACAGCACAGGAAATTATTTTTTCTACATACAACATTTTTTACTCAATATAGATGTGTTATTCTAGCCCCAAATGCCCACTGAGCTAAGACAAAGTAGTCAGCTTGAAAAGGAAGTAACAGGAACATAACTACAACTGAGCCCCCTGCCCACCACCACCACACACACACATACACTATCCTTTTTACTTTGAGAGAGGATCTAAGTTGCCTAGACTGGCATCAAACTCGTAATCCTCCTGTCTCAGCCTCCCCAGCAGCTGGGATTACAGGTGTGAGTCACAGCACCCAGTTGGAACACAATACTTTTAAGGTAATAAAAATTATACCACTATATGCCACTTTTAAAAAATTACAAGAGTTTAATTGTGAGAATTATATTGTGAGCCTGGAAACTAATACAAATTTTTTCTTTCTTTCTTTTGGCATCAGGGATTGAACCCAGTGCTTTACCACTGAGCCAGCCCTTTTCTATATTTTATTTAGAGATAGGTCTGACAAGGTTGCTTAGGGCCTGGCTAAGTTGCTACTGCTGGCTTTGAACTCTCTACTCTCCTGCCTCAGCCTCCCAAAAGGGAGGCCTCCAAAAATTTGCTGGCTCAAATTTTTTTTTAAAAGGAAAAAGAAAATCCATCCATAATTAGTCTTGAGGTAATTTGTATCTCTCAAAAAACTGCAAAATTTTATCTAGTGAATTAAGATAGCATTCTAATTTGGCTTTGTATACTTTAGAGTAAAAATTGTAACTTTCCTTCTCTGGAGTCATTAATATAGGCTTTGAAATGCGTATTTTATTAGAGAGGTATAACTGGAAAACTAAAATCTGGAGCTAACCCAGAATAAAGAAAAATGCCTTAGGAGAAGGCAATACTGGCATAGACTTACTTCACTGCTTATGTGTTTTGATAATAATGTATAATTTTAGCAATTATTCCTGAAAAATGCTACCAGAATCTGACACATTTATATTGTATTACATACGTGTATATGTAGCATATATACACATATATTCATATGTCCATATAGCAATACACACACATATATATCCATATACAGCAAATATATACATGTATTTATGTATAATACAGTACTGACAAGCTGGTTACTTTCAAAATATAATCATGTTGTTCACTATGCTTAAGAGTCTACTGATGTCCAAAAATATTCAAAACAATTCTTATAAACATTTAAAATTTTCACATTCCAATATATATACTCTATCATAACTTTGCTCATTGCTTCTGATTTCTTATATATGTTAACATTAACCTATTTGTCAGTATTGTAATTTCTAAGGAATTATCTATTGAGGGAACAGATTTTAATTATGTCTGGTAAGACATAAGAGATAAACTACATAAAAGTCACCCCATTTGAAAAACAATGAGAAGTAGAACTCTGAAACTGCGAACAGCTAAGAAAATGGAAATACAAATGCCTATAATCCTGGCAGTTTAGGAAGGAGAATCACAAGTTCAAAACAGCCTCAGCAACTTAGCAAGACCCTATCACAAAATGAAAAAGGGCCGGGGATGTGGTTCAGTTCTTAAGCATCCCTGGGTTCAATCCCTATTACCAAAAAAAAAAAAAAAAAAAAGTAAGGGTAATCAGTAAAAGAAACAACTTTCACAAACAGAACATAATCTGAAAGTCACTTAGACCACAGAATAACAACTAGTTCACTATGCAACTAATTTACTTACTTGTCATCATGCTCATAAATATTCAGACCCAAAGCATCAACGCCTAGCCACAATTCAGTACCCTTTTTATTCTTAATTTCAAAATAGTTGACGCCATACATTTCTAGATCTTGTGCAATTTTCAAGTATTCCATCATTGAATCTTCCCTGTTGAAATAAAGGTACATGTAATATATTTAAGTGGAAGTATCTAACTATCAAATTAAAACTATGAAAATACACTGGATTGAAATTCAATGCTTATTCATATAACTCAAATGATTTGGGGGGGCATAATACATAATAATATTAAAAATTTTTGAATGAAATAAAAACACTTTAACTTGAAGAAAAACATAAAGAATAGCCAAATACCTTAGCATTCCTCTATGTTCTTCATGCCAGTTCTGTATTCTTTCTTCCCACTGTTCTTTTGTCAGTTTGTGTTGTTCCAAAACACTAAAAAAAAAAAAAAAAAAAAAAAAAAAAAACAACTATTTTAATACATTTGTGATTCAAAATCAACATTCTTTTGAAAATCTAAAATCCTTTCAGTAATAGCAATTGTACAAATCAATATAGATGATCAAACTGCACATAACTAAATATATACACAAATAAGAGCAAGTAAAACTGATGAAATATAACTATGGTGGGTAGATTGTGTCAATGTGAGTATCTTAGTTGCTGCACTGTACTATAGTTATTCAAAATGTTACCATCAGACTGCGAAGATACACAGGAATTTTTTAAAATTAACTATCACATCTGAATCTACAATAATCTGAAAGTTTCTAGATAGTTTAAATTATTTTAAATGCAGTCTTTAAAAGAGCTACTGTAAATGTGCTAATGGGAATTCAAATATTTCAAATAAATAATTACTAGACAAGGGACAGAAAAATCAGGATTCTTGGGCCCCAATTATTCTTTAATTCTATATATTTACTTTTGACTAATAAGTTTCATTTTGTCATTTTATACTCATTTAAGGTAATACTCTCATTTAAGAAGTACACATTGAAAAGTTTTACTTCCACACAACAGACCTCAAGTAACTTTTCATTAGTTTCTTTTAAGTAACTGACACAGGAAGGGTACAAACGTAAACAAATACATTCTTACTTTCTATTAATATTTTAACACCAAATCATTAAAGTCAACATGCTAGTAATTTACCTGCTATGCACACTACAGATTATGATTTTTTAATTTTCTTTGCATCATGTAATTATTCACTTTTATTGGTGAATCCTTAAATCCTACTATACAAAAGCTGTAGTACTAATGATGTAAAAATTTTGCATGAAACCCAGGGATTTCTTGACAATCTTAAGTAATATTAGGGATGGAATCTTTCCTGAACAAGTTAGGTACAACCTAAGAGTAGATTTCTTAAAGGAGTCTGACCATTTTCCATTTTATTCTTATTACAAACTGTTCCTTTCTCTATGTACCCTCTCTCAAGCTCTTGCTTCTGGGGAGACATTTTCCTTGTCTGTATACTCTCTTGCTCTCTGGACTCTGGGCTCACCAAGAAGCATGCAGTCAGCCTCAGAGGCTTAACCTACTGCAACCAATTATTCACCATTATATGCTCAGTAAGAGCCCTGAAGAGGTACTAAAAATTTGTAGAACATATAAATGAAATAATCATTTTTTCCCCCTTTACAGGAACAATTCTAGAAACTCATGCCTTCCTACCCCTAGAGAGTATTTTTTTCTTTTTCAGAGGTAAAATTCTTTTAAAAACTGTCCATATTCATTAGCTTCAATTCCAAACCTGACAGGCATTGCCCCCAATCTACCACCACCTGCTTCAACCCAAAACACTATCCTGAAACTGTTCTTAACTAAAGTCCCTACCAATTTCTACTTGTAGCAATTTCTCTTCATATTTGGCCTCTTTGTACTATCTGACAGTGCTGACCTTTCTCTCCTTAAACCATTCTTTTATGATAGTTTCTATGGTATAACATTTCCCTAATATTCTTAAATCTCTGGCCATTTTTTCTTAGTATCCTCTAGAGGGGCTTCTTCCTCTGTACTTATAAGTTCAGGTCCACCAATACATGTACTATGTCTTTTTCTCATTTTACATATACTTTCAAAGCCTGTTTCATTCCTATGGGTTAATTACAACATATTTGCTGATTATTTCCAAAACTATCTATAGTTCACACTGCTCTAAAAGATCAAGACTCACAAACACAAATGAATACTATATTTCTCTTTGGGTTGTACTACACACATTTCAAACTCATTTAAGATCAAACTGTATCTACTCTCCTCCCAAATTTATTTTTTCTTCCCCTTATTTTGATAAAAGTCATTACCCAACCACCTAGCTATCCAAGACAGAAACCTAGCATGTACAAATTTCAAAGGGTAGAGATACTATCTGGTAGTTGATTATCCATATCACCAGAATTTAAACTACTGTGGGAGACTAGACTACTTATCTGGATTTTTCAATATAAGAATTAATTGACCAGAATCAAATTATTGTTTATTGTCCTCAAATAACCCTGTGATTTCTCATTTTCTCCTCACATATTTAGATAAAATAAATGTGCTATATATCACACATAGAATATGCAAATCACTGTGAAGGTTTTATTTTTCATTCAAAACCAAAAAAAATAATAATCTAGAAATTTATGATCAAGTTTATTATAAGCATAGATAGTTGAATTAGTCCTCCATAAACTGTCAATTCTGGAATAACAACCTGAAAAATCTTGGAAGAACATTTGCACTAACAATGATAAACAGGGCTGGGGATATAGCTCAGTTGGTACAGCGCTTGCCTCGTAAGCACAAGGCCCTGGGTTCAATCTCCAGCCACCGCACAACAAACAAACAAACAAAAAAAACCCCAAAAAACAATGATAAATAATCCTCTTCAAGTTGTCATCTTTCTTCTTTTTTTAAACAGAATGAATTAGAGCACATTTGCATTTAAAATAAATTGAGTGCAATTTTAGTATTTAAAAGATTTTTTCAATCACAAGGCTATTATATGTAAGACAATTATTTCATCCACTATTCAACCAAATAGGAAACTGATTTAACAATGAAAAAACAATTATCTATGATGTACTTGCTCAAATAAAACATGTTCATTGTTTTATAACAGAAATTCTAAGGGTCATTTTCATTGTAAAATTCACCATACACGCTGACTTCAAACCTAATCTGTTTTTTTCCAATATTTTTAGTTGTAGATAAATACAATACCCTTATTTTATTAATTTTTTTTATGTGGTGCAGAGGATCAAACCAAATTCCTCATAAGTGCTAGGCAAGTGCTCTATCACTGAGCCATAGCCCCAACCCCCCAATCTGTTTTTAATATATAAATTATATCTCAAAAATAAAAACTAATGCTTATCTGAAACGAAATTCTGTTTCAGTCATTACTCAATTTACTGTCTTAAAAAATCTGAGACCGCCAAGTTCAGGGTCCTGTAGTTCCAGGACTCAGGAGGCTGAGGCAGGTGGACCACTTGAGCCCAGGAGTTAGTTAAGACCAGCCTGGACAGTATAGCAATAACCCACCTCAAAGAAAGAAAAAGAAAAACGGAAAGGAAAAAAAAAATACCTGAGAGGATTTGGGGTTGGAATAACTATTAAAACCAGAAGAACACTGCTACAGCTTGTCCTCACCAAAACTCATAGTGAGTTTTCAACCATGTTGACAGGTGGTGGGACTAATATCTTGCTCTGGAGACATCTTATCTTAATTCTTAAAGAGCAAGCATTTGGTCCCCTTTGGCTGCTCCTCTCTTCTTGATTGTTTGCAGTACTGGGGACTGGTGCATGCTAGGCAAGTACTCTGCAATAGAGCTACATCTCCAGCACTGGCCTTTTTCTGCAGAAGCCCACTTCCCTTCCAATTTCCTGCCATGAGGAACAGAGGAACAGAGGCCAACCAGATGTGACAGCCTGATCTTGGGAGCCTTCAGAACTGGAAGCCAAATTAACACTCTTTTCTTTACAAATTACTCAATCTCCAGCATTCCAATATAACAAAAAGGAAACAAAGACTTACAAATATTTCATATACATAAAGAGACTTAAAAATATCTCTTATTCCTGATTCTCCTGATGAACAATATGCATTATTCAATCTTTTTTCTAAGATTATTTCTATAATATTAAAAGGCAGAATACAATATCAAATTTTAAAGATGCTGTCTTGGCAGTACCTTAAAAAGCATATATCAATAGATTATACATTAGCCAAAAATAAAAACCAATACCTATAACCAAGGAAATTAACAAATGTGGACAAAGTAGTTTTATCTTTATATTCAGTAGCTATGAAATGAAAATGAAACTATACTTAAGAGCTTCAGTACTTTGAGGAAATGGTACAAAACTGAAATCTGAAGTCAATAATAATAATATACTGTTTTGCATTTACAATAAGTAAACACATCATTCAGAGCTCTAAAATTCCATATACTTTATAGTATTGGGGATATGTGTGATACCAAAATTAAACAGATATTCATTTTTTATTCTTTTTAGTTATACAAGACAGAGTATATTTTGACATATTCATACAAACATGGAGTACACCTTATTCCAATTAGGATCCCAATCTTGTGGTTGTATTTGATGTAGAGATTCACTGTAGTGTATTTATATATGTACATAAGAAAGTTAAGTAACATTCATTCCACTGTCTTTCCTATTTCCTATCCTCCCTCCCTTCCCTTCATTCGTCTTTGTCTAATCTACTGAATGTCTATTCTTCCTCTTTCCCCCTTGTGTGTTAGCATCTACATTATCAGAAAAAAATATTTGACCTTTGGTTTTTTGGGATTGGTTAATTCCACTTAGCCTAAGAGTCTCCAGATCTATCCATTTTCTGGCAAATGTCATAAAGTCATTCTTTTTATGGCTGAGTAACATTCCATTATGCATATATACCACATTTTTTTAATCCAGTTATCTGCTGAAGGGCACCTAAGTTCATTCTATAGCTTAGCTATTGTGAATTGAGCTGCTATAAACACTGATGTGGCTACATCACTGTACTATGCTGATTTTAAGTCCTTTGGGTATATACCAAGGAGTGGGATAACTGGGTCAAACGGTGGTTCTATTCCAAGTTTTCTGAGGAATCTCCATACTGCTTTCCAGAGTGGTTGCACCAATTTGCAGTTCCAACAGTAATGTAAGAGTGTACCTTTTCCCCCACATTCTTGCCAACATTTATTGTTACTTGTATTATTGATTGTTGCCATTCTGACTGGAGTGAGATGTGTTCTCAGTGTAGTTTTAATTTTCATTTCTCAAATTGCTAGAGATGTTGCAACATTTTTTCACACATTTGTTGGCCATTTTTTTATTTCTTCTGTGAAGTGCCTGTTTATTCTCTTTGCCCATTTATATTAATTGGATTATTTGTGGGTTTTTAGTGTTTTTTTGAGCTCTTTGTATATCCTGGAGACTAATGCTCTATCTGAGATGCAGGTGGCCAAGATTTTCTCCCATTCTGTAGGCTCTCTCTTCGTGCTCTTGTGTCCTTTCCTCTGAAGAAGTTTTTAGTTTGATGCCATCCCATTTGATTCTGGATTTTACTTCTTGCACTTTAGGAGTCTTATTGAGGAAGTCAGTTCCTAAACCAACATGATGGAGTGCTGGGCCTATATTTTCTTGTAGTAAGTGTAGGATTTGTGGTTTAATGTTCAGGTCTTTGATCCACTTCGCATTGAGTTTTGTGCAGGGTGAGAGAGGGGATAAATTTCACATGGATATCCCATTTTCCCAGCACCATTTGTTGAAAAGGCTATCTTTTCCCCAATGTATGTTTATGGTGCTTTTGTCTAGTATGAGATAACTGTATTCATGCAGGTTTGTCTCTGTGTCTTCTCTTCCATAGATCTTCATGTTTGTTCTGGTGCCAATACAATGCTGATTTTGTTACTATAGCTCTGTAGCATAATTTAAGGTCTGGTATTGTGATGCCTCCAGCTTTACTTTTCTTGCTAAGTATTTCTTTGGCTATTCTGGGTTTCTTAGTTTTCCAAATGAATTTCAGGACTGCTTATTCTATTTCTATGAAGAACACTGTTGGATTTTAATAGGATTTGCATTAAATCTGTACAGTGCTATTGGAACAGTTTTCCTAATTTCTCTTTTGGCTGATTCATCACTGGTGTACAGGAACACAAGTGATTTAAGGGCATTAATTTTATATCCTGCTCCTTTCCTGAATTTGAGTTCTAAAAGTTTTCTGGAGTTTTTTGGATTTTCTAAATATAGGATCATGTTGATGGCAAACAGGCATAGTTTGAGTTCTTCTTTTCCTATTTGTATTCTAAAAATTTCTTTCTTTTGTCTAATTGCTCTGGCTCGAGTATTAAGGACTATGTTGAACAAAAGAGGTGAAAGAGGGCATCTCTGTCTTGTTCCAGGTTTTAGAGCAAATGCTTTCAATTCTTCTCCATTTAAAAGATGTTGGTCTTGGGTTTAGCATATACAGCTTTTACAATGTTGAGTTATGTTCCTACTAGTTTTTCTAGTGTTTTGAACATGAATGAATGCTGTGTTTGGTTAAATGCTTTTTCTGCATCTATTGAGAAAATCAACGTAATTCTGTCTTTATGTCTATTGATGTGGTAAATTACATTTATTGATTTCTGTATGTTGAACCAAACTTCATCCCTGGAATGAAAACCATCTGATCATGGTGCACTACCTTTTTAATGTATTTATGTATACAATTTATCAGTATTTTATTAAGAATTTTTGCATATATGGTCATCAGGAATATTGGCCTGAAGCTTTCTTTCCTAGATGTGTCTTTGTCTGGTTTTGCAATCAGGGTGATACTAGCTTCTTAGAATGAGTTTGGAAGGAGAACTGAGATATTTAAATATAATATTTGATACTGTGTTTTCCAGATTTCATAAATTTATTACCAAATAACAGCTGTATAACACTTTACAGTTAAAGCTGTACAATTCATGAACTGTATTTGTAAACTGGAAGTTAGGCAGAACAGTGTTATTTACCTTCACTTTTACCAATTTAGATACTGAGACTCAAGATATTTTAGGTTATACATCTACTGTCACACAACTAGCAAAAGGTATGATCAGTTCTCAAAACCTGTCAAAACATAATGATTTCTTCCTAAGTCATATTTTAAAATTACTGTTAAAAAGCACTATACTATAGATTGGAATAGAGCACCAGCCTATGAGTCTGAGGGCCTAATTGAAAAAGCCTTTTTAAAAGCTGGAGGAAACAGTGTGCCATTTATTATTCTCAAAAGCATTTATTAAACACCTATATGCTTGTGTTAAGAACTTTTACTAATCAGTAAAGTTTACATCCTTCCCTCCAGCTTAAATCATCACATTACTTTTACTTCCCATCCTATAGAAATGATGGCAGAAGAGATAGATCAACTTTAGGCAATTATAGAGCAAAATTTATAATTTAGATTTATAATTTGGGCAATTATAAATCTACAAAGTGGCTGAGTCATAACTTTTAAAAGTATACTCTGATCCAGCTGGCAACTTAAAACTCTCAATTTTTAAATTTAAATTTGTGGAATGTAATTTTCAAAGAATATAACATAAAGGCATGTTTCACTTACCGCTGGGGTAGGAGTCTATCATTAGCCAGGTAGCCTGGTTTATGAACCTCTTTATTATAATCTCCATACTTGGCTTGGACAGCATAAGATGCCAAAAGAACTGCAGTTTCTGGTGGGCAATATATCTCATCATTTAAGATGGCTTCTTTAACTTGCAAGAAGAATAGTCTCTGGGTAATTTCTTGAATTAATTCCTCAGAAACATCTTCAGGAAAGAATTTAGCTCTAAACTTGAACTGTAAAGGATTCTCTTTTTTAACATCTTGCTGTGTCACCTAGAACAGTAATTTCAAGCATAATCAATAAAAATCTTAAATTCACCACAACTGAATCTAGTCACATCAAATTCTTTTTGGAAAAAAAAAGAGGAAGTGAAATAAAAGTTTCTAAATCTACAAGTAATACTATGTAAGATTTTAAATATGTAAACAAACAAATGGGAGAAAAACAATGCTATGCTCAGTTATAGAGGCTGCCTGCAACTCACAGATCTGATTTAACAACTAAATTGAAAACTTCTCTTCATATTCTTTAGACACTTATCCTGCAGATATTCAAATCAATGTGCAATACTTGGTTATATAATATGTAATACCTGCCTTTCAATAATAATTCTTAGGTAATAGCTTTCAACTAGGAAAAGTGAGTGTATCTTTTTACTCAAATGAAAAATTGATGATGCTTAACTGAATTAAAAGACATGACATCTTGCAATGATGAACAGAAATCACTATAAAAGGAGGCTCAGAATCAGACACTTAAATTTACCAGAAAATTCACAATCATTTCCAATTAACTTAATCACTAGCTTAATTTTATCAGATACATTTTACCTTTTTATTTAGTTTAAGCCATGTAGAATAACCTTTGCTATCCACATACTGCAGCCCAAAAAACCAGACCTCCCGCAAACCAACTGTTTTCACCACCTAAAAAACAAAAACAAAAGAAAATTCAATATTCACATTACAACTAGATGATACTAGAAACTACACTTCAAAAGAACTAAACTACATAGATATAGGTATATTCCTTTGCCATAGTAAAGATATTTCCTAAAAAAATTGAATATATTCACAGAACATGCTTGAAGATTTAAATTTGAGTTTTCTATGTACTATCACTTCAATCTTCATACTTCATACTTGATTCACTTGTTTGTATCTTCTTTTCCTCATCTCCCATCACAACCTCAACAAATAAGTCCAGAGAACAAATATATAATTGCTATAATCCTACATTCCTTTTCTAACTTATCCTTAGAATTACCCTATTGGTATTTAGGGCAAATACTTTCATTTTGGTGCTTAAAAAGAGTCTGATACCTTCCATGTTCTACCTTCACTGAGCATTAAACCATTCTTGAAGTATGCCCTTCTACACCTTTGCTCATGCTTTTTAACCCTCTGTTAGAATGTTTCTTCTAAACTTTTGTCACCTATTGAACAATTTATTATTCAAGGCCGGGGTCAACTAACATGCCTCTGTGCATAAAACTCTCCCAATTTCTAGATAAATTAATCGCTTGTTCCCTAGTACATCATTCTGCTATCAGAACACCAATTTTATCCTACCATTATTAAATGTGTTTTTAGTACTGTGTCTATTTACTCTCCTTCACTAACACTTAAGGACAGAGATTACTTTTTTACTTTTAAAATTCTAACAAACAGATCCTCTCCTGGAATGATTACGCTGTGGCAGGTACTCAAAAGTACTAAAGTAAATAAAGTGGTGCAGCTAGCATATACACCCAGAATTATACCCACTTAACAAAAGCATATTAAAAATATTTAAAATAAAATGAGAGAAAGGAGGGGAAGTTAGCATTTTAAAAACAAGAAGATTTAACATCAGCTTTTAAATGATAAACATTCTTTATTTTTAAAAATAATCTTAAAATATTCCAGGTTTTTTGTTTCAAAACAGCAAATTGACTCTTCAGTTTACTCTCACGAAAACCTTCACTAAAATGTTACATATAAAGAATATTTTCTCTCCAGGGAGAAACACCTCTCACAGGATTTTATTATTCTCTGCACCTGCTTCAATCTTCATACTTCATACTTCAACAGAGAAAAAGGAGTAAGAAGAAAGCCCTGGGGTGAGGAGAAGCAGCAGATACATTTCTGTACTTAGGTTAAGCAGCCAAACGAAAGCAGCCAATCACTGACTGCAGAGGACCCCCCAGGGTCCCAGGCCCCACAAGCCAGTGGAATCTGCAGGCTGCATTCTCCTGGTTTTGGAGGCTGCTGAGGACACTGTGGAGAGGGCTCCAAGTGACTCCTGCTTCATGCCTTTTTCACTTTCCATGAGAGAGTCAGAGGAGAATTAGAAGAGTCCTACTTTTTATAAGTCTTTACCTGGGAATCTTGCTGCTAGAATGGTTTACTCATTTGATTCATCAAATACTCATGACACAGCAAGCAGCATGCAAGAGGCTGCCCCAGAGGACACATAGCTGCCTGAATCAGGACAGGTCCCAGTGCTGAGCACATGCTCAAAGTAGGGTTTTCTCCCTGCACTAAAAGCACTTGAAGGCCTCAGTGTCTACCACTGTCCCCAAACTTCCAGATACGCTGGCCAAGCCCAAATGAGCCCTGTGACTTTGAAGCAGATTTTTTTCCCTATGCGAACTTCTCTGGCCTGTGTGAGTTCAAACTGTGCCTATGGCCTCTAAATTTCTGGGATAGTTGATCCAGGCTTTTCGTTTGTTTTAAAGCAATTAAAACGGAGATTTAAAATCAAATCTTTTGTTTGCCCTTCTTTCCCCTTCTAACTTTCTTTTGAGGGAGGTATTTTGGATTCTTCATATACCTTAACTTATGTAGCTTGATTCGTGCTTCAGAAAAAGGTGTTAGGGGAAAAAAGGGAGGCAAGAGGAGTACCAGGTCTTTCCTTAGACCTTCCTGCATTCCTGAAGGCTGGTCACTCAGTACATGCTAGGGAGGGGTTAAAGCCAATATGGAAACTGTTTTTCCTTACTTGAACTATAAGGCACCTTAAAAATAATTAGGGAGTGGGGAGAGGCAGTGTTGTTCAGGGAGTGTGTATGTGTGCAAGTGTGGTTTTTGTTTTGTGTTTTTTTGCACTGGCTATCTACAGTATTTTCACAGTATGTTTAATAATCAGTGCTTTAAAAAGCAGTAGTAGCCAGTAAAGTGGGATTCTGGTTCTGGAGCCTGGGATGTGTACCATGCCATGGGAAAAGATCTCACTCAGGGTGGCACCCATACACCAGCTCCATGGGCAGAAGCAAGTGTTGGAATCAGAAAAAACAACAGACCCTCATCAAAAGTAGTTCCACATGGGTTTTCATTTCATACAGGATAACAGTATTTTTTCTTAATGGAGTAATACCTTTTTTTAAAGTTTGAAATTTGAATGTGATTTCTAATTGCATCAGATATTGAATATTTTAAAGCTAAAACAAAATTTCAAATTTCTACTTTTTGCTTTTCATTTATCTGTTCTTTCATTTATTAAAAGATAGATATGTTTTATGTGGATGGGGAAGTTTTCTTATCATTTGTTTCTATAACCAGAAATAAAATTATATTAAAGAAATAAATAAGAGAGATCCAAGATGGCGGATTAGAGGAAGGCTGCATTCCTACTTGCTCCGTGGATTCCTACTTGCTCGGGATTCAAACAGCAGGAATATGACTCTCAACGAGATTTTATATTCAAAGCACATATAAGGGGTCCCCAGGTGCCGCTCCAGAACCAACTCAGCCGGGCTGGGCTCGGCCCGCCGCGGGCAGCGACGATCCGGGAGCCGGACAGCTACGATCCGGGAGCGCCTGATCCGGGAGCGCCTGACCCTGCAGCTGCTTCGGAGCCACCGACCTGGGTCTGCGTCAGCCAACAAGTGAGTGCGGGTCCCCAGTAGTGCTTTGGAGTCACTGGCCGTGGCTCCAGCACCAGCCGGCGGCCTCCCAGGCAGAGACCGAGCATCTCAGGCTACCTGGGCATTCAGAGGCGTCCGGGAAACTCTGAGATCGCGGACTCTGGTGGGGAGATGGAACTACCCCACGCCATTTTGGCGGCTTAACTGGCAGAGAAGGCTCATTACCAGCTTCCTGGAGCCTTCGGCTGCGTCAGGGGAGCTTCAACCAGGAAACTCTGGGAACGCAGTCTCTGGCGGGAAGTGGGAACTATTCAGTGCCACTCCCCCCAGCTTCCCTGGCGGAGAGCGCCCATCTTGGGCTTCCCAGGCCCGCTAGCCGCACCTGGAGAGGTTGGCCCGAAGCCCCTGGAATCGCTGACTCCGGCAGGGAGGTGGAACTGCTCTGAGTTTGGCGGCTTCCCTGGCAGTGGGGGTCCATTTCCAGCTTCCTGGGGCCGCCAGCAGTGTCAGCAGTGTCTGAAGTGATCGGGCAGGGAGCTTTGGGCCTTTGGCAATAGCTCACAGTGTCCCCAGGAGAGAGCAACCACCTGCCACTGCCTGAACCCCCAGCGAGGAGTTCAGGTCAGCCTGAGCTCTCAAGCCCAGTGTCTCCATCACTGAGCACAGTTCTGTGACACCACCCCAACTTGAACTAGTGCCCAGGCCCACACCCAGGCCCGGAGTCTACCACCTTGCTGTATCTAATTGTCTATCAACACTAGGCTGCCTCTGCCCAGAAGCATTGATCATTCCCAACCTGGAGGTAGTGGGACAGCACCTTCCTTGGGTCACCGCTTGATCAAACACCCCTCAAGCAACAGAGGGGAAGATACACGAGCACCATGAGAAAACACGGGAAGAAAGTGTCCCAATTAAACCTAGATGACATATCAAGAGAACCCAAAGACAGCATGGTAGAAGGAATGACAGAAATGGAGTTCAGAATGTTCATAATTAAAGTGATCCGAGAAGAAAATGATGTGACGAGAGAGCAGATTCAGGCTATGAATAATCAGTTAATAGAGCCATTGCAAGAAGCAAAAAATTACTTCAATAAAGAGATAGAAATTCTGAGGAAAAAACAAACAGAAATTCTTGAAGGAAACAAGGAAATGAAGGAAACAATAAACCAAGTTAAAAACTCAATAGAAAGCATAATTAACAGAATAGATCACTTGGAAGACAGAACCTCAGACAATGAAGACAAAATATTTAATCTTGAAAACAAAGTCGAACAAACAGAGAAGATGGTTAGGAATCATGAACGAACCCTCCAAGAAATATGGGACATCATGAAAAGACCAAATTTAAGAGTAATCGGGATTGAGGAAGGCGCAGAGATACAAACCAAGGGTATGAATAATCTATTCAAGGAAATATTATCAGAAAATTTCCCTAATATGATGAATGAGATGGAAAATCAATTACAAGAAGCTTACCGGACACCAAATGCACAGAATTACAACAGATCCACACCAAGGCACATTATAATGAAAATGCCTAACATACAAAACAAAGATAGAATTTTAAAGGCGGCAAGAGAAAAGAATCAGATTACCTACAGGGGGAAACCGATACGTATATCGGCAGATTTATCAGCCCAGACCCTAAAAGCAAGAAGGGCCTGGAACAACATATTTCAAGCTCTGAAAGAAAATGGATGCCAACCAAGAATCTTATACCCAGCAAAAATTACCTTCAGATGACGAAATAAAATCCTTCCATGATAAACAAAAGCTTAAAGAATTCACAAAGAGAAAGCCTGCCCTACAGAACATTCTCAACAAAATATTCGAAGAGGAAGAAACGAAAAATAACAATCTCAGTCATCATGGGGAGGAACTACCCTAAAGAAAGAGTCCATCAAAGGAGAAACAAAGTTAAGCTAAAAACCCTAAAAAAGCTAAAATGACAGGAAATACAAGTCATATCTCAATAATAACCCTGAATGTAAATGGCCTAAACTCATCAATCAAAAGACATAGACTGGCAGACTGGATTAAAAAGAAAGACCCAACGATATGCTGCCTTCAAGAGACTCATCTCATAGAAAAACATGCCCACAGACTAAAGGTGAAAGGTTGGGAAAAAGCATACCATGCACACGGACTGAACAAAAAAGCTGGGGTTTCCATTCTCATTTCAGACAAAGCGGACTTCAAACCAAAGATAGTCAGAAGGGATAAAGAAGGTAGATCAATGGTACAGAATAGAGGACACAGAGACAAACCCAAATAAGTACAGGTATCTCATACTTGACAAAGGAGGCAAAAACATGCAATGGAGAAAAGACAGCCTCTTCAACAAATGGTGCTGGGAAAACTGGAAATCCATATGCAGCAAAATGAAACTAAACCCATATCTCTCACCCTGTACAAAACTCAACTCAAAGTGGATCAAGGACCTAGAAATCAGACCAGAGACTCTGCACCTAATAGAAGAGAAAATAGGTCCAAATCTTCATCATGTTGGCCTAGGACCAGATTTCCTTAACATGACTCCCAAAGCGCAAGAAATAAAAGCACGAATCAATGATTGGGATAGAGTCAAACTAAAAAGCTTCTTCTCAGCAAAGGAAACAATCAGCAATGTGAAGAGAGAGCCTTCAGAGTGGGAGAAAATCTTTGCCACACACACTTCGGACAGAGCACTAATCTCCAGAATCTACCAAGTACTCAAAAATCTTTACACCACGAACACCAATAACCCAATCAATAAATGGGCCAAGGAAATGAACAGACACTTTACAGAGGAAGATCTACAAGCAATCAACAGATTTATGAAAAAATGTTCAACATCACTCGTTATAAGAGAAATGCAAATCAAAATCACCTTAAGATTTCATCTTACCCCAATTAGAATGTCTTTTATCAAGAACACAGGCAACAACAGGTGTTGGCGAGGATGTGGGGAAAAGGGTACACTCACATTGCTGGTGGGAGTGCAAGTTGGTGCAGCCACTCTGGAAAGCAGTGTGGAGATTCCTTAGAAAACTTGGAATGGATCCACCATTTGACCCTGCTATCCCACTCCTTGGCCTATACCCAAAGGACTTAAAATCAGATTGCCTCAGTGATGCAGCCACATCAATGTTCATAGCTGCTCAATTCACAATAGCTAGATTATGGAATCAACCTAGATGCCCTTCAGTAGATGAATGGATAAAGAAACTGTGGTATATATACACAATGGAATATTACTCAGCCATAAAGAAGAATAAAATTATGGTATTTGTAGGTAAATGGACGATGTTGGAAACTCTTATGCTAAGTGAGATCAGCCAATCCCAAAAATCCAAAAGCCGAATGGTCTCTCTGATATATGAATGATGATGCATAATGTGGGGGGGAAAGATGGCAAGAATGGAGGAAAGATAGCTAGCATAGAGGGAAGGGAGGGGTGGGGGCGGGTGGGGGGTAAAATTAATAACAGAATGTGTGACAGATACCATTGCCCTGTGTACATGCATGAATGCACAGATGGTGTGACTCTACTTTGTGTACAACCAGTGAAACAATAGCTGTACTCCATTTGTGTTCAATGAATCAATAAGTAAATAAAAGAATAAATTAAAAAAAAAAGAAAAAAAAAAAAGAAAGAAATAAGAATGTTTAAAATTAAAAAACATTCAGTTATGCTAAGATACATTAAAGGTTATCATAACAAACACATTTTTGGAGAATATGGAATATAAAGATTCATACTAATGTTAAAAAGCTAATCAATGTCGAACAATTAAAAATTTAATGCAGACAAAAGAAGGTCCCAGATAACTGGCAAAAGAGAGGCTAGCCCAGCAGAGGCACTGAAAAATGTTCAAGTTCAGGGTGGCAGGACTAGGAAAGGTATGGGGCAAAAGCAGCAAAGAAAAGTGAACCCAAGTAGATGGCCTCAGCTTTTGTCTTCAGGCTTTGTGAGATTCACAATGCTGGCTAAGCAAAAAGGGGCTGTGCCACAGCGGGTACAAGGCACAGTGCTTTAACCAACTTTACCACAACTAATACCAAGAAGATCCAGAAGAGCTGAGTTATGAAATTCCCTAGTATGCCCAATCTCACAAGCAGCCCTTTCCCTACTTCTGGGGGTGCAATCAGAAACTTCTGATTACATATCTAAAAATTTCAAAATGCTAGATACATAACTACAACATGTACATTTTTAAATATACTATTATGTTAATAAAGAATATATTTTTTATAGAATTAGAAAAAGAAAAAAATAGAAACATTTTAACGGTTTTTGTATCCTAAGAGATCTTTTAGTACTCCTTGGGCACATGAATATTTTAATCCCACAAGTAGAAGCTAGATAAGGAGGCTAGTGGAGGAAGAGTCAGCATCCAGGAACAAACCAAGGGACTGCATGCACTCACTGTAAGCACCCCAATACACAGAAGCTAGCCTCAATCTAATATCACAATTAAAAGTGAGGTTTTGCTGCATGTTGACCCATGTAGCTATGCTCTCTTCAGAGGACCCAGTCTACTCCTGGCCTTACCTGACACTAGAAGAAGGATTTTGAATGCTTTCACCATAAGGGAATGATAAATGTTCAAGGAGAGAGACAATGTAACTGATTTAAACATGACACAAGGTATATCTCACATAGTATATATACATAAAACTCAATGTAATGAGACATCACATTATGTACCATTTTTAGGTTTAATGTATGTTTTAAATTTTAGATTTTTTAAAAAGTACTATCACACAAATGTAGGAATGAGAAAGAATAAAGAATATCTTTATAGCTGATCATATATGAACAGGTACTGAGAAAAATTCCTAGTGCTACACTGTTGGATTATCAATAATGGTACAGGAAAACGCAGAAGTATGCACTAGTGGGAGGGGGATGTGGCTCAATGCTTTCCTCACATATATGAAGCCCCGGGTTCAATTCCCAGCACCACACATACAAAAAAAGTATGTACTGGCATATGTGTAGTATCAAAGTTGCATGCTTCATGTGATTAAATGATACCTGGTCAAAAAGCTGTTTGCCAGTTGTATTGGGCTGAATGGCAAATTCCAGCTCAGCATCCATTGTAGTTACTCTTACATTGATCTATAATAAAAACAGAAGAGATAATCATTAGGAAAGACAATATATTAATTACTTATAAAGTAGGCATGAGAAAAATCTTTTATCTGATTTATAATATCTCCTTTATTAAAATGACATCATTTGATTTGAAGCAGAGAAAATCTTAAATCTATTTGGGAATTAAGAAAAGAACTTCTGAAGTCCTCATTTAAAAATATCTCCTTGAATCTGACGTAATTTTCCTATGAATATATATGAATATACCACAGTGAATCTACACAACATATTTGTTCACAAGAATGGGATCCTAATTAGAAGATATACTCCATGTTAGTATAAATGTCAAAATTAACTCTACTTCCATGTATAACTAAAAAGAACAAATAAAAAAATAAAATAAAAAGTCACACAGCTCCTTTGCTTTAAACTAATGTGCTTTCCCTAGGTTAAAAGGTTTGGAGAGAGCAGGTATCAAGGAAAAGGGGTTATCGAAAGGTTACAAAAAAATAAAACATCTCCTCAGTTCTTAACATGTGCTAGGACAATAGGCCATGAACTTTCTATATTTTCATTTAGCCCTTGCAACAATACTAGGAGAGACTATGTTAACTTTTATAGAAACTCAAAAGGTTCCCATTACTTGCCCAAGCACACATGGAGATCAAATAACTGAGGTCTAATTCTTAATTCTTCTCACTATGCTACATTTCTTTCAACATAAAAATTACATATCTAGTTTTATTCATATTGCAAACATACTCTTGACTTTGTAAAAGGCATTTTCTATAGCACTTTATTTATGAAAGTCTATTCTAAATATTACTTTTTGTGTATATACTGTTCTAATTGAATATCTCAAAAACTTAAAATGCATTACCACATTTTTACCAAATGTGTTCCAAATCTATTGTATAACTTTAATTCACACTATAAGAACTTTTGATCAGATTCCTTATATCCCTTTGCATGTCTTAATCATTTTATCACTACATGTGATGTGACTTTTACCCGAATGCCTTCTCTAATTGAATCTTATAAATTCATCCTTCTTTAAAATAATTTTATTTATTTTTCTTTAAAATAAGATCTTATTAAAAATATTGATAAAAAGAAATACATGTAAAACATATAAGCAAAGCATAATAATGAAATCCATAAATTTACCACCCAACTTAACTAGAAATGACAAATTATTACATATATCACTGCATTTCTTCTTTGCCAATTTACTTTTCCTCACCACTATCCTCTACAGACAGAGGTAAATAGTAATCTGAATTTTGTTTTGGTCATTCTCTTTTTTTTCTTTCTGGTTTTGGTACTATGGATTAAACCCAGGGGTATTCTACCACTGAGCTATAACTTAGCCCTTTTAATTTATTTTGAGATAGGGTATCACTAAGTTGCCCAGCCTGGCCTTGCACTTAGGATCCTCCTGCCTCAGCCTCCCAAGTAACTGGGATTATAGGCATGCGTCACCACACCTGGCTGTCATTCTCTTCTTTAAAAACTAGTTCTATCCCTCACAGGTAGGTGTGTGTGTGTGTGTGTGTGTGTGTGTGTGTGTGAGAGAGAGAGAGAGAGAGAGAGAGAGAGAGAGAGAGAAAGAATGTATATGTATAAAATACTGATTTTATTCAGCTATGCTATACTTGCTAATAAAGTCTTCTTTCTTAATACGGACAATGGTTACATGAATATATTCACTTTAGGAAAGTTCAACTATACTTAACATATTAATTGTACAAATTATTAGGATTCACTATGAAATATTCTTTTGATTTGTAGATTCTATTTCAATTTTAAAAAATTTAAATTGTACCCTATAGTTTGATTTTTCAATTATATTTCTAAGATTGATATTTTCTGAGTAGTTACAAGTCATTTGCACAGGTATACCATCTTCTATGTGTGATTAAACAATAAATTATGTACCCATTTTTCTGTCAATGGACATTGTTTCTATTGTTATGAAGTCTTGTACACACCTCCGAGTTCATATGCATAATTTCTCTGCAGGTACATACGCAGAAAGAGAACTCCCAGATGATAAAATATATGCATACCTCTTTAACACTGTAATCAGAAATAGTCTTACAATTTATATTCTCACAATAGTGCCTAAGAATTCTTATTGATCTGCATTTTCACTAATGGTAAGTATCAACAGATTTCTTTAATGTTTGACAACCCAGTAGGAAATGATGTATCAATATGGTCTTAAAATATGTATCCCTAATTGCTGATGAAGTTGAGAAGATTTTTGCATATGTGGCATATAAAATTCTAAAATGATCCCCATGATCTCTGTGCCCCAATGTTTTACCCTGATTATATGGCATTACATGATAAAAAGGATTTTGTAGATGTTCTTAAGGTTAACAATAGTTGAGCTTAAGAGAAATTATCTGGCCAGGTATGGTGGCACAGGCCTATAATACCAGCTACTCAGGAGGCTGAGGTGGGAGGATCACAAATTCAAGGCCAGTCTGGGCAACTAAGACCCTGTTTCAAAATTTAATTAAAAAGGGAGGAGGATGTTGCTCAGTGGTAGAGCCTTGCCTAGCCCATAGAAGGTCCTGTGTTCAATCACCAGCACTGCAAAAAATAATAAAAGATTACCTAGGTGGGCCTAAACTAGTCATATGTGTCCTTTAAAAACAGAATTGTTCTCAGCCTGTTTACAAAATAAGTCAGAAATAGAAAGCAAGTACAATATGCTTACTAACCACTTAGTCTCACCTTTGAAATGTCTGTTCGCATCTATGTCTTCTATGTTTTTGTTTGTTTCTATCTCACGCTTATGCATCTTTGTATATTCATCTTTTGTCAGTTGTGTCACAAAAAAATCTTGTTTGTCATTCTGTATTCTTTAATAAACACATATTTTAATTTTAATGTTGAATTAATATTTTAAATACAGATGTCTTTTTGGGGGGGCGGGTAAAGGTACCCAGGATTGAACTCAGGGGTACTCAACCATTGAGAATAGATAGGCCACATCCCCAGCCGTATTTTGTATTTTATTTTGTGACAGGGTCTCATTGAGTTGCTTAGCGCCTCACTTTTGGTGAGGCTGGCTTTGAACTCCCAATCCTCCTGCCTCAGTCTCCTGAGCTGCTGGGATTACAGGAGTATGCCACTGCGCCACAGATGCCACAGATGTCATTTTTTTTGCCATATTTAAGAAATACTTCCCTACTCTGGAGTGACAAAGACAGTGTTATATTTCTTATTCTACATCTTAAAGGTTTTTGATTGTCTTTGATATTTGCTTATGATGAAAGATACAATTTCATTTTTAATCCCTATATGGATAATAATATGGAGATTTTAAACAATCTCAACATAATTAATTTACTCCCCAAAGACAGTTCTGTCACAAATCAAGCATCTGTACAGGCATGGATCTGTGTTCAGCAGCCAATATCATACTGTTTTAATTACTATACCTTCAAATAAGTCATGATATCTAATAGGGCAAGTCTCCCCTCAGGATTCTACAGAATTGTTCTGGCTATTCTTTGCTCTCTATTTTAGTTCCTACCTCCAAATAAAATGGTAAATTTTCAAAACCCCACATCTATGATTTAGAACTACACTATATCAGTCTCTTGGGGTAAAAATTGACATATTTCCCATATTAACTCTACCCACAACTACAGTTCTCATGTGTATTGATTTAGGACATCTTCAATGTTCTTTAGTGTCTTTTTTTAAAAAAGAGACTACTTACAGTTTCTCTATAAAAATAATAATCATTGTTAAGATACCTTCCCCTGGACATTAAGGTTTTGTAGCAATTGTAAATATGGGTCCATGGTCCTTAATCCATAATTTTGACATCCTGAAAGCATTTAAGACTGAAGTTTTAGTTAATTTTGGACAAAAATTTGATATGAAGTAATGTGAGACTATCACTCATGGTGAATTAATTTATTCCGTTTCATATGAACATTCATATATTTCTCTATAAAAATGTTAATGTTTTAAGATGACATAAACCTGATCAAAGTTTCATGATATAAAGTAATACTCACATTATAGTCACTTTTCTGAACTAGTAAAAATTCCAAATTCTAAAACTCATCTAGTTTTAAGGGTTTCTAAAAAAAGGATTGTGAATCTGATGAAATAACTTTTCAAACTGTTTTGTTTTTGATTCTGTGGGAATAAAACTGATTTTATATTGATCCTATTATTTCCCTTGTCAATTGTTACAATGAGTCTGTAAATCTTTGTGTTTATGTAAAGCAGGCATTAGCAAGCTTTTTCTATAAAGAGCCAAACAGCAAATATTTTGGCTTTGTAGCTCATACAGTCTCTCTTGCATTCACTCAACTCTGCCCCTAGGGCAACAAAGCAACCAAAGGTAATAAACAACTGAGCATACTGTGTTCCAATAGAACTTTAATATGGATACTGAAAACTAAATTTTCATGTTACAAAACAATCTTTTTTTTTTTTTTTTTTTTTTCCCAACCACTGAAAATGTAAAAAGTCATTCTCAGCTCGTGGGCAGTAAAGAACAGGTGGTTCACAGGATTTGGCATGTAGGCCATAAGTAATCCTAAAAGTTTCAAAGTGTTTCTTCCTTTCCAGTCCTTAAGCTTTTGATTTCTTTTTTCTGTACAACCGGTTTTCCTATTCAATGTGGAATAGCAGCAGTGATAATGTATATCTCCTATTTTGTTCCTGATTTTAGGAATGTTTCCACCATTAACACATTCAGAACAGTTCCTAGTGTACATTCCTTCTATACCTAACTTAAGAGGTCTCCATTTTTATTTTTTAAATCATAAGTGGTTGTTCAATTGTAGCAACTGCTCTTTTTGAATGTATCATGATTTTTCTCCTTTAAACTAATTGCATGGTACAGAGCTACTGGGCAATAATGTCTCTTGGAACTAAGTATGCTCATGTGACTAATCTGTCACAGACAGAACATGAGCACTACAGATGCAGACTATTCCTGCACCTAAGCATGAAAGAGTGGGCATGCATCCCTGCACTTTATCCTCTCTTCCTACTAGCTGGAGGCAGCTTCAAGTATAAATACTATATAAATGCCTAAGAGGCTAGGGCTCAAATTCGTGGGCTTGGGATTCTTTCACACTCTTGAAAATTGCAAAGCACTCAAAAAGCTTTAGCTATATAGAATGCATACATCAGCATTTACCATATTAGAGATTAAAAGCTGATAAAATTTTTAAAGATTAACTCATTTAAGTATAATGAAAATAAACTTATTGCGTGCTAACATAATAACATTGTGATAGATAAAAATGCTACCTATAAATATACTGTTCAATTTTAACAAGTGCTATAAGATAGCTTTAAATCCTTTTCATTTGATCTTAATAGGAATTCTTGGAGGTAGTCAAAGCACTTTTTATCAAATCAACTTTACAGCTGAATCAAGTTTGCAGAAGTCATGCTTCACCAAGGTTACATATATACTAAGTATAAAGTTGTGTCAACAGGATCTGGGTAAAACACAAAAACCAAATTGACTTTCTCCAACTTTGAATTCGGGAGAAAAAAATATACTTTATTTTTTATTAGGATGAGTGGGGAGAAAAGGGTTGGCTATATTTTGACCTAAAAAGTTCGAGGAAAAAAATCACTGTCTATTAAATCTATTAAAATATTTTCTTCCAGATATTTCAGTGCACTAACCACCTGAATATATAAATTTGACCCTACTCTCAGGAACAACAAATAAATGTTCTCCTCATAATTACACTGGCAAAAAGTTTTCCAAAGTACTTACCAGCATTCACATTCCTACTAGAAATACATTAAGGGTAACAGATATTCTACATCCTTATCCACACTTAATATTATCAGTATTCAATTACTGCTCTTCTAGTGCATAGAATGTTATCTCACTATACCTTTAATTCATATTTCCCTGATAATGAAAAACATTTAGAAATCTTTTTGGGTTCATTGGCCAATTAATATAGCTTCTTTTATATAAAGTATCTTCAAAATTTTTTGCCCATTTTTTTAAAAACTGAGTTATTGAACTTTAGAACTTTACATTGCACTTATTTTCTCCCATTCTGTCTTGCTGTTTTATATTTGTCTTTTTCACAGAGCAAATGGTTTCAATTTTGATGAAATCCAATTTTTTCCATAATGGTTTAAACTTTCTTTGTATTATCTAAGAAATTTGCCCCTATTCAAGATCACAAATTTTTTTCCTATATTTTCTTCTGAAAGTTTTATAGTTTAGGCTTTTGCACTTAGGTGTACAACCTAGAGTAAATTTTTGAGTAAATTATGAGACAAGAGTTAATGTTCATGTTAATGTTCATAACTCTTGTTTCATCAACATTTCTTGAAAATAATTAAAATTCCCCATTAAATTGTGTAATACTTTTGTCAAAAATCTTAAAATATGTAATGTGTGTGGGTATATTTCTATTCCTCCGATCCTATTATCTATCCTTTCACAATTACCACAACGTCTTATTTTTGTAGTTTGAGAGTAAGTCTTGAAATGAAGGTGTGTAAATTTTCCAATTTCATT
Organism: Glaucomys volans; assembly: GCA_020662805.1. Taxonomy (NCBI): domain Eukaryota; kingdom Metazoa; phylum Chordata; class Mammalia; order Rodentia; family Sciuridae; genus Glaucomys; species Glaucomys volans. The sequence continues at coordinate 285,910 of JAJEJO010005750.1, forward strand.
CCTTCTTAAAATTGCTTCAGCAATTTGGTCAATTTTACCCAAAAAAGTCTGCAAGGATTCAACTGACTGGAATTGAACTAAAACTACGGACACATCTGGGGAGAACTGACATCTTAATAGTTGCTTATAAACAAATCTATCAACATTATCTATTTCTCCATATATTTAGATCTTTAATTTCTTATAGCAAGTTTTCAGCATAGAGATCTTGTTTTGCCTCTACATTTATTCCTAAGTGTTTTATGTTTTCTATGCTGTCACTTCATTTTTCAAACTTTGCTGCTGTTATGTACTTTTTAAAAAACACTGATTTGATTTTTTTTTTTTACTATAACCTTTCTCTGGCAATCTTGCTAAATTCAGCTATTAGGTCTAGTAGTTGTTTTGTAGATTCATAAGAACAAACAGTTTACAATCATGTCATCTGCAAATAGAAAGTTTTACTTATCCTTTTCTACCAACGATGTACTTTGTTGAGTCTTCAAAGCAATATTCATGCAAGAAAATCTAATAACTATAACCAACAATTTCTCTAAAAAGTTAACTGTCCAAAAGAAACACTATAGGAAAAAAGAAAGCCCTTTTTATTAGATGAAGAAAAGAACATTTACTCTAGGACAAAAACAATATACCTTAGTCAAGAACCATATAATTCTAAAATCAAGTAAAATGATTAAAGGTATACAAATCTAAGACTATATGTCAGTATGAGTATCCCTAGCACTATATAATATAAGAGTATCACTAGCATCAAAGCTAGTGTATGAGAACAATGGGGAAATTAACATGCAACCGGGCACAGTGGCACATGCCTTTAATCCCAGTGACTCAGAAAGCTAAGGAAAGAGGATCACATGTTCCAACCTAGCCTCAGCAACTTAGCAAAAACCCTGTCTCAAAAAATAAAAAGGGATAGGGATGTTGCTCATCCCCAGTATCCAAAAAAAAAAAAAAAAAAAAAAAAAAAAAAGCATGGGTTCTCCCAACCTCTCATTATTTTCTCTTAAGTTACCACTTTTGAGCATTGAATGTGTACAAGATTCTTTTAATCCTCAGTATACTCCTTAAGTTAACTAATTATGTATACCCCCATAAGAGGAAATTAAAATCTGGATAGATTGAATTAAATTAACAAAAATCATCCAGATTAAATGGCAGACAATTAAGTCAGTTTTACCCAAAACTCATAAATTTTAACCTTAACTGCAACGTTACCCATACCTGTTCTTCACTGCCCATAATACTACGCTGTAGCCACATTGATCTAAAACAAGTAATGGTAACAATGTATTTTCTTCCAACAATTTTCCCATGATATTTTTTTCCCATGATATTTTTGCCTTGTTCAAAGAAGAAAACCAAAAACAAAACAAAATTTACTGCTAATTATATCGTTTTAAATAAGCAGCATCAAAAAAATAAAATTTACTTACTGGTTTCGGCATTTTCCTTCTCTTTTTGTTACTTTCTTTAAAAATTCTTCACGTCTATAAATTCTATTGTCACCTTCTGTTAAAGAAAAAGAATAACATTATCTTTTTGCGTAAGGATTTTAACTATCACTTGTATAAAGGATAAAAATTAAAGCACCAGAAGTAACAGTTATTATTTATTCTAATTTTCAATGTCTTCTACTAATATTTCACATTTCCTAGGAAGATTAAAATCTTATACTTGTTAATATATTAAAAGCTTTACTTTACAGACAACACAGCAAAGAAACATGTTTGCTAAGGGCCCAAATGCTGCCTCTCTCAGTGTTGGGTTCATCCCTGTACCAGACTAATACAGAAAAGGACCGTAAAAGTGAGGATGGGTCAATTCAGAATCTAAAGAATTGAGTCAAGAATATTCTTCAACCATTTTTTTGTACTGTCAAAGACAAAAGGAAATTCTAATGTAACTACAAAATTTTTAAAATTATTATTCTTGAAAGTTTTAAAATCTCAATAAAGTACCTATGTAGCTTATCCACCTACATATATAAAATGGTCATAGCTCTGCACACTAACAATTTTCATGCTGCTCACCAGTAAGCTAGTAGCATTCAATGAAACTTAGAGCTGCCCTTTAAGATCAATGGTAAATTGTATCTTCTCCCCCTAAGGCCACAAACCTTATCAAGAATTATATGTTAGGGCTGGCACTGTGGCTCAGTGGTAGAGCACTTGCCTAGCATGTGTGAGGCATCAGATTCAATTCTCAATACCACATATAAATAACTGAAAATAAATGAATAAAGGTCCATCAACATCTAAAAAAATTTTTTTTAAAAAAGAATTATGATGTTATCTTAAGGTAAATGTTCTAAGAAACATCTAATAAAACTGGGTTTCCCCTCCTTGCAAATTTATTGTAATTCTTCATCATTGTCCAAAAAGTTATTTTAATTTGAAAACTACAGAAGTGTTCTATTAGATAAGTTATTTGAGAATAAGCTTACCTAGGTAACCTCTCTGCGAAGAAACTTTGTTACACAACAATGAACTAAATATACACTGAAATAAGGTCATTTTCCTAAATTTTATTCAAGCATAGACCAATAAACCTCTTTTTAGGGAGAACTTCCTCCTGGAGTGTGGGTGCGTGTGTGCGCACGCGCACACTTGTGTATTTTTTTTATCAGTCATTGAGCAATGAAATTGAGTTGGAAGCACATAACCCTCATCTCTTAACTTGTTCCTAACCTATCCCATCCTTACTCCCCTACCTTTATAACCTAAAATGTATTTCAGTCCAATTTTTCTATATCCTCTTTTCACCCTTCCTTTACCTTAGTTCATCACCTTACCATCTCAGGTCTTGATAAAAACAGCCTCCAAAAGAACCTTTTTTTCACATAATTTATTAGCTACTAATTTCCAAATCTCTACCTCCAGGGTTTCTTGGTGAATTGGCTTATCTCAAATAAGACACGGACAAACACTGCAATCCCTAACCCAGAGCCAAATCTTCTTTTCTTCAAAGCTGGATGACTTATGTATTTCTAGAAAGCTGTTCGTAGTATTCTCTCGAGATTTTTATATCTACTAGATCTGAATGTGACCCTCTTTTCATTCCTGCTAATTTTGCCTGCTTTTTCTTGATTAATCTTGTCAGAAGTCTACCTAGATCATTGGTCTAAAAGTCACATTTTTAGTTTTGTTGACCTTTTATTACTTTTGTTAATTTCTATTCATTTTTCTCATTTTCTTCTCATTAGTTGCTTTTGCTTTACTCTGGCTGATTTTCTATTTCCTGTGATTACAAGTTTACCTAAGTAATTTTCAGTATTGTTTCTTTACTAGTTCATGCATTAAAATTAACAATTAAGTATGTCCAACTATAGAAAAACTCCAAATATAAAGTGATCTCCCTAATTTGTCAGGGAGAAATGTAAAAATATTTTTATCATTTGACTGTTAAATTAAATCTGCATTTATGTCATTCATTAAAATACTTAAGTGTCAAAACCATGACCTATGAAATACTGATTCAGAATCAGTTTGCTTCATCTCAAACTTCATAGAATAATTTCATTCTAACTTCACACATACATAAAAGTTATCTGTATAACCCTTGGGCTACATTTTGAATCACCATAATTTTCTAAGTTACATTAGCATTTTTGAATCAGTGTATCTCATGATTGAACTCTTATCTCAAGTCACAATTATACATAGGATGCCCTCCCATTTGTACTGTAGGAAAAATTTTTAATATATCCACATTATAACTACTCAGTTTTTTGTTTATATTATTACTATTATTTTTTTAACCAATATGACCTACTTTCCTCCGCCTCTTTTTCCATGTTTAAATTACTTATCAGATGAGCCCTGCAAGCTTTCCAAACTCAAGTGAACTAAAGGGGTTTCAAATCAAGGTGCCTTTCTTGAATGGAACTTTCTTGCTCAAAAAGATTTCATCTTATTATGAAAGATGTCTTAAGAACACAAATATAATTCTTCTATAGAGAATAATTTGAGGAAAAAATCTTGTCTTATATTTGAAAGTACAGCATTTTTCTTAAGTATGACTTCAGTGGCTTAGCTTTTTATACATATTTCCTTCATTGAAGTTCAGTTCTAAATGTTTCCATTTCCAACCATGATTCTAATCACTACTGAGAAATGTTTTGCTTTTTAGTTTTCAAATGGAAGGGTTAGAGGACTTTAGGCTTTTTAGTTTTCAAGTGGAAGGGTGCTGATTTTTTATTATTTATTTCTAAGTTTATTCTTCTACAGTCAAATAATTCATTAGAGCATTTTATGTTTAGTACATGGTCAGTTTCTTTCTTTCTAGACTGTTCCAGGTATAAACACTCTGTATTGTATGCATTTGACAAGTTAGATCAAGCTAAACCAAGTTTTTAACATTTTATTGATAGTCTGTTATTACTCATTTTAGTCTATTTAAACAAGTTTGGTAAAAATGTACCATTCTCAACTAATAAATATGGACATTAGTCTCTTCTTCTAAAACGCCAGCTTTTTATTTATGTTTTAAGCTATTTTAAGCGAGTCTAGGTTTAGAATTGTTCTATCTTCCCAATGAAGAGTTCCTTTTCTTCTTCTCTTGCATACATAATTCTAAATTGACTATTATTCCCTCAGTATTTGGAAGATGCTGGTTTATTCTAGCAACTGTTACCACAGATGAGAATCTAGGGTGATTCTAACTCATTCCTTTGCCTCAATCTATCCTAGAACAACTTTTAGATTAATTTTGTTAATCAACATTCCCTTACCATGTCACTCCCTACCACCAAACCCTGGGCAAGTTAGCAGGTACTCAAGTGAGCTTCCACATCTGTCATACTACTTTCTAAACCATATGGTTGGTGTATCCCTCTAATGCAATCTTTCATTAGTAAGGAAAAATAAAGAAAGCAAACATTTAATTACATGCCAGACTCTACAAACTAGAGTACTCAAATTATAGAAAAGGTATTTCTCAAATAGGGGACAGCTAGGCAGGTAAATATTGAAATAATTTATCTGAGTTTTCAATGTTAGAGTTACTTCTAGTTATACTCTACAGGAAAGGATCTTCCAATACTCCACCCTAAAGCTTTAACCTTAATAAGAGAGCTTTTGTGACACAAAAGTATACATCACAGGCCACCAAACACAGAACCAAGGTCCTACACAAGATAATTAAGCATCCAAGATCTCCTACAAATGTACTTGAACTATACAAACTGTGAACAAGTGGGGAGTTTAATAAAAACCTTCACAAATATGGAAGCATCTATATGAAGATTCTAGAAATGTCCATTTTCAGATCAGTGTTCTTTTTTTTAGGGGGTACCGGGGATTGAATCCAGGGGTGCTTAACCACTGACCCACATCCCTAGCCCTTTAATTTTTTCTTTTAAGACAGGGTCTCATTAAATTGCATAGGGCCTCATTAAGTTGCTGAGGCTGACTTTGAATTTGCCATCCTGCCTCAGCCTCCCTGGAATTACAGGCATGAGCCACCACACCCAGCCTCTGTATTCATTCTTAAAAATCATGTTATTAGGCTTCTCTGTTTTATTTCACTTCCCCATTTATTTCAGTTAATCATAAATCATCTGGGGAAAAATGAGGCTGTCTTTGCCAACTGAACATGAAGTGACTGAAAACAATGCCTTGTATTTATAAACTATAGTTTTATGTTCTTATACATTATTTGATTTTTTTTTCTAACAACTGAAGAAGAAAGTAAGATAAGTTACATTATGGCTACTTTATAATTAAAGAAACAAAACAAGGTCTATTTTTTCTTTCTTTGGGATTGAACCCAGGGGTGCTTAATGACAGAGCAACATCCCCAGTCCTTTTTATATTTTATTTTAGAACAGGGTCTCACCAAGTGTTTTAGGGCCTCACTAAGCTGCTGAGGCTGGTTTTGAACTTGCCATCCTCCTTCCTCAGCCTTCCAAGCCCACTGTGCCCAGCACAAGGTTAAAGTAGCTTATCCTAAAGTCACATGGATAATAAATGGACAAGCTACAAGTTTTTAAACACCTAAAATCCACAGTTCTACCATATACCAGTCTGTCTTCCTCTTTCTGATATTAAAAAAGTGATAAATAATCTCATTTGTGGAAATACAACCAAAGAAAATATTTTTAAATGTATAAAATGGTTTGACTACAAAGAGTCCAATTATAGTGCAATTTTTAAAAGTATATGTCTTTGGGACTTTAGTTAAGTGAAATCACAGTATAGACTACACTAGATCACAATCAAGGTATTATAGAAAATATTAAATGACAAGGGAAAATACAAACCTCTAGGGGAAAAGGCAGGTTACGCAGGGCATGTTGGCGCATGCCTATAATCTCAGAGGCTAGGAGGATGAGGTAGGAAGATCACAAGTTCAAAGGCAGCCTCAGCAACTTAGCAAAGCCCTAAGCAACTCTGTAAGATCCGGTCTCTAAGTAAAAGATAAAAAAAAGGCTGGGGATGTGGCTCAGTGGTTAAGTGCCCCTGGGTTCAATACCCACCAAAAGGGGGGAGGGGGCAGGTTATAAAACCTGGGTTATAGAGCCCAGGGCAGTGGTGCACACCTGCAATCCCAGCTACTCAGGAGGCTTACAAGTTCAAGGCCAGTCTAAGCAACTGAGTAAGACCCTGTCTCAAAATAAGGGATGAAACTCAGCACTACAGCACTTACCCAGCACATGTGAGGGCCTGGGTTCAATCCCTAGTACTGCAAATAAATAAATAAAAACATCCATACCATGTTTGTCACATTTCTCTTTTAGATGTATGAGAAAGAGACCAAAATGATCATACTCCAAAATATTGACTCTCTAGAATTAGAATGTTTGTAAATTTTTAGAATGAAAATGCAAAATTTTTGAAATTAATTTCTTAAAAAGAAAGAACAAAATTATTCTAAACGAATAAACTGGGGCTGGGGTTGTAGCTCAGTGGCAGAGCACTTGCCTAGCACATTCAAGGCACTGGGTTTGATTCTCAGCACTGCATATAAATAAAATAAAGGTCCACTGCCAAATAAAAAAAAAATTTAAATGAATAAATTGAAGTTGGACTTATAACTTTATCATGCCATTTAATAACATCTACGGAGGTTAATCATTTTCAAAAAGACAAAAAATATCAATTCTAGTTTTGAAGGAAAATACCTAAAGAGGCTATATAGATTATAATAAAGATAGATGAACATATTTTTATTTTAAAAACCTACATAAGTAGAAGAAATATCAAAATTAAAATAACAGAATAATGTGCAACAGTCACAATAAAGTTGCTAGGTAAAAGACACACCTCAATAAACACTAAAGTGAGAAACACTTCACAAACAAATCTTACTTTAAAAACTGAATAATTGGGCTATTGACTAAAACTATAAATGAAAATGGCTTTAGGTATTACTGATTGTGTACTCATTAAACTAGCAAATCGTGTTAATTATACATGATAATATTGTAGAGACTGCGTTGGTAAACAAATAGATAAATATTACTGGCAGAACCATAAGTTGACTCCATTTTTCTAGAAAGTTAGTTGCTAATATAACAAGAGTTTTTTTGAACAGGAAATTCTGCTCCTGGAATAAACCCCCAAGAAAATAATATAAAAGAAAATAATCTCTATAGCAGCACACTTTACAATAGACAGTGATTAAAATCACAAAGTAATGTGGAAACTATGTGATAACATGATAGCTTCTCCAAGGTTTTGATGTTGTGGGGAGAGGGTTCTGTTTTTGTATATTAGGACTGTGTCAATATTTACATAAGGGTAAATTGAAAACCAGAACATGTAACTAGCCATTCATCATCAAAATGTAAAAACAGGTATTGTTACAAAGTATATATGGAAATACAGAAATCCTGCATTTAGTATTAATCAGGGCTTTTTAAGTTCCTTTAAGTTCACTCTTTAATTAAGACATCTTTTACTGTCTTCTTTTATTCTCTAATTAATAGCAATATATAAATGGCTTAAATTATTATTTACCAAGATATGTATACATATATATACACATACACACACACACACACACACACACACACACATTTGATGTCAAATATTTTCCTCACAACATTACTGACATTACTCCTCCTCACTCTTAATTTTCTTAATCCTTCCCACTCCTAAATTTCTTAACATGATCCTACCCTACCTCTTTTCCACACTGACTTCCCCAAAAGCAATGAAGTACAACAGTGATACCAACATACTCAGGAAGTAGTCTTAACGTTTCCCATTTCCAGAAAAGTACCCATATGAATATGTACTTAAACGCAGTGCCACATGTTGAAGACAAATCAATCATATAAAACATTCTCTCTTTTGTCCTTCAATTCTGAGGGTGACCCCAAAACAGCTTTCTCTGTACTTCATGCAATGGAAAAATAGCCTCAAGTTTATAAGGGAGAGACACAACAGACTTCCACCTGTCAGGTGGTAAAGCAGGTGTTACTAAGGCTAGTTCACACATAGCTTACAATGAAGCTTCAATAATTTACACCAGACTGCCCAATTTTACCTTTAAGATATTCTGTTCCCCCAACCCTTTTCTCTGCCTTTTGAGATTCAAATGATCTTTGATCAAATGTCTCTCCTTAAACTTTCAGAATTATTCTATCCATTTATTGAGGAAAACAGTACAATAAAGACAAATATAAACTGAACTAATAAGGAAACTCTGGCAGTCAAATCAATATAGTAACATCATTGACAAAATGGGGTCTCCTGCATGGGACACCTTAGGCAAGCCTATGGACCTCCTCCTAGAAAAGTCTTTTTAAGTGCATGAAATAATGCATAAAGTTACAAAAGAAACCAATTACATCAAAATATAAAAAAACCCCGCAAATTTAGGCCATAGAAATGTATGTGCTTCTTTATTAATGCTTTAAACAAAAGTATCTACACATACATCTAGTAACTAAATTTGTAAGTAAAGATGAATATAAATGTCATCTTGAGAGAACTTTAATGTATTATAAAAATATCTGCAATTCAAATGAAAACAGTCTCTGGTACAGCTAATGCTACCATTGCCTACAATCATTATGGAGGAAAACGTGTAAATAGAGATACAATGCTTTTCTCCCAAGTTTCCATACCCCAGGTCCAAAGAACTACGATTATTATATTTTTAGCTCAGTGCTAATACTGAATCTAACAGCAATAATAATGCATTTTTACCTATGAAATGTCATGTGATCCCCAGATAAAGCAAAGAGAGAAAATTTTAGCCCCATTGTGCAAGTAAAAAAACAAGTAACACCGAAAGCAAGAAGGGTAGTACCCATTCTACAGATTCTTGACCTACATTACCTAATCTTCTTAAAAGCTGTCCTCCCTCTTCCTGCCCTACACAGGTACTCCAATTCCTCATCCTTCTATAAAGAAATTAAGATTCACATAAGTGTCTTGCCCAAAGTCATGGGGTGAGTTAAAAAAAATCAGAGTCCTAAAATCCTAATCCTGGGGGATTCTGACTATTCTAGTCTGCTTTTCTAAAATTACATTCTAGACAAGCTCATTTTAAACAATAACACTTTTTCAAGAAACAGGCTGTTAAAGCTTTCTCCTTTCTAAATATGTTGTTAAGGGTATATGATTAAGTGGTATGATCACCTCTGTCACTTGATTTCCTGTAAGGGTATTTTGCAATTCTAAATAAGATATTACATACTTGCTAATGGATACATGATATCTGCTTTGGGTATTTTCAAGGCAATCAAATATTCCATTCCATTTTGAAAAAATGAAAGCACAAAGCAAATTTCTAAAACTTAAATATAAAACAGAACTACAATAGTAAAAACACAATTTGACACTGAATTTAGGTTCTCCTCTAAAAGAGTTTTATAACTTTAAAAGAAAAATAACGTGTTATTCCTTAGGCAAACAGAAAGGCAAATAATACATTATCATTTGCAATGCCAAAAGGTACGTTAAATCATTCTACTTTATGAAAACATTAAAAATTCATATAATATGTGTTTAGAAATGGTAAAACAAAAACAGGTTCATGTAAATCAGAGGTAGCAGGAAAATAGCACACACTCAAATTGACTTAAGAAATTCTCACAGTAATTCTACACTTTACCTGTTCTGAAATACCCAATTTGAATACAGCTACAGCTGATTTTTCAAAATAGAATAATAGATTTCTTAAATATTATTAGAAGTAGACAGCATTCCTCATGGACATGATAAAGCTATATGGTAATTCTACTAACATAACCTCTCCCTTTTGAGAAACTGCAATGTTGCCTATCCCATAGTAGATCCTCAAATATTTGTTGCTTTTGTTGAATTAAGCTTACATTTTTTTGATTGGTGTCAAGGGCAATATTTTCCTCTCATTTCGATGTTATAAAAGGATCAAGCTAATAAACACTGAGACAACAAACACAAGCATAAGAAAAGAAAAGGGAAGGCAAGGCAAGGCAAGGCAAGGCAAGGCAAGGCTTGGCTTTCAGGCTTTAAGCCAGGGGCAGTGGCACACACCTATTAATGCCAGTTAATTCTGGAAATTAAGGGAAAAGTATCACAAGTCTGAGGTCAGCCTAAGCAATTTAGCAATATCTGTCTCAAAGTAAAACTTAAAAACAGGGCTGGGATGTAGCATAGTGATAAAGCTCTTGCCTAGGATGTGCCAAGGTCCTGGGTTCAATCCCAGAACCACAAAGAAATGTTTTTTAAGAAGAAAAAAAAGGTTTTCCAAATTCAAGTCTTTATTATCTCTATCCAAAACTGTTTAAATAATTCCTCTTAATTCAACAACCAAAGTAAATTTAAAGGCCAGATTACTGGACATATTTAATGGCAACTATAATTATCATGCTATATGTAGATTAGATATAAGTAGTAGTCTTTTGATATATAAACTACCTTTGCTTACTTGACAAACCAACTTTGTATAGTTTTTCTAAGTGTAGAAACTACAAACAGCTTAAATATCAAGAGCTCTCATGGGAGCTAACAAAACTTAATCCATCCCACACACTCCAGAAAGACCTAAGGGTTCTTGAGTCAATTAACCATAGCCCAGATTTCTCCTTTGTCTCCTTATCCCTGTAAGGGAGATCTTTCATGACAAATATACCTACTCTGGTTAGCTTATTGAAAAATAATCACTTAATTTACAGAAACAATGGGAATATTTTTCAAAAATTTTTAAAGCAGGAAGCAAGAAATATCCAGAACTCACATCAAAGAATGACCAGAACATAATTGCAATGAATATTACTTCTACCTTATACAAACCACTACGACAGCATGTAACACACTTTAAGACACATAAAGTGGTATATATATATATTCCCTTTAGGGAGTGAATTCCTTAGTATGTTACTCATCTTTCCAGCCTAAACTGCAAAGAATTTTTTGGCACATGACACTGTCTGGATGTATGATTCATACCTTAAAGCGAGAGTCAGCAAACTTTTTATGTAAAAGGTCAGGTAAGTAAACATTTTAGGATTTGTAAGCCATATCATTGTTTTCAACTACTCTACTGGTGAAGCAGGAAAGCAGTCATACATGATAAGTAAACAAATGAGTATGTTGTGTTCAAATAAACCTTTGTTTACAAAAATAGGAGGAGTTTAGTTCACGAACTATAATTTGTCAAGTATCTAAACAGGAATGTTTTTCATTCCATAATTTAACTACATATTGTATTCAAGAAGATATGAACACACATGTTCATGCTTAATTATGATTATGTATGACAGGTCAATCTTGGATTAATTTTGGTTGGGGGTAAGAAAGAATTCAAGACATATGACATATGACTAAGGAAAATAATCTAATGGAAATAGAAGAAAAGACAATTCCATTTCCCTTGACAGTGATTGTTAGATATGGAATATGCCCTAATCTTGGTCAATAATTGCAGAAGACATCTTTTGCATGCACTTCTAGAAAAGACACAGTCCCCCTCATTCCTTTGGATATTATTGCATCTGAATGGGATGCTAGTCCTTGCAAAAGTCAACATGGGACAAGGGAAAAGCAGTCTTGCTATGAAGTCAATAGGAAGGTCACAGGATAGAAGTAGAAGTAAAATTGGGCTTTGGTGACATTACTGAGCCATTCTTGAGCCTCTGAACTTTACTGTATAAGACATTAAATTTCCTTATTGTTTAGCCAATTTGAAAATGTCATTATTTGCACTCAAAGCATCTTAAGTGATAGAAGGGCTAAAACCTAAAGACAAATTCACCTGTAGTCAGTCCTATTTAACATCAACTTTTCACAATTGAAAGAACAATGTAAGATCCAAAAAGCCCTTAGAGATTACCTAAAGTTTAGGGGGAAAGAATCTATATCAATTAACTTTAGACATTCTATAATCTCAGAGAAAATAATACAGTAATTTCTTTGATAGTATAACTAAAACAGCCTTTCAAAATGATGTTTTTTCTCTAAGTCAGAGGTTAGCAAAGTTTTTTTGTAAAGGGAAAGACAGTAAACATTTCAGGTTTTGTAAGCCACAAAGCTTCTGCCATTACAGTTCAAAAGCAGCCACATACAGTATGTAAAGAAAAAGGCACATATATGTTTCAATAAAACTTCAATTACAACAACAGACAAGTAGGTTGGATTTGGTACACTGGCCAAAGTTTGCTGGTCCCTGCTCTAAAATGGCTAACAGCTAGAGTTATCTTTCCAAACAAATCAACTTTACTAGAACTCAAAAACTGATTATTTCAAATGTACACAAATGAGGAAGAAAAGTAACTAGCATTTCTTGATCATTAGATCACTTTATGTAAAAAGTTTATTTACCACGTTTACACACATAAATTAAAACAGTACAGCTGGGCACAGAAGCACACATGTAATTCCATCAATTCAGGGGGGAAGAAACAGGAGCATCACATGTTCAAGGCAGCCTCCACACTTAGCTAGACCTTGTCTCAAAAAATAAAATGGGTTGGAGATGGAGATGTAGCTTAGTGATAAAGTACCCTTGGGTTCAACTCCCAGTACTCAGGATGGGGGATCCAATTTAGTACATTTAATTTAGAAATAAACTGTGAAAAAGTCACCAATATATTACAGAAGGAAAAAATGCAAAACTTACTCATACACAGATTTAGAATACCTATTGAGTGAAACTAAGTATTTGAAGTTAGTGAATTTACAAGGATTGTTATGCACAATAGCTATTCAATTGGGCGGGGGGGACATACATAACCCCCAATCCATTTCTTCAAGGAAGCTGACACTAAGAGTTCACTATTAAATGAAATGAAAAAATAATGAATCATATAGACCATTATTCTTTTCTTAACAGTTTCCAGATAAAAACAACCACAACCATATTATATAGACATTTCACTATCCCAAATCATGAACCTTTATTTTAGGTTATTCAGTACCAGGGATTGAATCCAGAGGCACTTAACCAGTGGCTCACATCCCCAGACCTTTCTATATTTTCTTCTGAGAAAGGTCTCAATAAATTGTGTAGAACCTCACTAAGTTGATGAGCTGGCTTCAAATTTGCGATCCTCCTGCCTCAGCCTCCCCAGCCTCTGGGATTACAGGAATATGCCACTATGCCTACCTATGAATCACTTGTTTAAAGGACACTGTTTTGTTGTTGTTGTTGTTGTTTTGCTTTTTTTTTTTTAACTTTTGATTTTATAGCATACTCTAGAAAGAAAACAAAAAGTGAATTTCACCTTTAATCATTAATCAATAAAATTTGCACATGCACTTTTACAAACATTTTTGAGTACAGGAAACTATTACATAATTTCATTTAAATGATAAAAATTTGAAATATGTTTTACTCAGTGTTTAACATAATTCATAAAAACCATTTCTGTGTTTGTTACAATATAATCTTATTTTAACAAACTTTAATATCACAAGGTATATCAAGAATGCTTGTCCTTGCATAAGCATTGGTATTTTCTATATATACAAGAATTGCTAACAGTTGTTACTTATGAAAAACAGAACTGGAAAAGGGGTTAGAAGCGTTGGAGAGTTTATAATGTAAAGACAACTTTTACCTTTGCATTTATATCCCTCTGGGTTGTTTAACTTTGCCATAAAAATACGTTAATTTATAGTTTTGAACATGGTTTAAAATAAACACTTAATATAAAGAAAAATAAGAGCTGAGGTTGTGACTCAGTGGTAGAATGCTTACCTTGCATGTGTGAGGCACTGGGTTCGATTCTCAGCACCACATATAAATAAATGAATAAAATAAAGGTTCATCAACAAGTTAAAAAAAAAAAAAAACACAGGAATTTAAATGAATAGAACAGGCAGGATTTCTCTAAAATAGCCTAGACATGGAAGAACTGTCTGAGGTCAGAGTGAATACCTCTAACACCAAAGAGATGAGCATACCCTGGCTATAGAAGTCTGGGAAGTTCCTAGAATAGCCTTTACTGATCAAGAAACTTAAAATAACCTTGTAAAGGTAAAGTCTGTAGCAACTGGATCCTGTACCCAGAAGTAGCATAAAGTAGTGCCCACCAGTTTTTGGTCTTTGGGAGGGTCCAAACCATCCAAGAAAGGGCAACTTCCTAGACTTCCAAGGTGCACAGCAGTAACATGAAATTCTACCATACCCTAGGGGCTGAGGATGTGACTCAGTGGTAGGGCTTACCTAGCATGCACAAGGCCCAAGGTTTGAACCTCAGCACTGCAACATAAAAAAAAAAAAAATTTAAAAACAAAACAAAACTAAACAAAAAACAGGCAAGTCTTTTAGTTATTCCTTACAGTAACATGCTTCATCAGTACTGTCTGGGTCTTCACAATTTTTTTTTTCCCCCAGTGGTTTTTTGCAGCACTGGGGATTGAACCCAGGGGTACTTTACCACTGAGTTATATACCCAGCCCATTTAATTTTTTATTTTGAGACAAGGTCTCACTAAATTATTAAGGCTGCCCTCAAACTTGCAATCCCCCTGCCTCAGCATCCCAAGGAGATGGGATTATAGGCATGAGCCACCACACCCAGTCAGTCTTCACAATCTTAATGGGACATATTACTTAGGCAATGGTCTTTGAGAGGTATTGGTTAAAACTGGCCCTCATCTTTAAACGACTTAAGTTAAAATGCAGTAAGTTAAAAATGAATTTTAAAAAAAGGATTTCCATCATCATTCAACATTTCATATTCTACTATGGTAAAATGTGTGTTGTTGATTATATTAAAAGATTGTGAACTGAAAGCAAAATATACAAAGACTTTCACTTCAACAGTCTGCCAAAGATAAAAATGAATACTAAAATGTCCAATTCTGCTGTTGGGAATGGTGAAGCAATAAACAACAACAAAAAAAACCTTTGTTCCCATCCCTGAGACTACTGACAATTAGCCAGAGAAAGAACTGCAAAGTCTGTCATTTCTTACCATCACAAGGGAAATAATAAATTTAATTTCCAGTTAAGTAATCACAATTTCCAAAAAGTAGGACAGATTCAACGTATTTCCCCCACACCAAATAATGACACTTATTCTACAAACATATCTGAGCCTCTCCAACATGCTTTTCATGCATACAGATAGAGAAGTGAACAAAACAATGTATAAAATCCACAACAGCAAGAATTTAACATTTTTAAGTGCCATAATCAAATCGTCTCAATTCCAATGTCTATTCATTCCTCACTATCATCTGCTTATTAAATTCCAAAATATATTTCAAGTGATTAAGAAAGTGCAATCCTTTAAACAGTATACAATTACTTAAAAAGAAGTGCTCATTTATATTTTAATTAGCTTCTCTAGGAGATATACTGGTGAAAGCAAAACAACCCCCCCCCCCCAAAAAAACCAAAACAACAAAACAACAAAAATCTGCAATCCTAAATATTAGTCTCTCTTCTCAAATCTAATGATGCTGTTTTGGCAAATGGTTTAAGTCATTATTTATCCAGCAAAATTAACAGTACAATTGTTCATTCTAAGCTCCGTCCATCATATAAAAGAGTATTTAGTGTTCTAAAAACTGTATGCTCGGTCAACAATAGATTGCAATGTCTATGTCCAAGTACTCGCTTATCAAACAAACCCTCATTATCTTGGACTTTTACATTTACATCATGCCAGTCTTAGAGTCACAGGACTGCTGTGAAACTCCTAACATGTCTTCTGCAAAATCTCAACTGTATATTGGAATACATTTTTGATGAAGTTGACTTTTTAACATTTTTCCAACCTCATTAATAATCACTCTTTGAGGAAAAACAAATCCTGGGAATTTTTAGAGAAACATGACATTTGTGTAAGAACTGATGTGCTCTATTTACACTGAAATAATGTACTGCCCCCTTTCAAAGTTAGCTCGGGAACTGAGTTCAGATCCCCATAAGGGAAGGGGTACTGTGATGTACTCAACTTTTCTGGTGGGGGTTGAGTTAAAAAACTGGGCGGCTTAAGGGCCCAAGAAAGTTAAGGGGCTCCAAGAGCGCCCAAAGCAGCAGTAGCAGCAGGTAGAGCGACAGCGGGTAACCAGGCCTGTCCTCGCGGGTGCGGGCGGAGGGAGCGGTTGGCGCCCCAAAGCCTGTAATGCAACATCCCTTTTGCCACTAGGGCGGAATGCACGCTCTCTAGTAATTCAACACCCTTACTTTCAAACTAGAGGTCGGGGAGAAGTTCTAATCAATGCCTTCTCTACACTGCAAAACAGACTCCTAAGTACGCTAAATATCAGGATTTTTCAAATGCCCTCATGGACGTGCCAGCCCAAGTCCGCGGCCCAGTTCCACCTCCCCGGGTCTGGGGTGCGAGGACGACGCTAAGGGCGGCTCCCGCGCCGCGCCAAGAGGAGAAACGCGCGGCTTCCGGGCGACTTCGGCCCGGACGGGGCACAGTGGGGCCGTGGTCCGCCACGACTCGGCCGGGCCTCGCGGCTTCCAGTCGCTCTGGGAGCGGCCTGGCTGGGTCGTTTCGGCGGCGACGCCTCGGCCCGCGCCCGCCTCGGTCCGCGGGAGCGAGCCAAGGCGCGCCAGGCCCGGGCGGCGGCGCCTCCGCGGGGTAGAGCGGCCCCGCAACTTCTCCCCGCCACCTCAACGTCTGCGGCGGAGCCGGGGTGGGGGAAAGGGAGGGTGCCGGCGGCTTACCCGAGAGCGAGCGGTTCCTGCCTGCCCGCCGACTGGCTGGGGTGCTGCGCGGCGGCACCAGGCGTTGGGGCTGCGGCAGTGAAGGAGAGGTTGTGGTGCGAGCGCCGGGCAGCCGGAGAGGACAGGCGCCGCCGCCACCGCAGACAGCTCCGCAATATGGCCGCCCGGCGCCTCCTCGGGGGAAAGGCGGGGCTGCCCCGCGCCCCCCGCCTCCCCCTCCCGGCCAGCGGGCCTCGCGCCGCGGCCTGGGCGCCAACGCCGCCGCAGCTGCGAGGGCCGCCCCGCCCGGGCCCGCTTCGCCGAGGCCGCGGTCTCCGGCAGGCAAGTGGGCGGACGAGGCTGCGGGCCCGGGGCCGCTGGGGAATCGGGGCGCTCGACCGAAGGGGCGAGTCCTTGCAGAGAGCCCCGGGCGTGAGCGAAGCCTGCAGCTAAGGTAGCGGAGCCGCCCAGCTCGGAGTGCGCCCGCCGCCTCCCCCGCGCGCGGAAACTTGAAACTCCCGCTGTTGCCAGAGAACTCACTGAGGGCGTTTCCAGCGCCCCCGAGGAGGCGTTCTTCCCCGGGGGAATCCGGCAGCCAGTCGAGCGCGTTACTTGGCCGTTCGGCTTGAAAATCCTGGAGTAGGAGAGAGACATGGGCCTACCTGAGAGGAATTTGTATTTGCAAAACGGAACGTTTAAATTATTTTGGCAGGTTTTAACCTACTGAAAAAGCTTGCTTTTTCGAGACAATTTATAAATTCACCCAGAACCTCAGTGGATTTGACACCAATGAAAAGTGCGAGTTTTGATCCAAGCCAGGATGTATGATCATTTTTAGTAACGATATTCCTTGGCTGTTGAAAAGAGCGGATTGAGAAGAAAGTTGGAAGTAGGACCCAAAGAGCAGCTAAAGCTTAATTATTCTAGATTTGGAGAGACTCTGAAGTCTAGTCCAACTCATTTCACTTAGTAACGGACTAGATAGATCTCCCCCACTTCTGGAGCATTGTCATCTTCTCCATGCTGCCTCCCTTCGGTATTTCTCCTGGAATTCACAGTAAACCTCGCTACGAGTCTTCCAACAGCAAGTACACAAAATCACATTAGCCTGGCTTCCCGGGTTTTCAATGCTTTAGTTTATCTTTTGTAAATAAACGTTAAATTCCAATAAAACTCAAGAGTGTATTAACTTTTATAGGACGAGGAATTAATATCCTTCCTGCCTTAGCGTTTGCGTTCGTTGAGACAACTTTTCCAGGAACTCTCTCCAGATCACTTTCACTAAGCTTCCTCTTCACTGAGTTTCCACCATTGCCCTTTGGAGACCTCTCTGAACAATTAAAAGCCCCGAGGGACTGGAGGGTTAGGCTCCGAGGCCTTTAGATTGCAAATTCCTCAAGGATGGGAACAAGGTGTGTGCTTTGTAATCAAACAGGTTTATGTGGTTCTTAGAGACCACCAAAAGATAACTCCTTGGCCTCCAGAGATACAAAAATTATCTAGGTAATTGTTCAGCCTTCCACATCAGGTTTCCAAATGCATGAAGATGGTCAAAGTATTATGGAAATTCATAAATAGTACACTAATCAAAGGTCTGAAAATGGAGAACTCACTGAAAATGGAGAATTCCCTTTTGCAACTGAAGATGGAGAATTCACTCTTGGTCATGTGTCAGGTACAGGTGAGAAATGCTTTCACAGGGCTATCTGTTTTAATGATTATAACAACCTTGTGTTTGGGGTGAAAACTAGTATCAACTTTTTAAAAATAAACGAATAAAGAGATTCTCAAAAGGATCAAGTAATTTATCCAATATAACCCTGCTAGGAAGTGGCAGAGCTATGACCAAACCCAAATATATATTTGCATCAAAAAACCTTGATTTTGCCGGCCCGGTGGCACGCCTGTAATCCCAGCACTTGGGAGGCTGAGACAGGAGGATCGGGAGTTCAAAGCCAGCCTCAGCAATTTAGCAAGGCCCTAAGTAACTCAGTGAGACCCTGTCTCTAAATAAAATACAAAAGAGGGCTGGGGATGTGGCTCAGTGGTTGGTGCCTGGGTTTGGTACTGGGGTCAATCCCCAGTACCAAAAAGAAAAAGAAAAAAAGTTGATTTTATTCTGTCCTCTGTAGCAGCAAATAGAACAGAAGTTGTAACATTTCAGTTGATGATGGTATTAGTAAATATTCAAGGTTGGTGAGATAACAATGGTAATCTGAGACAGTGTGAGTGGGCATGTAAACTGAAATAACCTCTTTAGAAAGCAATTCAGCATTGTGATTCAATCTTAAAGTATGTTCATAACTCTTAACACCCACAATTCCACATCTGAGATTCTTAAATAATCTGAAATAGAGAAAAAACTTTAATTCATAAATTCCATATCACAATATTTTATAAGATGCAAAAATATATGGAAACTATGTTTCTCAATAGCTAGATCTACTCTATAGCACTTTAGGTAACAATTTTAAATATGTGATGTATGTAACAACATGGCAACATTTTATTTTATTTTTTAATTTTTTTATTCTTACAAACTATTTTGATTCATTGTACACAAATGGGGTACAACTTTTCATTTCTACCATTGTACACCATGTAGATTCACACCATTCATGTAATCATACATGTACATAGGGTAATGATGTCTGTCTCATTCCATCTTTCATACCTCCATCCCCTCCCCCCCATGTAATCCAAAGTTCCTCCATTCTTCTCTTACCTCCCACCCCCACCCCCATTATGTATCTTCATCCACTTATCAGGGAAAATATTCGGCCTTTAGTTTTTTGGGATTGGCTTATTTCACCTAGCATGATATTCTCCAATTCCATCCTTTTATCTGCAAATGCCATAATTTTATTCTTCTCTATGACTGAATAACATTACATTGTGTATATACACCTCAGTTTCTTTATCCATTCATCAATTGAAGGGTCTCTAGGTTGGCCACTATTTAGCTATTGTGAATTGAGTTGCTATAAACATTGATATGGCTGTATCACTGTAGTATGCTGATTTTAAGTCCTTTGGGTATAAACTGAGGAGTGGGAAAACTGGGTCAAAAGGTGGGTCCATTCCAAGTTTTCTGAGGAATCTCCATACTGATTTCCAGAGTGGCCGCACCAATTTGCAACTCCATCAGCCATGTACAAGTGTGCCTTTTTCCCCACAGCCACACCAACACCTATTATTGCTTGTGTTCTTGACAATAGCCATTCTAATTAAGTAGGGGGAAATTATGAAACTGCATGCGTTATGATCACAATTATGTTCCAAAATTTATGAAGTGTCAGCAAAAAGATAACTCAAACCTCATAGTTGTCTCTGGGTGATGTTTCTATGGGCATTTTTATTCCTTATTTCCATCCTTCATTCTTTTCTATATTTTATAGGGTTAAAATATTTTTATCTGATTACACAAAAACAACAGAACCACTCTTTTCTAATAATTGTAGTGAACTGAGCTGGTGGAATTTTATGCTCAGGATCATGTTTACCATGGATGGCTAATGTCATCTACACACATATTATTATTGTTTTATATTGTTCCTTATATCAAATATATGCACTTTTAATTAATATCGGAGATTTAATTGAAAATTATCTTTCTTATTGTCATTCTGACAGTTCAAATTTCAAAATTGAAAAGAATCACTTGCTAAAACTATGTTTCAGAAAAAAATCTGATATTAGTAATTTCAAGAAATCTTTTTATGAAGCACATAATACGTTTTAAAAAGAAAGACCCAAATCACTCTAATACTAATAAATTTGTTATAATCCTTTTTGTTTGTTCACCACAGTATATCCAGGAAAAAAATACAGAAAGTAGAAAAAGCATTTTTCAAAGGTGAGGAAATTTCATTTTTGTAAGAATGGTTTATAAGTGGAAGGTTTTTGACTTAGAACAAACATTGGTTTGCAGGCCTCTTGTTAGTTTGAATAAGACTGGGTTCCTGCCCTCTTGTGCAATAATGGAAAAGGCAAACAGTGCTGTGCAATCTATCTATAGTGAAGTCAGACACAGAGCATCCAGGAAGACCGAAAAGAGGGCAATTACCTGCCTAGAGAGGAGAACACCACACCACACAAGGTGGCAAGAGAAGCTGAGGAAAGGCAACCAGCTTTGGACTTTGAATAACAAGATGAGGTTGATACTTGACTGTGTTATTACCAGGGGAGAGAAGGAGAAGTGAAAATGATTTCAGGGTTTCCAGTGGGTTCCAGTAAGGTAAACAGGGAGTATGAACAGAGGGGAACTTAGAGATCAAGATCAAGGCGGGGGGGGCATGCTGACTTTAAGTGTATATGGAAAATCTAGGGATAAATATATATGTGCAGTGACTGGAAATACATAAACTGGAAGAACTATGGCAGATGTGACATTCTATAAATACTTGTTAAATAAATGAACATAGATAACATGTTAAAATGGGTCTTTTTTTCCCACCTATTTCTTTGGAATCTACAGTTTTGTATAAGCCAAGGTTTTTAAAACAGTATTAGATCTTATATTATCTAAGCATCTTAATATTCTAAAATGTTTTTTCATTAAAATTATTCAGTAAAAAAGCTATCACAATGCAAAATTACAATATTTTTAAAAATGCTTATACATAGAAAGAAAAAAGAGGATTTTCCACTAGAAACCAGGATATACTATCCTGGTTTATACTATCCACATTACCTTGCACATTCAAGTACATATTCATATTATGCTCATAATAGCCCTCAGTAAAATTAGACAAAGTAAATACAACTATCTTATCATTTACTTTGTATGCCTAGTAAACTATACAAATTTAATTGCTGATATAAGCTATAAAATTTCAGTACAGTCAATAGAAGTCTGAAGGCTAACGTACCTAACCCAAGTCAGGAAACCACAGGTTTATTCTACTTTTATTTTCTCCCTATCTAGGATCAAATTAGATAAGTACATAATTCATGTGTTCAGAGATATGAGCATATTAGTCTTCAACAAGAATAGAGTAAAAGTTTTGACTTAGTCCTGCTTACATAATAAAGACAATTTAGTTTGTAAAAAAGAGCAATAAAATTTCAGAAGCATGTAATAAGCAGAGCAGAGAGAGTCTCAATAAGGGAATCTTATTAAACTTGTCTTTATTCCCAATTCCTTCCAAAAAATTACAAAATGACATTGAAAGTTTTTATAGACTACTCTGTAACATACTAGCAAGCAATGTTAAAAGAAAGAATGTTACATGTATTATACCTTTCCCACATGTTATTTAAAAAATCATAGATTTTCAGACTAGAAGAGAGGACCTCAAAGAGCATTGAATCACCTCTCCACCATTGTTACCAAATGACCGGCTCATTAGCAGTAGCTTTCTGTGATAAACTCAGAACTCTAGGAGGAAAAATTGTGTGTGTGTGTGTGTGTGTGTGTGAATGCACACGTGCACGCACACACAAAACCATGCACACATTTATTCTCACCAGTTAAATAAGGGAGCTGGACTATACCATCTGTAAATTTTCTTCAAGCTGTAAAATTCTTCACCTTTCTAATTTATATGCAAAATATTTGATTCTCATATATAACAATGTGGAACTTGTAGAATTCTTTACCTATTTTATAACATATGCAGAAAGCATGTATGTTCAAGAATCACCATAAAATTTCATAATTGTGGACCCAAATATCAGTGAGTTTATGACTCAATAAGCTTTGTAAGGCTGGAGTTGTAGCTCAGTGGTAAAGCACTTGCCTAGCACACGTGAAGTACTGGATTCGATCCTCAGCACCCATAAAAATAAATAAATCAAATAAAGGTATTGTGTCCATCTACAACTAAAAATGTATTTAAAAAAAAAAAACTAAGCTATGTACTTTGTTAGATTATCCATGCCTTATGAAAGGGAGAGAGAGAGAGAGAGAGAGAGAGAGAGAAGGAGAAAGAGAGAAATAAATAAATAAATAAATAAATAAATAAATAAATAAATAAATATTCACCCTGAATGTTGACACTTTAGTTGAAGTTTGTAATGTTTTAGTTTTTTTTAAATTTAGTTGCATCTACATAGCAGTGCCTTTTACTATAAAGGAAAGATACCCACCACTTTGTGAAGTATCAAGTGTATAAGATTTAAATTTTACTCTGGTTATTTTAAAATATATCCACAAATTATTTGAGACTTCTTTAAGAGATGGAGCCAAATTTTCCTCTTCCTGAGATGGCCATCAGCTAACAAATAGAATAAAATGGAATTGATGTTATATGTGCTATGATCTGAATGTGTTTCCTAAAATTCACATAAAGGTAGGGCCTAAAATATCTCCTAAAACACATGGACCTTGGGGGAATACTCATCAAAACCATAACACTGTGTAAGGTATTTTTATTATAGCAACAAGTATAGACTATGACACTTTATGACTTCTGAAACCAGATCATAAAAGTTTCTACAGCTTCCTCCTTCAAAGCAGGGATCACCTGCTTTGGGGTAGACCACATGCCATGTGATGAGTACATTTGAGCAACCTATGAAGACCACATGGTGAGAAATTGAGTCCTCTGCCATCAGTGAGGCCTTCTGCAATCAACCATGTGAGTGAGCCACTGTGGAAGCAGATGGCTATTCTTCTGCTTCAGAGACAGTAGCCCCTGCCAATATTCCCAGTGCCACCCTGGGAAATCCTGAACCAATATCAACTGGCCATACTGCTCCTGAATTCCTGATCCATGGAAATTTTGAGATAATAAATGGTTATTTAAGTCACTGAGGTTTGGGGTGCTTTTTTATTTGGCAATAGATATCCATTTATATTTGAATTCCCACTCAAGTCAGGCCACTCCTTCATTTTGAAAAATGATTAAATTATGTAATGTAATTTAAAACTGGACAAGACTTTAAAGAAAGTTAGGACATTAAGACCTCCATAGTTTGTGTTACTCAGTTGGTATTCCTCTTGTTCCCAATCTCAGCCAGAGATATAGAACTCATCCTTAATACCTTTCTCTCCTTCAGTTTTATACCCGAACTATTAATTACTCCTAATGGTTTTACCTCCTCTCGCCTCTATTTTTTATACCTGTACAACCCCCAATCAGGTCACACAACTGTTATCCCTTCTGGACGCTAATAATAGCCTCCCAAATGTTCTTCTCAGGTTGACCTATACGCCTATAATTACTTCCCAATTCTTCATTCAGAGTTAACCTATTGAAATACAATCTTGATCCTCTGACATCTCCTTCCTTTTGCCCCACCCCATTGGTTGACTTCCCATTGCTACTCATTGTTTGTACTTACTCTCCAAACTCAAGTCACTGTGGTCTTGTATAATTGCTGGAGTATGCCTGCTATCATGTCCAGGTTGTAAGGACCTTGCATATGCTGTTCCCTCAGCCCTATTCATCTCATTGACACCTAATCATCCTTCAGATTTGAATCATAACTCAACCTGTCTAATCTCCCAGGTACAATCTCCATGCAACTTTTCATCATAGTACTAAGTAACAGACACTTCTTTTTTTCAGAGAAAAAAGATGGTTTATTAACCACTGCAATAATAGTAGCTGGAGTATTGGCATTTTAAAAAATTATTAGTTCTTTTTAGTTATATATGAGAGTAGAATCTATTTTGATATATTTATATAAGCATGGAATATGATTTATTCTATGATCCCAGTCTTGTGGATGTACACAATTGTGAGATTCACTGTGATATATTCATATATGTACGTAGGTAAGTTACGTCACATTCATTCCACTGTCTTTCTTTTTCCTATTCCTTCTCCCTTCCCTTTATTCCCCATGTTAATGCCTGAATTTTTAAAAATTGATATCTGTCCTCCCTACTAGGCTACGAGTCTATAAACCCAAGGACAGTACACATTTCTTTTCATCCTTGTGCTCTAGAATAGAACAGAGTCCAAGGCATTCTAAAGTGTCCAATAAATATTTGTTAAATAGATGAAACAATGAAATCACCCAAGAAGTTCATATGGAACTAAAATCTAGACTTTCTGACTTTAGGATTAATATTACTTACAAACCTCCTCCTGTTCTCAGTTTGATGTAGTCAACAATGCATAGCAATATAACGCATCTATAAAGAGCAAAAAAATCGTAACATTCTTTAATTTTGTATTTGGCAATGGTAGTGGGGTACAATATCTAAGAATAATTACTACAGTAAAATGACAAGAATTTATGATTCTTCCTCTTACTTCCTGACATCCCACCATTACTTAAAACAATGGAAGAGTGGCCTGCTCTTCCTGAACAGGTTGCTTTGTACAATTTGAGATTTGATAAGTTTATAACTGTATAAGTGCTTTTCTATATGAGAAGTTAATTTATAAATGTAATGATCACAGTTAAAGTTGGAGGGACTGTCCAAATCAGAGTTGGCTATTGCTGATAAATATTTAGAAGCTATGATCACATGAAGAAAGGTGACAAAGTCTAGGTCCTTTGCAAATTTACTTGGATCCTTGATCTAGTACAATTGTTATTCTCTGGAGTCCTTTTCAAGCCACTGGGCTATACCTCTGTTTTCTTTTTCTTTAAACACCTTCTTTGGGCTGAATATTGACCTGATTCCAAAAGAGGGTGACCATGGTAACACTGAAGCTACCCTTGGGGAAGTGACGCTCAATGCTCTGTACTCCTCTGATGGTTGATTCTCAGTTGCACTGTAGACATGATGGAATGCAGGATGCATGTACAGGGTATTATAGTAAGTTCTTCAGGAGATACATGTAAAAATGACATTTCCAACTAGTAAAGGGCCTATTGGGCCAAAGGTCTGATATAAACTATTTTGGAACTTGAGAGATGTTTATTTTTTCAAGTGAAAATGATTTTGAAGGGTGGTTCAGTTCTGCAGTTGACCTAAAGAAGTTTATTCAAATGTGATATAACTAGACCAATGGTACTGTGAAACCAGCTGAGGTTTATGATCATATTTCAATCAAAATATATATTGAGATTTGACTCAAAACAACAAAAAATGTGTTCTATCTTTGAAATTCATTCATTCATTCATTCATTTACTTAATTTGTGCTTTGTGCTAGGTGCTGGGAATGTAAGATAAGCAGGTCTACTTCTCCCTCAAGAAATTTAGTCAATTTCATGAGCAGAATATTACAAAATCATGCCCAAAATGCTGTAACTGAGCCCTCTTCTCTACTAGCCTCATATATTCATGATCTTCTTGGCATCTCTACTTGGTGCCCAGGAACATCCCCTAAACTCAATCTGCCCAGGGCTGAACCACTGAACCTTTCATCTTTTCCATCACTACTCCATACCATCTCAATTTGTGAAACCATCTTCTTAACAATCATCCATCCCAGAAACCTGCAAATAACCCTGAACTTGTTCAGGTCCCACTTCCCTTAGTTACTAAATTCTATTTATCTTATCTATTAAAGAATCGTCTAGGTCATTCCCTCCTAATTCTCCTATTTACCACTGTTTAATCCTGGATGCTAGTAAGCCTCCTAACTGGAGCCCCAGACCAGTGTTGGGGACCTCTGTAACCCATCCTTCTTAGGATGCTATTTCTAGGGTCTTGAGGGGTCTACCTAGAGAGCTTAGCACAAGGCCTGACCCACAGCAAATGCTATTGTAATTAGCGACGTGTACTAATGTGGACGTAAAGAACTGACAAGCCAGGTTCCTGACCAGGAAACACTGTGTTTGCTTTTGCTATGCTAATCTGCAATGTCAATATTTTTTAACTTATGGGTGATCAGGCCACAGGATATCTGGCTCATACAATCTAATTTTGTAAGAAATAGTGTAATAAAATGATAAAAGCAATGACCTTTAGATTTAGACAGACTAGCATTCTAAATCCAGTGCTACTATATAACAAGCCACATAAAATGCTACTTGATGCTATATTTTCTTCCATTGTCCTCATTTTCTTTTATATAGAAAGCCAATTTTCTACTTGAACAGTTAGAATTAAGCTCAGCAAAAAGTGACAGAAAGCCCAAAATAATAGTGTCTTTAAAAAGATAGATTTTTTTTCTCCCTTAAAATGATATCCAGATAGGCAATCTAGAGCTAGTACAGTATCTGCCCAATTATCAGGAGTCCTAGTTCTACCCTCCCTATGCTCCAGCATCCCCAACATGTGGCTTTTACCTCATGGCCAAAGAGAGCTGCCCCAGGTCCAGCCATCAGGTTCACATAAAGCCAAGAGAAACAAACAAACAAAAGTCAGGGTCACACAGACCTGTAAACCCAGCTACTTAGGAGACTGAGGCAGGAGGATCATAAGGTCAAGACCAGACTGGGAAACTTAACAAGACCCTGACTCAAAATAAAAATGTTAGAAAGGGACTGAAGATATAACTCAGTGGTAGAGCATTGGGAGCATGCAGGAGGTCCTGAGTTCAATTCCCAGTACTGCAAAAGAAAAACAATGGGGGAGAGATAAGGTCATTTCCCAATTGCTTCCCTCTATAATTATATATAATAATATAGTTGATATATATACATCTCCAACCAGTGAATATAGTTGATATATATATATATATCCAACCAGTGAATATATATAATAATATAGTTGATATATATATATATATATATATATATATATATATATATATATCTCCAACCAGTGAAATGTGTGTGTGTGGTGTGTGTGTGTGTGTGTGTGTGTGTGTGTGTATAAAATACCAAATCTAACTGCAAGAGAGGTTGGAAGGTTGAAATTATGTTATTTTCTGGGTAGTCATGTGCTTAGTAAAAATTGACAGTACTACCTTACATAGAAGAAGGGGAGAATGGATATGATAAATATCTTAACCTGGGTTCCACAGATAGCAGTAAAAGCATACAGGTTAGCACATATCAGGAAATAAAAACCCAGAGAAACAGAAATGGAGAGGGGGCTGGTGAGACAGGGAAGGAGATGTAGCCAATGTTAGGGTCTTTATTGAGTTGGACATCACTTGAGTCCAGCACAACTGGCTACTCAATTTGATAGGACAGTCCTCAAACGGAACTGTCAATGGCTGTATTTCAGAAGTCTGCCCATGTGTGGTGACAGGAGAAATTCAACCACTGTCTCCTTTCTGTCAAGGGTCACCCTACCAGGTATTCGCTTCCTCTTCCTGGCAATTCCAATTGTACGTGTGCGGGCACTGAACAGCTCCTGGGGCATCTCATACCTCAGCCCAGCAAAGAAGGCTTAGAAAGGGAATCAGCAGGCATATGACGTGGGCATGAAGAGAATCGCCATTGCATGGCATCTGCATGAAATCTGAGAACATGCAGAATTCGTCAGCTTCAGCAGCACCTAGGCCAGAACAAAAGGCTGAAGCCCCAAAAACAAATGAGGCTGAAAGATCCAAGGTGGCACCTAAGAGACAGCAGATGCAGTGGACATTCAGCAGTCTCTGCCACACTATTCTAAATGTAGGCTAATCTGTCACTGAGAAAGTCAGTGAGCCCCTAGATATTGCCAATATTGAAAATACTTGTACGACAAATTATTAACAAGATTTAGCAACTTCCTGTTCTTGGCCAGGTTGCCTTCTAATAGCTTTATGGGCACTATTTCATTTAATCCTCACAGCAAATCCAGATGGAAGGTACTGTTTGTCTTAGTTTCCTTCCTTCCTTTTCTCTTTCTCTCTTTTATTTAAATTTTACCTTGGAGGAGATAAATGGAGATATGAACATGGCTGGTAGTCAGTGGGGCCAGGATTTACACTCAGGTAATCATCTGGAGCTGGCATGCGGTGCTACTGTAGGGAATTAATAATGAGAAGGTTGCAGATTCAATGTGAGATCATAGAAAGATATTCTCAGGAAAGGAAACTTTATGATCTTCAAGAACAAATCAGTATCTGATAGAAAAAAATCTAATATTTTTTTCTTTTCCATTAATAGAATACAGCCATCTATTTTTACTAAGAAACTAATTCTGCCTTTGATGGCTTAGTTCTGTGCTGATGTAAACTTCTGAGGATGTGACTCATCTCTAGGCTGGCCCCTGTACTCGTTCTTTCCTCCTGGAGGATACAAGTCTAACCCTAACTTTCTTCTAGTACTACCCTTGGTGCCCACCCTGAGGTTTTCCCCACTTCTTTGACTTGAAAGCTTGATAGTTATAATACTCTCTCATTTTTTCCTTGGAATGGAAATGTAACTAGGTCAGACTTTCTGAAGTTTCTTTTCTCTCACCCTTCATTTGGTAAAAATTAGATCCAGGCAGTCCAATTCCTTGACTTCTCATAGAGTCTCATGACTGTAGCCTCTGAAGCCTGCTTTCTCTGAGAAGGGAGGCATCGTTCTTTCCACTTAACCAGTCTCTCACAGAAGTCTGCATGGAAAAGAACTGCAACACAAAGGAGAGGAAATAGACTTACAAAGGCTCCAGTATGATTTACTTAAATTTCAAGGGAAACCCAGCCTGATTGTCTTCACATTCATTTCCTCATTCTTCACACAGAAACCTCATCTAAGACTAACATCCAAATCCAAGGTCTCTCTACTTTCTTGAAGTTCTTTTATTTTCCACTTTAAATATATATATTTACATATACATAAACATATATATTATTATATAATATATAATACATTATATATGTTATATATTATTATATATTATATTATATATTATTATATAGATTTTTATAGATATTATATACATAAACATATTCACATATACATAAACATATAAATAAATATATATTTACATAAATTTATTTTTCCACTTTAAATATATATATACATATACATAAACATTTCTATACACACATATATATACACATATATATTTAAAGATATACTTTTTTCCACTAAGATAATAATTTGTTCACTCAGAAAACATTTACTGAGCACTTGAAAAGCACCAAGCAGCATATAAGGCATCAGGAGAAAGATTCCTGCAGCTATCAATTCTATTTACTTATTTATTACTGGGGATTGAGCCCAGGGGCACCCTGCCACTGAACTACATTCCCAGCCCATTTATTTTTTAATTTTGAGACAGGTCTCGCTAAGTTGTTTAGTATCTCTCTAAGTTGCCGAGGCTGGTCTCTAACTTGTGATCCTCTTGCCTCAGCCTCCTGGGTCACTAGGATTACAGTTGTACACCACCACTCCCAGCTTCAACACAGTTTCATAAAAAAATTGCAATATCTAATAAATATGCATATCATTTGTTACTTCTTTTTTTAATGCAGTGCCAAGGATTGAACCTAGGGCCTTGGGCATGCTAGGCAAGTGCTGTACTGCTAAGCTATATACCAGCTACCTGCTACTCTGACAACTCCTCCTCCTCATTTTTTTCCAATATTGGGGAGAACCCAGGGGTGCTCTATCACTAAACCATTTCCAGCCCATTTTATTTTTTATTTTGTGACAGGGACTCATTAAGTTGATGAGGCTGTCCTTGAATTTGTGATCTTCTGCCTCAGCCTCCCTAGTCACTATGATTATAGATGTGTGTCACCACACCTGGCTACATCATTTACTTCCTTTTTAAAATTTCTTCTAATTAGTTATACATGACAGTAGAATGCATTTTGACACATCATACATAGATGAGTACAGTTTCTCATTCTTCTGGTCGTTTGTGATGTAGAATCACACCAGTCATGTAGTCATACATGTTTATACAGTAATAATGTCTGATTCATTCTATTTTCCTTCCTACTCCCATGCCCCCCTCCCCTCCCTTCACTCCCCTCGGCCTAATCCAAAGTATCTCTATTTTTCCCTACCCCCCCCCCTTATGTGAATTAGCATCCACATATCAGAGAAAACATTCAGTCTTTGGTGTTTTGGGATTGGCCTTATTCACTTAGCATGATATTCTCCTGCTCATCCATTTGCCTGCAAATGTCATAATTATATCATTTACTTCTAAATCATATTTTGAGTCATTTCTTTCTGACCAGGTGCCTGTAGTCTTCAAAGTGTACTTACTCAGTCTTTGACTTTAAATATTGTAATTTCTTGTCTACTTTTCTTTACTATTTATTTTTCCAAATATCCCACTGAAAGCTCATCTGAGATTGGGCCCATGAACCTTGTTCCTACCTGAATTCTCTTAAGGGTCAAGGGCCCTTCAGCATCACAGATTATCTGAGATTAAATACTCAATGGTTTTGACCAGCAGGGACACATAGATCACTTGGGAAGAGGTCAGAATCATCAAAGTCCCAGAAGACTTGGTGTTCTGAAGAACACACATAAAAATGAAGATATACTTGGACTGTGTTTCAGTTTTATCTCTGATGTCACAAAATTAAAAACAAGGAACCTATCTAGACTGTAGACAAAGTGACTCTTCATAGTTTTAACTGTTCATATATATATAATCATGTTTGATATGTGGATATTTGTAGCTAAGTAATTAATACTTCTAACCAGATGACAATTTCTACTAGAAACCTGCAAACCTTAATATTTTTAGCTTTTAAGCTTAAAATATTAAGCTAAAATGAAAAATGACTAGATCATTTCACAAGCTATGCCTTTAAAATCTTATAAAATTTTACTTGCTTGTGTACAAGAATCACACTATTTACACTAAAGAATTTGTATATTAGTGAAAGATAGATGTATTATCAGCATGCTTATGAGAGTAGAG
Organism: Glaucomys volans; assembly: GCA_020662805.1. Taxonomy (NCBI): domain Eukaryota; kingdom Metazoa; phylum Chordata; class Mammalia; order Rodentia; family Sciuridae; genus Glaucomys; species Glaucomys volans. The sequence goes on from JAJEJO010005750.1 coordinate 317,558, forward strand.
AAGAAATATATGGCTTACAGTTTAATGCAGTGTTAATGACTATGACATTATTTGCCTCATAAAAGTGACACTTTGGTTTTCATTTTACTGTAAAGATGACTCATACCTTTTGAATAAGATGTCACACTAAAAAATAATTTCTTTCAAGCAATTTCCTTGTTTCTTTAAACAGAAAGAAAAAAGTAGTATTAAAATTTAAAAGCTCCAAGATATTCAATACTTTGGAGAATATAGTGAAATAGTTTCTCTCATGTACCTTTATACACTTTGAATAAAAGCATTAAGTTGGTAAAATAATCCTAAAAAAACAATTTGACATCATGTGTCAGGGGTTCTAAATATATTCATACTCCTGGATCATCTATCCATTTCTAAGAATACATAAGAAAATAAGGACATGGTTTAATATAAATTTACAAATATGCTCAGTACAGCATCATATATAAGTGCAAACTTGAGAAAAACCTAAATATCCACAAATAAGAAATGTTATATAAATTATGATTTACAACGTATAGTTGACCATCTATATCTGTAAGGTTCTACAACTATGGATTTAACCAACCACACATGGAAAATGTTTTGGGGAAAAATTGCTTCTGTACTGAACACATACAGACTTTTTTCTTGTCATTATTCCCTAAATAACACAATATAACAACTATTTGCATTGTATCAGGTGTTATAAGTAATTTAGAGTTGGTTTAAAGCATACAAAAGGATGTATGTATGTTATATCCAAGTACTGCACAATCCTATGTAAAGGATTTGAGTACTAGTGGATTTTGATATGGGGTGTGTCCTGGAACCAATTCTCTGGCAGAGTGCTTATCTGATAAGCATGAAACTAGGTTCAATCCCCAGCACACACACACACTCACACAAAGAAAAAGCAAAAGAAATGTTCATTATGTAATGTTAAATTTAAATCATGATACAAAACAAATATAATCTCATCTTAGCAAATTATTGTTTATATTTACATGAAAAAGTTTGAATTAAAATAATAACTTTTGCTCCTAAATGATAAGAAATATACTCAATATTTTTCACATTCTCTAAAACAAGCTTTGATGATAAAATATGATTAAACCATACTTAGGCACTTTTTTTCTGATACTAGGGACTGAACCCAGGGGTGTTTCATCCCTGACCCTTATCTCCAGCCCATTTTATTTTTTTTTATTTTATTTTATTTTATTTTATTTTATTTTATTTTATTTTATTTTATTTTATTTTGAAATAGGGTCTTTCTAAGTTGCCTAGGGCCTTGCTAAGTTTCTGAGGTTGGTTTTGATCCTCCTGCTTTCATTTCTCTAGAGTAAATACCCAGGAATGGAATGGCTGGGTCAAATTCTGAGTGGAACTTTAAGAAACTGCCAAATTGGTTTTCAAAATAATTGGTCCACTCTATATTCCCACCAGCAACATATAAAGACTCTTAGTTGCTTTATATCCTCACCAACACTTGATATTGTCAGTCTTTTTCATTCTAGCCATTCTGGAAGATGTGGAGCTATATCTCATTGTAATTTTAATTTGCATTTCTCTAGTGACTAGTGACAAGCTTTTCATGTTCATTTGTCATTGATACATCTTCTTCGCTAAAAGGTCAGATCAATTATTTGCCCATTTTCAACAGATTGGCCTTCTTATTGGTTTATAAGAGATATTTGTCCTTTCTAGGGGAAAAAATACTTTGTCTATTAAAGTATTGCAAAGACTTTCCTTCTACGTTGTGACTTGGCATTTCACTCCCCACAACCCCACACAGCCCAGTACTGGGGATTGAATCTAGAGGGGTTCTACCACTGAGTTATACCCCCAATTGTTTTTATTTTTATTAATTAATTAACTTATTAATTTATTTAGGCAGGGTCTTGTTAAGTTGCTGAGGTTGGGATCCAACTTGTGACCTCAACATCTGAGTTCTGGAATTGCAGGCAGGTGCCATCATGCCCTGTGTTTTAGTCAGCTTTTTTTGCTTCTGTGACTAAAGGTCCCAACCAGCACACCTGTAGAAGAGGAAGAGTTTAATTGAGGGCTCACGGTTTCAGATGTCTTAGTCCATAGGAGGACAGCTCCATTCCTTGGGGCTTGAGGTGAGGCAGAACATCATGGTGGATGAGTGTGGCAGAGGGTAGCAGCTGGCATCATCAGGAAGCAGAAAGAAAGTTTCCACTCAACAGACACAAATATATGCACCCAAAGCCACACCCCCATGCCCACCTCTTCCAGCCATATCCCACCAGTTCAGAGGATAAATGATTGGATTGTGAGAGTCTTAACCCAATCAGTGATTTAATGCCCTGATAGGGATTAACTGAGTGGTAACTGAAACAGTGGGGTGTGGCTGGAGGAGGTGGCATTGGGCGTGGCTTTGGGTACATATATTTGTGTCTGTTGAGTGGAGACTATCCCTCTCTGCTTTCTGATCACAATGTGAGCTGCTTTGCTCAGCCATACTCTCTTACCATGATGTTCAACCTCAAGGAATGGAGCTGGCCTTCTATGGATTAAGACCTCTGAAACTGTGATCCCTCAATTAAACTTTTCCTCCTCTACAATTGTGTTGGTTGGGTCCTTAAATTGTAGTAGCAAAAAAAAAAAAAAAAAAAAAGCTGACTAAAATACTAAGTGTCTTTCAAGAATCAAGGTTTTTTGTTGTTTTTTTTTTTTAAATCTCAATGAAGTCCAATTTATTGGATCTTCCTTTTTTTTACTTCATGCTTTTTTTTTTATAAAATAGAGAATTACTGGCATGTAATGCAAATTGTACTTTTGATTTCACAATTTATCCATGAGAAATGTGTGAAAATAGAAAACTGAACCCAGCTAAACTGAGTTGCATAGGCACACACAAAAAACATACATGCACCTCAAACATCTACCACCTCCCTCTACCATGTGTGCTACAGGCACACCCATTCATATCTGGTATTATCATCATGCATCCAATTTCAGAAAAACATCCCCTCTATGTCTTCATAATAATTCATAAGGGGCAACCCTTCCAACACCCACTTCCACAAGCATATTCATGCCTTTTTCAAGCTCAAATGCCTTATATATTAGAACATTTATGCATTCCTTAATCATCAACATGTATAAAGTTATTACCCTTTTTATTAAGTATGGTATAAACATAACATTTTTATGTTTATGTGTCACTGATAAAGTCTTTGCACCTTATGCATCTACCCCCAATTTTCTCATAAGCCCTGTGGTTGCATGATTTCACACAGTGTTGTTTTTAGGCACTAGTATGTCATAACAAAACTGACTACATATATAAAATAATTACCACATGCTCAGCTGTCAATATATGTCAGCTGCTACCATTGTTATCACCATTATTATAGAACTTCTGATGATTAAATAATGCTTGCAATTTTTTAAAGCTCGTCTCAAATTATGTATCCATTTTTATTCTCCTGCTTTACATGTGGGTTAGATTCCTGATAGCACATTAAAGAAAATGCAAATCATAGGAAGTAATTTGCCTAGGATCACAAAACCAACCCCTGTCAAACAACCCCAAACAATGATTTGTTCCTTGTCTTCAAACTTCTGAAGAAAAGAATACATTTACAGGTATTACTTCTAAATCTAGACCCAAACAATGTAAAGCAAAGTATATAAAAGAGTGTGGCCATTTGGGAGTCAAAGAAAGATAGGAACAGAAGGTTTTTTGTTATGAAAGAACCCTAAATAAGTGAATCAGTAATTTGAGAAAGTGGGAAGAAGGAAGAAATTTGTGGGATGGAGACAAATCAGTAAATATCATGGGTCCAAATTCACACCTATAGATGCAAATAAATAATGGGAATGAGTAAAATTCTCCAGAGGTGGACAATGAGGAGTGGTAAAGACTGTGTTACACTCAGATCCTACCCAAAAAGACAGACTTCACTGAGCACTGATGAATTCTTGCCTGAGAAGTGGATTCAGCATCTGATTATTTTAAGAAGTTTTCTGTTCAGCAAATGTTCGTGTCCAAACCTCAAAATAAAAGTTAACAACCAGAAAAAAAAATCTCAATTTCCTATTTCTTTACTTCATGCTTTTTAAAAAATTTATTTTATTTTTTATTTTTACAGACTGCATTTTGATTCATTGTACACAAATGGGGTACAACTTTTCATTTCTATGGTTGTGCATGATGTAGATTCACACCATTCATGTAATCGTACATGTATATAGGGTAATGATGTCTGTCTCATTCCACCATTTTCTTTTTGGTGTCCTATTTAAGGATTCTTTAACAAACAGTCATTAAGATTTTCTTCTGTTTTTTCCTAGAACTATTATAGTTTATCTTTTATCTTTAAGTCTATAATGCATTTCAACTTTTTTTCCTTTTCTTTCAGTGCTAGAGCTTGAATCCAGGGCTTTGAGCATGCTAGGCAAGCACTCTATCCCTGTGATGCATCCTCAGCTGGTGAGGTTAATTTTTGCATCTTATGTGAAGCAATAGTTGAAGTTCTTTTCTCTCTCTCTCTCTCTCTCTCTCTCTCTCTCTCTCTCTCCTTTATTTTTTTAGTGGAGGAGTTCATCTGTCCAGTTTTTCCAGCACCATTTATTAAAAGATATTCTTTTCTCCAAAGAAATGTCTTGGTGCTTTTGTGGAAAACTATTCAAATCTATTTCTTGACCCTCTCTTCAATTCTGTTGATCTGAGAGGCAATTTTATGCCTATTCCACACAATTTTAATACTGTAGATTTATAGTATTTTGAAATCATACAACATATGCTTTTCAATTTTGTTCTTTATTCTGGAAATTGTTTTGACTATCCCAGGTACTTTGCATTTTCATATGAGTTCTACAATCACCATAGATAAAAAGAATGTTAAACTTTTGATTGGGATTTTACTGAATATACATACCTGAATTTGGGAAGAACTGCCATTTAAACAACACTGGTTTTGTTTGTTTTTGTGGTACTGGGGATGCAATCCAAGGTTTCATGCATACTAGGCAGGTACTCAACAAAGGAACTATATCCCAGCCCTAATAACACTGTCTTTTAACTTATGAACACATTGCATGTCTCCATTAATGTTTTTTAATTTTGTCAACAATGTTTTATAGTTTTCAACATATAAGTCTTAACATGTTTGGTCGAATTTATGCCTAAATATTTTATACTCTTAATTATAAACAACATATAAAATGAATTAAAAACTAAGAATTACTTTATTAATATTAAAATGAAAGACTTTTATTCCCTTATAAGATTTAATAATAAATAGAACTTTAAATGATTTGAGCTTGAGGACTATTTTCATGACTAATAATTTAGATTTTAGTTGTGATATATCATGACAATTAGGACAGTTAAAACTGAAAGTGTGTTAATTAACCAGCAATAACTTCAGTGTGTTAATAAATACAGATATTTGGTTACAAAGATATGTGTATTACCTGGAGTTGTACGGTGAAAGTGATGTTTGGGTAGCAGTGGCTGTCCCCTCGGATCCTCTCTACCCTTTGAATGGGTGGCTGCCATATGACTATGCGGCTCTCAGTCATTAGAACAAAGCACATATGTTAGGGGATTTGGACTAAGGTAAGGTCAACTTCAATGTAGACTAACAAAAACGTCAAAAGAATCATTGAAAATAAAATTCCCCAAACATCCCCAAATTGAAAAGCTGATACCAAATATCATTATTTTATCTTAGATACACGATGTACCATTTAAAGAAAATATACAAAGATATTATCAGACTTCTAGACAGTTTGTCAGGAAATCCTTTTAGTTAAAAAAAAAAAAGCAAAAAAGCCGCTCCTAATTTACTATTATTTGGAAAAACCCATTGGCTTGTGTGATAAAGACTAAAAAAGACTGATTATACTTCTGGACAGGTGCCAAGTCATTCTTCTGTGAATTCTAAGATAATGGACCTTCATTGTTCTGGCTGTTATCGCTGCCAATTCCTGTCTAACTGGTCCTCAGCAGTTATGTGGGCTTCTGCCATTTATCAAAACTCTGAGGCTTAAAAGTCTCTCTGTATTTGTCTAAAACAATTCATTTGTTTATTATGTACACATTAGATGGAATATCAAGGTATACATGTGATTAGTAAACTTCCACTATTTGTAAATTAAAGAAATGTGTAAAATTTTATTAGTTTGGAAAAATGACACAATCGGCTAAAATGATCTTTGTGGTAGCCATCTTCCCCAGTCTTTGACTTAACAATGCATCTTTTTAGAATTCATTGAAATAGGAATCTTCTATTTATTTAAAACCTAAAAATAGGTTGTGATAAAATATGTGCTAATGATCTCCTGCATACAGTTAGTGATAGTGTTAGAAAATTACATAGCCCTAAAAAAAATCTGATTTAATTTAAGAATACATTTTATATAATTCTTATACTAGAGATGAAGTTGTCATTGTGTCTTTTGGATGTCTTTTCACTATTCAATTTCCATAACACACAGGGTTAGAAAGTTCTCCTGCAGAATTTTTTTTTTTTTTTTGCACTTTAATTACAAAATCCTCAAGTTCTGTCCTTTGTGAACTGGGAAATATTTTTTTAATTAGACTCTATACCTATTAAATTGCATTTTCAAGACTCCAAATATGAGTTAATGAAATAAAGACAATGTCAAGCAGACATTATCCTATATAAATCTGTGAGTGTGTTTTCTTTTGGTTTGAACATATGAGTTTATTATAGACAATACTGCAAAGGAACCAGTGAAAACAGGAAGATAAAGGCATAAAATATGCACTCAGTTTCCAAGTTCAATTTGGTATTTACTTGGTCACAGAAAATAATAATGAAATTTTGTTAATGTCATTTATTTGTACAAATTCTGCAGAAGAGAATAAAGAAAGACAATGCTAAAATCCTAATTCAAAGGAAGAAAGTGTGGTTTAAGAAAATAAGAACAGATTTTTTTAAAGTTCCTCAATCTCTGGCAATTTTAGACTTGTGGGAGCAGCTATGTGTCCCATAAGGGAACCCAGGCACTGGATGCCAGTAAAACAAGGTGAACCCTAAGGCAAGCAGGGTGGTACCGACCTCTCCCAGCTCTTGAACATACTGGGAGTTCACATTTCTCAACTCTAGAGTTGACCTCTGATACTCTACTCAAGGATGTAGCATCTGACATGCTGCTCCCTGGGAAGGGTGGAGGAGGAAAGGACAGGGCAGGAAATGGGGTTGGGATCAGGTAAAGCTTAGTTTCAGGGTCATTTTAATTGCCTGAACATTGTGGGGCTTTATTTTGAACTTAGCCACTGCTGCTGGATAAGTGCCCACAGACAGTTTGCCTGATTAGGTCCTCTGCTCTGGTTTTCTCTAATATTAAAGACAATTGAGACTACTTATTTCATGGGGAGTTCTAAGATAAGATGACAGGATGTCCCCTGTGAGAGAAGACAAATGCTTTTCTTAGGATAATAAACATTCCACAATTCCGTAGAGGCAATTCTTTATTTGTTCCTTCTGCTCTGACAATGGGAAGTCACAAAGCTCCTTCACCTCTGGCCCAAAGCCACTGTGCAAGCACAACTTCAAGGAAGAGCATAAAGATAAGGTAAGAATCCCCAGGAAGGAAGGTGTTAGCACGGCCTGCTGCTCGCAGCCCTGCCTCATCTTACTTCCTCACTTTTCTCTCAGCCTCAAAATCTTTGGCTCTATCCCACCTTATCTGCCTCTGGAGCATTTCCATTATTTATCCTGATTTAGGTGTGTTACATCAGTTTTCCTCTTGGTTCAGCTGGGACTTGGTTGGAATTAAAAAAACAAAAAAACACTGAAGAAAAAGAAAACAAATATGAGAACATAGAAATGGGTAAGTTTACAAAACCCAGATTTTTTTTATCCTAATCTCACCAAAGTCTAGTTTTAGCCTAGTTGAATTGGCAGTTTGGGAAGTACCCAGTTCCAGTTATTTTTCCTGGCCTCCACACTGTCTGGGCTGATGGGCCAGAAGCTAGACTCAGCTCCTCAGATTTCTGATCCATGTTACTTTGGAGCAAATGATCTCTAGCGGAATCTCAAGGAGAATTTTGCATTCCTTCTAGAATTTATGTGTCTGTTCTCTAGAATTAGCCCTCAGATTGTTAGTTCTAGCTGGGGACAGACCCGTGACTCTTTTGAATCAAATTTATTTCTCTTTCTAAGTAATAATGAAAAAAAAAGTATTTCCCTCTCTGCTCTGTGAGGATTCTACTGTGATCTTCAGGCATTCATATTGAGCACTGGCACTCCAATTCCTTCTTGTATACCTGTCTTTCTCTTGGACAGATATATTTTAAAAGGTAATGGTTGGTATAGTGGTTTTGGCAGCAGGATTGGAAATATAATTTAGAAATTAAAGATAATTCCAATGGTCCCTGCAATACTGGTTGAATAAGGTCAATGAACAAGATGTATGGCGAGAAAGGATCATTATTTGAAATGTTAACAATGTGTTTCTGCTCCAGGGTTCAAAAATCAGCCAACACTTCTTGCCACATTTTTCTATTTGTGCTAGTATTTACACATCTAGGAAAGTATTCACTAAAGTTACTTCTGTTTATGACTAGTTCTCCAGTTCTCCAAGCTTGCCGTGAATCCAGATTCCATTTCATATGGCACAGGACTCTGTTGCTTGGTATTAGCTAGTTGTAAATTGCTGGGCTATTACATTTTCTAGACCCTGTTAAAATGTTGATTAAGATATTCCAAGAACACCTTTTATAAAAGGCCTAATAACCCTTCTTATGGGATAGATCAGGTGGTGGTCTTATTTCCCTCCAAACCAAATCCAAATATATTCTTCATCAAAAAAAAAATTATTCCTAAGACACCAGTCATTACCAAAACCCAAATGAGAAAGGTCCTGGTTTAGTGTAGTATGCTCTAATGCAATTAATAATTGCACTGAGCATATTCCAATACACACATACCAACCAGACTGTAGTGAAAGACACTTAACAGCACAGAATCAGAGCATTGCTCATTATAGAAGCTACTTTAAACATGCAAACAATAAAATTGGGCTTCCACATGGAAAAGTGGAAATACACAAATGAACATTTCTTTGAGTTCTTTCTCATTGACTTCTGCCCTCGTATTTACCCTGCTCTCTTTCCCAGAGTCTCAGCATAGAACTTAAAGTTACAAAGGTAACTCCTGCCTCAGCCTTGCAAGTGCTGGGATTACAGGCATGTGCCACCATGCCCAGCTCCTTTTTTTTTATAAAAGTATATAAAGCCATAAAATTACCTTTTAAACCTGTCTTAGCTGCATAGCTGCACCTCATACATATTGACATGCTGTCCATATCATTGGTTATAGCAGCTCAATTCACGATAGTCAAGTTATGGAACCAGCCTGGATGCCCATCAACACATGAATGGATAAAGAAAATGTGGTATATGTACACAATACTCAGCCATAAAGAATGAAATTATTGGGAGGCAGAGGCAGGAGGATCGCGAGTTCAAAGCTAGCCTCGGCAACTTGACGAGGCCCTAAGCAACTCAGTGAGACCCTGTCTCTAAATAAAATACAAAGTAGGGCTGGGGATGTGGCTCAGTGGTAGAGTGCCCCTGGGTTCAATCCCCAGTACCAAAATAAAAAAAAGGAATGAAATTATGCCATTTTCTGGTAAGTGGATGGAACTGGAGAATGTCAGGCTAAGTGAAATAAGACTCAGGAAGTTAAGCATTGAATGTTGTGTATGTGGAAGTGAGTGACAGAGAGAGAGAGAGAAGACATTTTAAAAAGGGGCATATCATGAAAATATAAGTGAGACTAATAGAGTAAAGGAAGGGAATCAGGAGAGAGGGAGGAGGGGTGTGCATAGGGAAGTACTGGTGAACGAAATCTACCAAATCATGCTATGTCCATGGATGAGTATACCACAATGAGTCCTGTTTTATATATAATATAAAATTTTATAAATAATTTTACTAATTTTATATGTAATTATAACATACTAATTGAAATAATAATAATAATAGAAGGTAGATCGTAGAATAGAGCATGTGGAACAATGGGGAAGGGAAGGGCATAGCTATGGATGTATTGGGGAATGAGATAGTTCCAATTATGTTAAGCAAATGTACAAATATGCCATAATGAATTCCACTATTATGTGCAATTATACTGCACCAATACAACTGTTTAAAAAGTAATTATAAGGGAGATCAGTGGACTAGAAGCAGGAGACCAAGGGGGAGGGAAGAGGGGAGGTAAAGGGAAAGAACTAGGGAATTAAATGTACCAAATTATAGTAGGTGCATATATGAATGTACCACAGTGCATTCCAATTTTATATACAACTATAATGCATCAATTAAAATATAAATAAATAAATAGAAGGAAGACTAATAGAGTAGAGGAAGATGATCAGGAGGAGGGCAGGGTAGTGAGAGGAAAGTACTACTGGGGACTGAAATGGAGCAAACTATGTAATTGCATTTATGAATGTTAAATGAACCCACAATTATGTGTAACTAAAATGCGCTAAAAATTAAAAAGTTAAATGACATGTATTTTCATTATAATGACATATTTTCATTATTTATTCAATTTAATATATTTTCTAATATTTTTGTGATTTCTTCTTTGATTAATAGTTATTTAAAATGTGCTATTTAATTTCCAAATATTTGGAGAATCCTTATTTTTTTTGTTTTTGATTTATAATTTGATTCCATTGTGGTCAAGGGAGTATAGTTTACATGATTTTAATTCATTTTCAGTTTATCAAGACTTGCTTTATATTCTTGTCTTATAGTTTCTACCACAGAATATTCCATGTATGCTTAAAAATAACATTTATTTTAGTAATTTGGGGGTAGAATGTTGTATATTAAAAAGTCCAACCAGGTTGGTGGTTCTATTCATGTATTCTATGTTCTTACTTATTTTCTGTCTAGTTGTTTCTACCAGAGGAGTACTGAAATCTCTGTAATTATTTAATTGTTTCTCGTTTCAAGTGGGTCAATACCTCATGTATTTTGGGGCTGTTTTTAGATGTGGGTCCATTTGCAATTGTTTGATCTTCCTGGTGTATTGAACTTTTATCCCCACAAAAAGTCCTTTGTCCCTAGAAATTTTTTCTTAAAGTTTATTTTGACTGATTTAGTTGCTTAAACCACTTTATAATTATTTGTCACATCATATCTTTCTTCATTCTGAATTTTTGAATCTACAGTGCATCAGAAATATATGTACACTTAGACAAAGAAAAGGAAAAATCTTGTCCATTTTTTTTCTTGCTCTTTTCAAGATTTTCTCTTTGTCTTCTTGGATCTGTAGGCTTTTACTTTTAATCTTTGAAGCTCTGTTTATTTTTTCTTCTTGCGTATTTCACTCTGTCCTTTGGCACTGAACATTTCCTATTGCTCTATTTCAAGTCCACTGATGCCTCCTTCTGCATCTCAAATCTTGAGCCCATCTTATACCTTTTTAAAAAATATTTCAGTCTGAAATATTTTTAGATCTCAGAATGTCACCTACCCTGATTCAACCATTATATACTGTATAATGTACAGAACTATGTATATATATATATATATATATATATATAACTATCACATTGTATCCTACAAATTTGTACAATTAAAATAATTTAATTTTTTAAAAATTTCCTTTCTGTAGTTTCAATTTCTCCATTGATATCCTCTTTTTTCTAAATGATACTTTCGTTTAATTCTTTGAACTTATTTATAATAGTTGCCTTGAAGTCTTTTTCCAATAGTCTAACATCTGGGCCCACTGAAAGTCAGTTTTTATTAATCATTTGTTTTTCTGAGTATGGGTCATACCTTTCTATTTCATTGCATATTTACAAAAACTAGACATGTGGCTAATACATTGTAGTAACTATGAATAGTTATACATTTTTTCTGAGTTGTTTTGGTATCTTTAACTTTTCTTCATGGAGGAGAAGGATGGGATTGAGCCAGCACCTTTAGGCCTCATGAGTCAACACTCTTCCCACATCCTAGGCAAGTGCTTGACCCCTGAGATGCATCCACAGCCCACAGATTTTAACTTTTTTAAGCTATAGAATCTTCCCTGTATCATACAGCTATGGATATGTCTGCTAGTATTTTAATTCTTACATTTTCTAGGATTCACTCTTGTGTCTGCCTATATTTTTGAGTCTGTGTATACCCTGCGTAGTTTCCTAGTTAGCCAGGGATGTAAACAGAGCCTATTTAGCATAAGTAAGATGAATAACTCTTTAATGGGGTCATACCGAGATGCAAAAAGAAGTAAAAACCATAGAGTCATGAATCATTGATGGAATCATAAAGAACTGTACTTGGGAAAGCAAAAACTGAAAAAATAAATGCTGAAAAGGGTACCACAACAAAGTTGCTTAATTAGTAACGACAGGGTTCATATGTATCTTTTAAAATGTTGGGTGTAGCTTGTCATAATTATCATGCAGTTGTCCTACACATAAGGTCTGATTTTTCCACATGGTGTAAAATATCCTTTAACACCTGGTCCAGTATCTTTTTATTAGCCTCATTTTCCACTTCCCATACATTTTCATGTTTCCATGTGCTCCCACATATCATTTCCAATGCCTCAATTACTTCCCTCTGGACATCTTTATATGCCTGATCTTTAGGACCCAGAGGAAATATTCTAACTTTTGTGATGCCATTTCTGATTCATAAAAGCAAAGTGTACTCTCTTCCCCTGTGTGTTAGAAACATAAGGAAGAGAAAGTACATTCAATAAATGGTGGGTCTTTGGTTAGGCCTGGTACAGAGTGAGTGAGATTCAGCTTGAATTCTCATCTCCCTTTGTACACTAAAAAATTGATACACAAAAGAAGAAATCTAAAAAGTAAAGATTTGGGCTAAATTTATTAGACTGAAGGTGTGTATTATCTCTCTCTTCTTCCTAAATCCTACCTTGATCACCTATGCACCTATAGGGAGAAGGTAACGGAAAGGAAAATAGCTTCTGCCCTGCGTTCCAGGTTTAAGCATATGGCCCTCAGTCACCTTTGAAGAGTGTGGTACAGGGCTGGGCTGAGAACAGGATTGTCTGAAATGAGCAGTAGGTCTATACAGATCTCCCTGCCTTCTGACTTCTCCCTTACCTCTGCAAAAGCCTGGAGCAAGGTTCACTCTCTGGAGAAGTTGAACCAAAGGGGCTTTGAATTCTGGGATACTGGGCATAGTAGGGATGAGATGCTACCATGCTGGAAAGGGTTGGGGGGAATCAAATTAGTCTTAAAGAAAAATAATGGGATCTCACATAATTCTGACTGGAGCTTAAGTTATAGCCTTGGACCAAAGATTGGAGGATTTTGTGTAAAACTAACCAGCATAAAAAAATGATATTTATATGCTGATATACAGCATATAAATCAAGGAGGCTGACCAAAGAAGAAACTGCCCCCTACTCAACCTATAAGTTGAGTACATCCATTGAGAATTCCTTCAGCTACATGTAAAGCTTCTTCTAATCAGTCATTTCTTTAGAAATCACTCTTTATTAAGTCTGTGTATGTGTGTGTCTCACTGGGGATTGAATCCAAGTGTGCTCTATTACTAAGCTACATCCCAACCTTTTTTTGTTTTGATACAGGGTCCTGCTAAATTGCTCAGGCTGGCCTTGAACTTGCAATCCTGTTGCCTCAGCATCCTGAGTAGCTGGGAATGCAGGTGTACACAACTACACCTGGCTTTTATTAAGTCCAAAAATTTAAAGAAAAAGATTAATTTTAGTGATGACCAAATCCTGAACTCTGGGGTATAACTCTTATTCCCTGAAGAGGCAAGTAAAGAAACATCATTTACCAAGACTGGGTCTTTAGTCTCCTATTATTGACAGATAGATATACCTCCACTTTTGCATAGCCTAATTCAAATCTCCTTAACTGGAAAGAGCCAATGTTTTTTAAGAATCTCTAGATAATAGATCATTCATATCAAAATCATTGTTCCAAGCTGCTGGCCTCCCTCAAATTGAGTGGCGCAAAGTTGTGGAAGTGGCAATGCCTTTTGTGACTTTGCATGGGAAGCCACACACTGTCCCTTCTATTATGTACTATTTCTAGAAAAAAAAATGAAGTTCAGCATACTTTGGAAGTTAAGGAAATTAGGCTCCACCATTTGAGGAGTGTTGAATAATTTAATAACATACTTTAAAGCCACCACAATACTCATTACAAGTATTTGTATAAAACACTTTTCCCTCATATCTATTTTGGGTCAATGATTTTTTTCCTCTTCAAGGTGGACACATTTTTGTTCCGTGTTCATTATCTAGCTATCAGTTTTCTTATGAGAAAGAACAACCAGGAAAACTTAATTACTGTAAATTAACAATGATCACTCTCACATTTAGCTCTCATGTGGGATTGTTTTGTCATTTGTACTGGATCGATCTGAATTCCTGAATTTAAGGCTAAGTGATGGTAAAAGCTGATTTTAAAATGGTTGTGGCTTATGCTGTAACCCACCAGGAATGTACAAAAATATATACATTTATTTATTTATATATTTATTTATTTTTGTACAGGGATTGAACCCAGGGGCACTTAACCACTGAGCCACGTCCCCAGACTCTTTTATTTTTTTAGTTTGAGACAGGGTCTGGATAAGTTGCTTTGGGCCTTGCTAAATTGCTGAGGCTGGCTTTGAACTTGCTAGTCTCCTGCCTCAGGCTCCAGAGTCTCGGGGATAACAGGCATATGCCATTGTGCCTGGCTTGAATATATTTATTTTTAAAAGTGCCAGTCATCAACTTATTGTCTCAGTCCCAAATCTATTCTTCCTTGCTCTCTTTCTATAGACCATCTCTACTTCACCCCTTCTTCAGCAATGGTGAGACTCTTCTGTAGACCCACTCTGGCTTAGATCTTGTGTCAACTTCCTCTGCAGCAAGCACGATGTTTGAATTTTTCCTCTTTAAATTATTGGTGTGATTTTTGTTTCCTGACTGGACCCTGCCTGCTATAGAATTGGTATCTGAAATTGCCCCTGGAGACTGACACTAACAGATGGGTTTTGGGGATTGGGTGAAATGTTGAGCTTCTTGCCAATGGGAATTAGATGCTAATAACTCATGCATGCAGCAGCATGCCAATTACATTCCCGCCTATGGTTAATTGCATTTAAATGCCAATTAAGCAAATATTGTGGGAGTCCGGGCAGCTGCTGCACTCAAGATTTACAGACTCTTCCAAGGGCTTGGGAGCACTTACACAAAGAAAGAAAAATGACAATCTCAAGTTCTTTAACTCTTAGATAAAAGCATGGTCTTAGAATCACAGAACTTCTCTGGCATCTTTAAAATTATCCCACTTTCTGTAGCCACAGGCCTGATTTTTTGAAAATCAAACACAAAACTTAAGTTGCAGGGCTGGGGTTGCAGCTCAGTAGTAGAACACTTGCCTAGCATGTGTGAGGTTCTGGGTTTGATCCTTAGCACCACATAAAAAAATAAAATAAAATAAAGGCATGCTGTTCATCCGCAACTACAATTTTTTTTTTTAAAAAAAACTTAGGTTGCAGAATTATATTAGTTGAATGCATAGCCCTCCTAAGTACATCATGTAAAAGAGGTGGATCATGACAGACCACTGGCCTCCCTTAGAAGCACCATCACATTTTCCTCATATTTTGCTTCTTGTTGGAAATTCTACAAGCAAGCACTATAAATTTGGATGTCGAAGTATTTCATTTGCCAAGTCTCTTAACAGTCGATTTTCAGCCTTTTAGCTCCCTCCCACCACTGCACTGGAGATTGAACGCAGGCACAATCTACCTCTGAGCTGTATCCCCAGCCCTTTTAATTTGTTTTTTATTTTTTGGAGACACGTTTAAATTTCCCAGGCTGGCCTCAAACTTGCCATCCTCCTGCCCCAGCTTCCAGAGCCATGGGGATTACAGGTGTAATTTCAGCTAAAAGGCTGAAAATCGACTGTTAAGAGACTTGGCAAATGAAATACTTCAACATCCAAATTTATAGTGCTTGCTTGTAGAATTTCCAACAAGAAGCACAATATGAGGAAAATGTGATGGTGCTTCTAAGGGAGGCCAGTGGTCTGTCATGATCCACCTCTTTTACATGATGTACTTAGGAGGGCTATGCACCACTACGCAGCTTTTCAGAACTTTTAAAATGCTTTTGATGTATTTAACTGACTCAGTTTAATGCATAGGCTATTTTTTTGGAATTTGATACCAACATATAAATAGGTCACAATTAAAGATCCTAATCAATATAAAGCATCAAAATCATATGTTTTGAGTCATTTTATTTTAGTTGGTGTGAGTAATAATATGCAATCCAAAAGGTTCTTAAAATTTGAACTTTGTAGCCAGGTGCAGTGGTGCATGCCTGTAATCCCAGCCTCTCCAGAGGCTGAGGCGAGAAGATCACGAGTTGAAAGCCAGCCTTAGCAAAAGTGAGGTGCTAAGCAACTCAGTGAGACCCTGTCTCTAAATAAAATACAAAATAGGGCCTCAGCCTCCCAAGTCCCTAGGGATGTGGCTCAAGTGCCCCTGAGTTCAATCCCTGGTACCCCCCCCAAATAAAATAAAAGTTTGAACTTTGTGACCATGTATGGTGGCACACACCTGTAGTCCCAGTGAATCAGGAGACTAAGGCAAAAGGATCACAAAGTTTGAGACTAACCTTGGCAATTTAGAGAGACTCTGCTTCAAAAAAAATAAAAAGGGCTGAGGATGTAGCTTTGTGGTAGAGTGCCCTTGGGTTCAAAACCTAGTGCCAAAACAAAATAAAACAAAAAACACAAATACAACTTAATAATTTAATATAAATGTTTGAAAAATACTTGATTTTATAAATGCCATGAATATGTCATACAAATGTCATGCATTTATTTACAGATGTGAAAATGTTAAAACGTTTTTTAGAGAGAAAAATGCTATACTATGCATTATCATTTAATATATGCATACATTGAAAAGAAGAAAGTTCTTTATCAGTTTTTATCTTTTGTAGAGTCCCTTGAATGATACAGTAACTTTTGTCATACAATTTTAAGAAAATATTTTCATTAACTCTAGAATTACACTGTTCCATATTTGGAGCTACAAAAAGAAAAGAAAAAGCTCTGGTGTGAATGATGGCAAATTGAAATTCTTTTTTCCTTTTTTTGCACTAGGGATTGAACCCAGGAATGTTCTACCACTGACCTACCTCTCCAGCTCTTTTTATTTATTTATTTTTTAGAGACAGGATCTTGCTAAGTTGCTGAGGCTGGCCTTGAACTTGTAATTCTCTGCCTTAGCCCCCTAAGTCCCTGGGGTTAGAAGATTGTGCCATAGTACCTGAATCTTTTTCTCTTATTTTTAATTACTCTAAAAGATAACTGATTATTTTAAACAGAAGTCAGTTGTATCAATGTATATTGTTCTTATAGCATATGTAAAAGTAAAGCATATGTTAACCACAGCACAAAGGATGCAAGGGTAGAATTGGAAATGCATGACTCTGAGGTCCTTATGCAGCACAAGAAGTGGAATAACGTTATGTGAAGGAGGATTGTGATCACTTAAATATATATATTTTAAGCCCTAGGGTAAGCACTAAATATGTTTGAAAGTGAAGCATAAATACTAGTAACTAGTAAGTCAAAAATGAAGATAAAATGAAATCATAGTATGCTCAAATAATACAAGAGTGCAGAATAGAAGAAAAAAGAATCAAAGGACAAGTGGAACAAATAGAGCATAGCTATAAGATGGTAGATTTTAATCCCACTATGTTAATAATTAATCAAGTAAAAGTCCAAAAAATAGTTCAAATATACCAATTAAATAGCAGAAATTATCATTTAGATAAAATAACAAAATTGGAGGAGTTAGGGTGTAGTACAGTGATAGAGTGCTTGCCTTAACATACACAAGGCCTTGGATTCAATTCTTAGCACTGCAAAAAACAAAAAACAAACAAAAAAACACCCCACTTTAAATATGAAAACACAAACAGATTTAAACAACTCAATCTAATCTAACTACCTATTTATTATCAGAGACAAAAACTCAATATCAGCATTATTACAATCCATTCTTCACCCATGATTAAATTACACAAAATTGCCTCCAAGTAAACAGGACACATAGTCCTTTACATATTTGCCAGAGTCTCACTTGCTCCTTTTATTGTCCCATGAGGCCATTTTCCAATTGTTTCTCAGATGTCTTTGAACATTGCTGCACTTTGCAAGTAGAGAGATGTCCTTTTCAATGACCTCCTCTACTGATCACATAGTGACACAGATAACACCCATCTGAGGTCATAGCCCCTCTAAGGCATTGTGTAGGAGCCACTCAAATCCCCATTAGTTGTAGAATCAAATAACTTCTCAACTTTTCCAGCATTTTATACTCTGGAAAGGATAATCAGGTCTCCTCTTCTTAGCCTCAATTAAAAAACTAGTGCATCTTAACTCTCATAGTGATCAAGAAGCTCTACCTTAACTTGGAAAGCTCTGGCTTCTCCCTTTGAAGGGAGCTGTGGGATGGTGGTCAGAATGTACCTGTGCACCAGTTGCTACAGTTGCAAATAACAACAAAACAAAACAAAGCAAAACAAAACAAAACAAAACTCCGAGTGCTTGAACAAACAGAAGTTTATTTTTCTCACTTAATAAGAAATCTGTCTGTACATGATTGCTGGCTTTGGTTCTCCAACTTGTTGATATCGGGGCCATGTAGAAGCTTCTCTCCTGACCTTTCTCTCAAGGTTTAAAACAATGGCACAGCAGATTCAGCCATCAATTCTACATTCAAGAGAAGAACAAAGGGAATAGAGGGGAATAGATAAAAGCAGTCATATGTTTTTTTTTCTTTTTACAGAGGAGAGGTGCTTTTCCAGAATCCCTTCTCCCCAACTAACAGGCCTCAATTGTGTCCCATGGGCCAGAACTGGGTCCTGGGGACATCTTTATATGCAAGGAAAATGAAAAAGCGAGTATTCTGCTGCTCAGGCTGAACACTGTGAGGGCATAAATGGATAAAAGATTTGGCAATGGTTTCTGATAGCCATTCAACATTATCTTCCACAATTTTTTATTCCTTCCTGCTGAATAGAAAACAAGGCAGGGTTAATTTCTCAAACACAATATCCTGGTACTTGTGTCACAGCAATTTATCACATAAATATCACAGACACTGCAGAAAAGAACCACAGTACTTCCAAAGGTCAAGAAAAGAAAGCAGAGCATGCTATGCATGAAAAATAGGGAAGAGTGACAGGGGACCAGAGAGTGGAAGAGGTGGGAGTGAACTTGGGAGGAACCACACAGAGGTTGAGGTAAGAAAGTAAACAAAGCCACAGGCTGAGGACCTGGGGCCCACAGAATCCAACTCCCCAGCAGAAGGGAAGAAACTCCCAGAGTGCTGCAGCCAAGGACACCACATTTGTGAGCACAAGAACATCCTCTGCAGACCGCCCATATCCAGTTGGGCAGAATTTGAGGAATTATGAGGACCAGGTCAAATGGATGCTGCTTTGTGTCTGTTAGTGTGGTCTTACCATATGCCTGGACAGAAGTGGGAAAGCACAAGTTACACAATTACACTTGACAACATCCAAATTTGTATTTCTCCATTGTTTTGGGAAAATACCCCATACTTTACATTAATAAATATGAGGTATATGTCACTGCGACTGAAGTCACAGAGGCCAGAGAAATGGAGATAAATTCTCCACTAAAGTCCATATTCCAGTTCTATAAGTTCCAGTTTTTGCTATTCATTAAATTCCTTTTTTTCACATGCTCCTTATTAGAATTGTAAGAGTGTGCATGTTTGTGTGCATGTGAATATATGCGTGTGCACACACACACCCAAAACCTTTCTTGTTTCCTTTCTCTTACCAAGTAATTTATCCATTCAACAAATACTTAGGAGAGCACTGACCCTTTCCTTCTCCACATTTCCTCCTCGTTACCCCGCTCACATTGAGTCATGATCAGAATTATAGGTGGTAGTCAGGGTTCAGGAGATATAAAAGAAACTTCTTATGTGCAGACACTTCTCTTGTTTTCCTTCCTCTCAGGTCCCAGAAGCAGAGATCAGTAATGAATTAGGAAGATCAATTACATGTCTAGCTCTACCATTATCATGCTGGATCTGTCACAAGACTTCTCTGTTTCATTGCCTTTTTTACTGAGACAAAACTGGTATTATTCCTTTCTTTTCCCTTCTCCTTTCATCTCTCTTGTCCAACCACCTAAGAGATCTGTTTCACAGATAAATGAAATAAGCTGATCACATTTCTGTGGGAAAAATCAAAACCAAGCTATACGTGAAAAAACATTTTTCTTCAAAAGAGCTTTTATGCCTATCACCAATGGTCAACTCAGGGAGAGTGGTGTGCAACTGTCCAGAGAGTGTTACAGAATTCTCCTAACTATTTGTATGTCTGACATCTTAATTTATAGACACAAGAGTGCATGTTGGTGTTCTTCACTGCCCTTACTGATACCAATACAACTTAGTTCTATGTATGATATCATATTACAACTTCTCATTTTAATACTATCATTGATGCCACTCACATCTGATGAATATTTACAATGTGCCAGGCACTCGTTGTCCAAAGTCTCTGGGGGCACAAGAGTGAATGAAGCAAACGTTCCTTTGCTCTTGAATTTTACATCCTTATAGGGGAGACACACAATTAAAAAATAACCATATATACATACACCCCACACAAAATGTCAAGGGACAATAAGAACTAGAAAGAAAACAAGGCAGATCAGGAGGATAGAAAGAGATGGAGAGGGAGTGCTGTTTCAGACTGGTCTCTGAAAAGCTGACATTTGAACAGAGACTTGTATGAAACGAGACGTGATCCACCATAACATATAGGTGAACAATACTCTAAGCAGGGGAACACAAATGCCAAGGTCTTGAAATGTAAATACACAGAGAAAACACAAGAAATAGTTCAAAGGGTAGAAGAGACACTGAGCTGAGAAGCAGGAAAAGACCAGATCATGTAGAAACTTGCATGCCATGGTGAAGATTTACTTTGTGATGGAAAGTCACTGAAAAGGTATAAATAAGGAAATGACATGATCTGATTGATGAGGCTCCGGGCCACATATCAAATAGAACAAAAGAGTAGAAACAGAAAGATCAGTTGGGAGAGATCCTGATGGTAGAAGATAGTGTCTTGACCTGACATAGTAGTGATGAAGGTAATGGGAGATAGTAAAATTGTGATATAGGCTGAAAGTAAATCCAACAGGATTTTCTGGTAGGTCAAATGTACTTACTGAAAGAAAGAAAAAGGTTATGGATAATTCCAAGATTTTTGGCCTGATCAACTAAGTTAAAAGGAATCTCATTTCATAAAATATAGAAAACTAATAGGAAGGCAGATATGTGAGGAGTGGAGACAAGAATTCAGCATTTGGTTTGGGGCATGTTTAGTTTGAGGAGCCCATTAACTCTCAAAGAGACAATATTAAGTAGGGAGATTGACACAGAAGTGACAAATTTAGAAAAATGGCTGGGTTAACTACATGAATTTAGGAGTCCTGCGCATTTAAAACATCACAGAATTTGAAGTCAGTTGAAGAAGTGTTTAGAAAAGGAGGGTGTGGCACTAAACCATATCAAGTGCTTTCCAGAAGCTAAGATTGCCCAAAAACTGGCCATTGAAATCAGCCACATGAAGGCCTGCGGTGACCTTGACAAAAATGGATTCAGAACAGTATTGAGACCAAACTCTGAGTTTTAGTCAGATGTTTATGATATGAAGATCTGCATGTCAATCTCTCATCTGTGTTGTAAATTTCATGAGAGTAAAGTTGTCTCTTTTGCTCACCATTTTCTCTATGTTTGGCCCGCTGCCTTGTACATAGTAAATGCTCCATAGGTAGTTGTAGAATATTCCATTCTGTTTAGATTATTTATTATTGTGAATATTTCCCCTGACGTTGTAGGGTGTCTGGGGATTTAGTGATGATTTTTTTTTTATTTACTTATTGATTCATTGAACACAAATGGAGTACAGCTATTGTTTCACTGGTTGTACACAAAGTAGAGTCACACCATCTGTGCATTCATGCATGTACACAGGGCAATGGTATCTGTCACACATTCTGTTACTAATTTTACCCTCCACCCACCCCCACCCCTCCCTTCCCTCTATGCTAGCTATCTTTCCTCCATTCTTGCCATCTTTCCCCCCCCCACATTATGCATCATCATTCATTTATCAGAGAGACCATTCAGCTTTTGGATTTTTGGGATTGGCTGATCTCACTTAGCATAACAGTCTCCAACATCATCCATTTACCTACAAATGTCATAATTTTATTCTTCCTTATAGCTGAGTAATATTCCATTGTGTATATATACCACAGTTTCTTTATCCATTCATCTACTGAAGGGCATCTAGGTTGATTCCATAATCTAGCTATTGTGAATTGAGCAGCTATGAACATTGATGTGGCTGCATCACTGAGGCAATCTGATTTTAAGAAACTACTGGAACTCATTAATGAATTTAGCAATGTAGTAGGATATAAAATTAATGCTCATAAATCTAATGCATTTTTATTCGTAAGTGATGCATCCTCTGAGAGAGAAATTAGGAAAACTACCCCATTCACACTAACCTCAAAAAAAATAAAATACTTGGGAATCAATCTAACAAAAGATGTGAAAGACCTCTACACTGAGAACTACAGAACGCTAAAGAAAGAAGTTAAAGAGCATCTGAGAAGATGGAAAGATCTCCCATGTTCTTGGATAGGCAGAATTAATATTGTCAAAATGGCCATACTTCCAAAAATGCTATACAAATTCAATGCAATTCCAATTAAAATCCCAATGATGGACCTTTAGTGATGATTTTTAAGGGAATGAGAAAGTGATTAGAAAATCATTAACGGACCACTCTTTCATTTTGGTAAATATTGATTTCCAAGTTTCAAAAGTATATTTCATGACTACTGTTTCAAATGGTGAAGGTGTTTCATGACTACCATGTAAACATACAAGAAATAGCTGATATTTGGTCATCTGAGATTTAGAAATACATACATAACTATTATTTGTTGTGAAAAGAATTAACTTTGAGAGAAGCCATTAGGAGAAAACAGAATTTCCCTGTAGATTATTTTCTTGAGAAAGAGAAAATGAAGCATTTCAGTGTTTAGAAAGCTGGGCCTCTGACTTTGAGTGCATTTCTTATGCTTGCTCAATTAGGCAATGGTATTGATTTTAGGAAAAGTAAGGTCTAAGATTCCCTATTTGTTCACATTAGCTCTGGCCCTCCCTTTACCTAACTTCCTGGAAGCAAATTAAATACCATGAAAAACTAGCAATTTTTTTTCTCAGATCACGGAGGAGCATTACTTCTACAGTGTGTAAAATAGCTTCCACTATCCCAAAACCTTTAATGTAGCTTCCCAATAGTATCTCTGAGTTTCTCCGAGTATGAGAACTGAATATCTGGTTCAATTAAGAAGTACATAGAACAAAAAGTAGCCCCATGCATAATGGAATGATAATTAAAATTATGCCAGTGAAGTACAAAAAACGATTGGGATACACTCTGGAGAAATTAGGGACCGTTTGAAATAGGACTTGTTCTTTAGCTGCTTGGATTTCTTGACTCAAATTTCCAAGGGATCTGAGCCCTCAGTGATCCTACTTGTGTAGTTACAAAATTCCTGACATGTTCCATATACTCCTGATAATGGTGGTGAATAAAAATGGGTCTCCTGAAAAAAAAAAAGCAACTTTAAAGAAAAAGAAGGGAAATGGAAATCTCCCAGAAGTTTTTGTGCTATTAATGTATAGAGTATTTACCAAGCAACTTACTATACCTAGGGAAAAGAAGAATTTGGTCTGTGAATGACTGACATTTATACCAAAAATGGAAACTGAGAAACAGAGCAATAGTACTGAATAGTACTGAACTCCTCCAACCCTTAATTATTGCTGAAACTGTGGATCCTGAAAAATGCACTAAAGACTATTTTGTGTGCTCCTACATCTTCCCCTTGCCCTTTGAACAGGAAAGGGAGAGTCAGATGGACCAGGGCCAAAGGTAGAAAAGGGATGATTTGTTGTTATTCTGATCTTTCTGAACCCACACGCCTGGAAACTGACCTGATCTTCCCACTTAAATATTGAGTCTGATAAAATATTTTACATGCTCCAAAGACAGAATTAGCTCTGGCTCCTTTTAAGTACTTGTAGGATATAAGGTTTAGATTTTTAGGATAAGGTAAACCTAGAGGTAAACCTTAGGATAAGGTAAACCTAGAGGTAAATCTAAGATAACCCTAAATTTAGTTTTATGACTGAAAGTTTTCTTATTCTAAACCTGTTGCTACTTCTAACACTGGTGATTCATTAGTCCACTGGCATCATTGAGCACCTCTTATGTGCTAAGCTCTGAGATGTTAAAGGATGTCTGTTAAGCAGAAATGAATATGTAAATCCATAATGGCAATGAAATATTGTAAGTACAGTTGTTCCCTGGTATCCACCAAGGATTGGTTCCAGAAACGAAATCCATGGAGGCTCAAGTCCTCATATAAAATGATGTGTTATATGATGCATATCCTCCCATATACTTTAAATCACCTCTAGATCACTCGTTATTTCCAATACAATGCAAAAGCTATGTAAATAGTTGTATTGTTTAGTGAATAATGATAAGAAAAAAGTCTGTAACTTATCAATACAGATGTAATTAAAAAATTTTTTGATCCCCTGTTAGTTGACTCTGTGGATATAAAGAGTTGGCTATAGTCTGATGGAAGTACGGAGGAAGTGGGCAGCTTTGCTGGGCACATGCTGCTGAGACTTAGGACTGTCAGGATGAATCTCAAATAGCAGTAGGTGAGTAGTCACAGAAGCAGGTGGGGGGAAATGCTCCAGGTACAAAAGGATGGAGGTGGCAAACATCTGGCGAACTATGACTAGTGGCTTATCCTAGAGTTTCATAGAGAAGGCTCTCTTACAGAGCCAGGAGGCAGAGGATGAGGGAGCAAGATTTAAAAAACAAATAACAGATGATACAAACTTTCTCTGAAGAACTATTAGCAGGCAAGAGATCTATCTTCTCTGAAATGTGAACAGACTTTGTGCTTAAAATGGGGATATATTGGCAAGTTAAAATTAGTCTGTCTGCTTCCTACTTCCAGTCTGGAATTCATAAGCCAAAATACATTGCTATTATCTTTGCCACATCAAAAATGATTCTTTGTTTTCAATTTGTTCTTTCACTGGTCTGCCTTATTTATTTGTTGACATGACCCAAATTTTCATTTCCAAGGGATTTGAGCCCTGAGTGGTGCTGCCTGCATTGTCACTAGTGTCTTCTACTGACTTGAACACCCTCATGGGGTATAAAATGCAACTGGGCATCACCTCTCTACCCCTGTTAGGTGGCAATGCCCCTCTTGCTCTTTTATAGTCAGAATGAATCACCCAGCCTACACTCAAACTTTCTTTTTTACTGCCAAGAAATAGCAAAGTATGAATTTCATGTTCCAATTCAATGGAATTTTTAACTTGTCCCTTGACTAAAACCTTCCCCGCCTTGAATTCTAAATCTGAAAGTTGTTTCTCCTTCCAGGAAAGTAAACAAAAAAATATTTTGAGTTCTGCCTCCTGGAAGCATTTCCTTCTCAATTGTCCTTGAAGGCCTCCCCTTGGTGGGAGGAACATGCAACAGTAGTCCCTATTGTGACTGTGCTAGTGTCTGTCTATGGGGGAAGAGTCCAGTCTCGAACATTTTCTTCTATAGTTAGCAAGTCTCAGGGGAGCTCCCCACAAGGCCATTTGTGTAGGCTGGGGGGAATGGGATCTCCTGCAGCTTCCCAAGTAGGATGCAGTACCCTCTGTCACACTAAGACCACTCGAAGTGGGAATCCTTCCATTAGAGGCAAGAAATCCTATGCCTGGGGAGCCAACTATCTGGTTTCAGTCCTCCTTCACTTAAAAATCATAAAAAAAAAATTCATCTAAAAGGTTTTAGTACTATATGATTTTTAAAAAAAATTTAAATCTTTATTCCATCTGGAAATTCAAGGTAATAAGTCATCCAACTGTATTATTTTTCCAAGTGACTAGCCAGTTGTCTGAATAACACATTTATTTTTAACCCTTTATTATATAATCCAATCCCATTCATATTTAGATCTACTTCTGTACTCAATATTTTGTTTCACTGATCATCTGCCTACTCTCGCAATAGTGTATAAGCAGAAAATGCTGCATTTTAAGTAACTAGCAAAGTTCTACCACATAATCTATATTGGGATTGTCTTGGTTATTAATTGCACATTTTTATTCTTTCGGACAAACTTTAAAACTTTTTTCCAAGTTCCTAAAGAATTCTGTTAGAATTTTTATTGGGCTGTGATAAATTTTTTGGTTATTTTTTGGGAAAACTGGAATATTAACAATGCATGTCTTCAAAGCCAAGAAAATGACATGCCTCTTTATTTATGTAAGTGTTCCATCTGGATGGACACTGACTCTGGGTGATAAGAACAAGTTTTTGTTTTTTGTTTTTTTCCCTCCAGAGACATTTTTGTTACTAATCCTGGTATGAGAAGCAAGTACAACAAAATGTAATCACTTCATTTTGGGCCATCAAGGACTCTTGACAGTTAGCATAAATCTATGGGTATATTTCTGGACACTGTTGTGATGATTAACACTCCAAGATCCTAGGTTGAGATTTGTTTTGAACTGACTATATAAGGATGGTTCATTGAAAAAAATCAAAAGCACTGCTTATCAAATTTAAAACATCCAGAAACCATCAATGTGTGCAATTTGCCCGTGAAGGATGTCATTTATTGAAAAATTGTGTCATTATTCTTAAGCAGGAAGGGAGGCTATAATGTTCTCTTGGCCACATATTCATGGCACACCTGAGAATTGTTTGCATAAAAGCACTGGCTAGAAGCCACATCTGCTGGTATAAAACCTATTCTAATATTGACAAGACAATAAAGAAGAATGGTACATGCCAAGTTATTTAACAAAGCTTTCTAGAAGGTCGGCATGCCTGCTTTGCTTTCCCATTGTGTACCCAGTGACTAACACTATGCCTGGCACATTGCTGATGCCTAATGATTTATTAAAGGAACAAATGGAGTTGTCAACAAGGATATATATGTATGCTTTGAGGGGAGCACATGCTAGAAATGGAATCGAGGATCTTGCACATGCTAGGCAAGTACTCTATAACTAAGTATTCATGTTTTTTAAGGTAAAAACTTGAAGAGTGTAATTTGCTGCTAACCTGCCTTTCTACTACCTCCATCTGCCTCCATGGCAGTACCAGCAACTTCTGGATTGGCAATGGAGACTGTTGAGGCTTCCTGCCTTTGACTCACCAAATAACTTTCTCCACTGCTGTCAATATAGCTTGGTCAATTCTTTCTAGCCCACCTTCTAATCCAGTGGGAGATGTTCTCAGACTAGGCTTTTGGTTTCCTTCCCACCAGCTTTCTGTTGCCAAAGAGCCTCTGTGCTGCATACCCAGTCAAATCACAAAATCTTAAAAACTACACTGACATTTGTTGTTGGCACTGGAATCAGAGGCTGCCAGGTTATAATTTGAGTTTCGGAACCTTTTTAATGACAGATTTTGCTCATTCTCCTCATGGTGGGTGGCTAGTAATATAGAACAAGTCAATTCTGGCCACAATGGAGTAAACCCAGGGCATATGCATGCTAGGCAAAACACTCTATCCCTAAGTCATTCCTGCAGGAATTTCCCCCACCCCTCCTTTTTTTTTTTTTTGGCTGTGCTCAGGATTGAACCCAGGGCCTTGTGCTTGCAAGGCAAGCACTTTACCAACTGAGCTTATCTCCAGTCTCCCCTCACCCCCCTTTAAAGGTATTTTTACCCACACTCGCAGATATGGGGAGTTTACAAACAAGATTGGTATTAGGTCAGAGAGAGAATGCAGAGAGTAAAAGAGTTGTATGTCTACCCAGGTAATCAAATCAAGGTGGTATTAGGAATTGGAATAGAAAGTCAAGACACAGGAGATAGTCAAGATAGCTTCAGGCCAAAGCTGAACTTTTAAGTATCTCATGGATAGATGGCATGGTCCGCTGAATTTCAGTCCCCAAGGATGCAGCAGACATACTGGAGAATGACTGGCTGGAGAGGTAAGCATTAAATATGAGGAGACTATTGAACCTGAGTGAGAATTACTAGAAGTGTAGGCATCACACTGTAGAAACGGAGAATCCAGGAACAGATTCGAAAGCCATTTCAGAAATAGAATTATTGGGAATGGATGGTTGTATAACCAAAAGTTATGAATTCTGTAGATATTCGTTGAGGTAAGGAAGAAGGTACAAATAGGAAGGATTCAAATGATGAGAGAATCTGGACTTCAAAGATTGTGAAATTTTGAAAATTCAGATAGTATAGTAGCCACTTTTATGGATCCTTTAAGAAATTGATGATTTAAAAGGCATTATGGTTGGGTGGAGTGTCCCACACCTGTGATCACAGCCACTTGGTATGTTGAGGCAGGAGGATTGCCAGTTCCAGGTAAGCCTCAGCAACTTAGCAAGAACCCTGCCACAAAACAAACAAACAAACAAACAAGTGAAATGAAAAGGACTGGGAATGTCACTCAGTGGCAAAACACCACTGAGTTCAATCCGCAGTACCAAACATACATACATACATACATACATCATTATAATTATTGTCCATGACATCTTTATAAGAGTAACAACCTTTAGAATTACCTCCACTTTAATAGTCCTGAGAGTGTTTCACCCAGGATCACATAGCAGCTTAGACACATAGCTGTTTAAAAGATTTTAGGGCTTTAACCTCCATATTAGGGTTATCCAGAGAAACAGAACCAATAGCATTTATAGTCAGTCCCCTGCATCCACAAGTTGCATATTTATAGATTCAACCAAGTATGGGAAATATTTGAAAAACAAAATTGTGACTGCGCTGAACATGGACATCCCTAAACAGAGCAGGATAACTACTATTTGCATTGTATGAAGTATTGTAAGTAATGTAGAGGTTATTTAAACTTCCCAGGAAAATGTGCATAGCTTACACCAAATACTATGCCATTTTATAAAAGGGACGTGAGCATTTGGGGGTTGAGGAGTGTCCTGGAATCAGTCCTCCTTGGAAACCAAGGGATGCCTGTATTGTGTGTGTATGTGTATATATATATATATATATATATATATATATATATATATGAGATTTATTATGGGGATTGACTCATGTGGTTGTGGAGGCTGAGAAGTCCCACCATATCCCATTTACAAGCCTGAGAACCAGGAAAGCTAGTGGCATAAATCCAATGAATCAGCCTGGGAATCAGGATCCCTAATGGCCCAAAACAGCAGGAGAGAGCAAATTCACCTTTTCCCTGCCTTTTGTTTTATCTGTGCACTCAAAGGATTGGATGATGCCCACATATATTGCTCAGTGTGACCTTCTTTACTCAGCCTCTGATTCAAATGCTAATCCCTTCAGAAACACCCTCATAGATACACTCAGAAATAATGTTTCATCAGCCCTTTTGGGCATTCCTTAGCCAAGTCAAGTTGACATAAAACAATTTAAAATCACAATTTCCATGTCCTGATACTGGATTTCACTCATGTTACAATTTGATTTTTCATGGTTCAAGCCCAATATACATTCTCTCCCCCTCCAGTCCT
Organism: Glaucomys volans; assembly: GCA_020662805.1. Taxonomy (NCBI): domain Eukaryota; kingdom Metazoa; phylum Chordata; class Mammalia; order Rodentia; family Sciuridae; genus Glaucomys; species Glaucomys volans. The sequence continues at coordinate 347,235 of JAJEJO010005750.1, forward strand.
AAAACTTAAATGTGTTTTCTGAGACTAACTTGCAGATAGATAAATGTAAAATTATTGTTCAGATGTTTTTGGAGCTGACCTCAGTGTTACATCTGTTTCAGGAACTCTACAATGACAAGGAAAACTCTCTCACTCCCTCCTTTTCCCCTCCCTCCCTCCTTTGCTTGCTTCCTTCCTTCTTTCCTTACCACTTCTTTTCAGCAAACATATCAACTAATATGTCAACTCGTGCCTGGATTTGAGGAATTCGAAAATAAAAAAAGACAGAATCTCTTAACCTCTGGAACAGGGGTAGTCAAACTTGCATGATACCTCTCAGGGAAAAATCAATAGTGCTTGAGGGTCATTTGAGTCTTGAAGAGTTAGTACTCAGACTCCAGAATGAAAAAAAAAAAAAAAAGATAAAGGCCTTCCTAGAACTGGTAGGAAAAGCCAGAGCTGAGGGAAGGGAGGAAAGGCATGTGCCTCCTCATGGGACTCCTCAGAGGCAGCAAGGAGGAATAAAAGTACAATAGAGGGTTGTGTGGCACAGAGAAGTGGCCAACCCTCAGCATGGGCCCAGCACATGGGATCTGCGAACTTAGGAGTCAAGTGACTACCTTTGGCAGGCCAAAAAAGACACAGGCTTTTAGAGGGCATGTCATCTGAAATCAACTGAAAGAGCTGTCCTGCTGTCCAACTTAGGAAGGAAATCTCTTTTGGTGGTGGAAAAAGCTAGAACTTTTCATAAAGCTGGAGGGAGGGGTAGGGGAGAATTTGTTTTAAAGTACTTTAATCTTCCCTGAGATCATGGTTACTTTTTTGTTTTATTTTTTTGTTCTTTTGTGGTCTTGGGGATTGAACCCAGGGTCTTCCATAAGCTAGGCAAGTGCTCTATACCTGAGCTGCCTCTCCACTCCCTGGCCTCCACGGGGTGTAGGGTGAAGGGTAATGTGAAGATGAGCTAATGAAGTGCTGGGTAGGGAGGTCATGCAGTGAGATGAAAAGAGCATAGTCAGAAAACCTGGATACCAGTTTTAGCTCTACCACTTACCAGCTGAGCAATCTTGAGTAAATAATTACTATGGGCTCTAGTTTCTCCATTAGCAAAATCACTAAGTGATAACGAGTGGTCCCATTTATAGAATTATGTGAATTACTTTCTAATTCTCCCAACAATCCTGTGAAACAATTATTGTTACTATTCCCAAAATACAGGTGAGGAAATTAAGGTTTGAGAAGGTTGAATACATTTTCAAAATTTACATATCCAGTAAATGGCTGAGTTGGAATTTGAACCCAAGTTTGTTTGATTTAAAATCCTGTATTCTTAAGCATTTTTGGACTAAATGATATTATATCGTACTAAAATATTGCTAATTAATTTGCCTAGTTATTGCAATACAATATTGTTTTAGAGAATGTATTTGAGTGTGTGTATATTTATTTTCAAGTCTCATTCCTTTTTCCTTTTTTATTTAAAAAGTTTTTTCTTTTTAAAGTATATTTTTGTTTAGTCTATCTTGTTCCTTGTATAATTGCTTTTAGAAGTAAGAAAAATCTTTTGAACATTACAAAAAGGTTAGAATAATTAGTGTAATCTTGTCAGGGAAGTATTGAATATGTGTATTTACAAACAGCTGTTCTTCTCTTGCTTCCACAGTGACATGGGAAAGGATTATGTTCCTGAGGATCTGGGGATCCGGGTTCTAATCCAAGGTCTGAGTTCATTGTCCTGTATCTATCTTAGGCCAGTCACCCTCTTTGTGCTGCTGTTGCTTCATGTTTAAAACAAGGGGATTAGATGAAATGACTGGCAAAGTCCCCTGCAGCATTAGTAGCTAAGATTCTTTGTAATTTTAGAAAAGAACATAGTTCTGAAGAATAAAATTTTAAATCCAATTCTATTGTGAGACATAATAATAATAATATATGGAGTGGCCCTAAGCAAGTAATAGACTAGGAAAAAGAAACTGAATTACATTTAACAGTGTCTAAGTTTTTTCCAACTTTGAAATCTATGATCTGAATAATAGTCCTCTGTATCTCCTAGTACTGTGTAATATTTCAAAGGACTTTGGTTTGATTTATCCTTTCTGGTCTTCAGGAACAACATGAAGTGGTGAGGAGAGTTCTTATATCCATGCTCAACAAATGAAGAAACTAAAGATTGAGTGGCCTTGGGTCACTTGGCTAGCTGGAGACAGAGCTGGGACAGAAAGGCTTTCTGACCTGCACTCTGTCCTCGATGCTGTGCCTTCCCAGGCTCAATAAATATTAACCGCTGAAGAAAGTCGCCTGACACAGAACTACATTTTATTCTAGTTTGACAAATGAGTAATCCTCAATGATAAATTCCTTTTTGGAAAAGACCAAAGTGTTCAGTTAAGTAGTTTTGAGTCATTTAGAGTCAAAAAGGTTAGGACACAGTATTTTCAGCTTTTCTCAAATTCTAAATCAGAAAAATTGGAGAGCTTTTCAATTTCAAAGGGAGTATAATTAATACACTAAATAAATTCTCTTTGATCTAAGATGTATTTCCTAAAAAACATGAGCCTTTGGCTAAATATTGAGGATGGGTAGCAGCTATGAATAAGCAACTCATCTTTTTAAATGTTGTTAGTATGCTTCTGGGAAAGATGTCTTCATTTAATTTTTTAAAATTCATAATTTACACATATATTTATTATTACTAAGGTTTATTATTTCATTGGTGTTATTTTATGGATGTTATATTTGTACATAATAAGAAAGATTTATCAGTACAGAAGGATATAAAATGAAAAATTTTCCATCCAATTCCAGCCCAGGCCCACTCTCCTGAAACATACTATTGCTGACTGCTTCTATTAAATCTAGAAGCTCTTTATCATAGGAAAGTTTTAGTTTATTACTTCGTTTATTATTTCTGGATTTCTTTCCTACTTTGTCCCTAATATCTTCTAAGACCATGTTTTTATAATATTAGAACTAATTTCTGAGTCTTAATTTTTTTATATTTCCCATCATTTTACTTCCTTTTCTTTTTCCCAGGTTACCAAATAGATCTTCAGTTGTGTCTAAACTATTATTTTGCACTTCCTTTGATCTTTTTATTTTTAGTTTCCAAGAACTCTTGTGTTCTCCCATGATTGCTGCGTTTCATGGCAAACTGTAATTGTCTTAAGAATGCAGTAAGTTATAAAGTACTCCGATGACCCTAATTAGCCCTTGTTTAACTGGTATAATTTTAAATGTTCATTTTCTTAATGGACTACTATAAGTGTTAGGAATGTCATTGATTTCTGGGTGTGTTGATTAGGTTTTTTTAAGAAATAGTTTTCTTTCCAAATTTGGATGATCTTTTTCAGGTCAGGTTGTTTCGTCTGATACTTTCACTTTTGTATTTTTTTTCTTACTAGTCTGATGTTCCCTGTTGTCCATTCCTATCAATAAATTGAAAACTAAACAGATACCTTAATTTAGCATAAGTGGATTTGTGAGTTTCCTCTTCAATTCCAGAAGCTTCTTCCTTGAATGGAATGACTGAGAGGTGTTCTGTACAAGTGGGTGGAACTTGTGGACAGGAAGGCTTCCCTGGAGGGTTTCCTGTGGGCAAAGAAAGTTCATCTCAAAGAGAACAGATTAGTGGTGACTAGAGGGTAGGAAAGATAGGGAAGGAGTATAGACTGAGGTTGGGTGATTGTCCTGATTTGTTCATTGTACACTGTTTACATGAATGAAATCATACCCTTTTCCCCATAAATATGTGCAATTATTATGTGTCAATTAAAAAAAATAAAGAGCAGGCAAGCAGGCTGGGGAACCCTGAGTTTCCCAGGTGGGAAAGATGAAGATGGATTTTGAGTTTGCTTCCCTTCTGAGTTTATAGTAGAAATTCAGTTTCTTTAACGTCTCCTCTTAGGCCACAAGACCCTCACTAGGAACCCTCCCTGCACTGATTGCTTGCTTTCTAAAGGGCAATGTCCTGGCTTTCAGCCAGAGGGCAAAAGTCTCAGCTGCCAAGCTCTGTTTACACAGGTCATAGGAATGGGGCCCCAGCTGTCCCAAGGCACTGAATCCAGTTTGTAATGAGGCCACTGATAATTGCCCCAAAACCCATCATTGCATTGTTGACAGAGTGTGGAGATGTTCTGGGTTCCCTTGGGAAGACACATGCTCACTTCTTGTGATCTGTCCTGCAGTTTTTTCTGTGCTTGCTTATCCATCCATCCATGTGCTTTGTGTCTTTCAGAAATTTCTCAAAAACTTCTTGAGTTCTGCTCTTTCTCATTTCCAATTGTTGTTCTTATGTCATTTTTTTTTTTAAAAAATACTTTTAGTTGTAGATGGATGGAATACTTTTATTTATTTTTATGTGGTGCTGAGGATTGAACCCAGTGCCTCTACCACTGAGCTACAAACCCAGCCCTCTTATCTCACTTTCTTTAAAGAATCTTTTGTTGTCACTTTGATGGGAGCGTGGGAGGTAGGAGAGGTAAATGCATGTGCTCAACCACCATCTTTGGTGTGTGTGTGTGTGCGCGTGTATGTACAGATATATATTCATGTGCACACACATTTGAAATGTAAATGCAATAATGCATACCATTAATCCTTTTGGGGGAAGAAGGAATCCTGTAAATTATCAATAAATCTGTGTTTTGTCCAGTTTATGATTATTTTTAAAATGTTGGGCAATGTCAGGAATTACCATTATAAAGTCTGAAATTGAAGAAATTTAAAGTGGACACTTAAAACTATTTTATAGGCCTGGATGTGGTGGCTCATACCTGTAATCCCAGCTAATTGCAGGGGCTGAGGTAAGAGGATCCCAAATTCAAAGCCAGCTTGGGCAATTTAGCCAGACCCTGTATTAAAATAAAACATAAAAAGGACTGGGGATGTAGTTCAGTGGTAGAGCACTCTGGGTTCAATCTTTAGTACCACAAAGGGGAAAAAAAAAGGATTTTACAGAATAATTTGTACCTGAAAAGAAAGATTGATCACTGTTACTAGTACTGTTAACAGTGCCTTTCCAGTGCCACCTTGGGATTTAGACTTAAGCAACACAATTTCACAGGCAAGTATGAGGACCCCTCTGCCAAGGCCTTGTTTTGGGCACTATTTTGCAAGAAGTGCTGCCCACTTCTCACATCTAGATGCAGGGGCTTGCTTTTGCTAAGCACAAACTCTACCACTGAGTTATGCCCTAGCTCATAGGTGTCATTTAGATGCTCCTAATTCAGATTTCTATCTTTAGAAATTCCTTAAAGTAGCATTTTACTTAAGGCAAAAGCAATCACAATTTTTTTTTTTTTTTTTTAGAAAACAGAACCCAAATTCTGAAATGAATCTCAGGTCAAAGTGGGCTCCATTACACACAAACTTTGGGCACATGTTAAATGTTTTAAGCCTCAGTTTATCGAGCCTTAAAATGACCATAATAATAGTATCTACTTCATGGAATGGTTTTGAAAATTAAGGTGATGTACATAAATCCCTTAGCACAGTCCCTCACACGTAGTAAGGGTCTCTTTAAGAGATGTTAAAAGTTATTATCAACGTTCACAAGTAATCAGCATCTATGTTATAGAACGATTCTGAAATAAGCATCCAATCCCTTCTTGTTAAGACCTGGTAAAATAAAGGGAAATGTTCCTTTCTCCCTGGTTCCATCTGGATAGTCTTTTGGGGGCATCCTTTTTATGGTAGTGAAATACAGACAGCATGATACTTATCACGTTAACCACGTTAACCATTTTTAGGTGTAGAGTTCAGTGCCATTATGTACGTTCACGGTGTTGTGCAATCATCACTGCTGTCTATCTCTGTGCCCTTTAAACAATGACTCCCTGTTTCTTCCTCCCCACAGCCTTTGGCAGCCATCACTCTACTTCCTGTCTTTATGAATCTGCCTACTCTAGATGTCTCATATATGTGGAATCATATCATATTTGTTCTATTGTGACTGGCTTATTTCACTTGGTGTAATGGGTTCAAGATTCTTGTAGCATGTGTCAGAATTTCATTCCTTTTTAAGACTGAATAATATTCCATTATATGAATATGCCACATTTTGCTTATCCTGTCATCTGTCTCATGTGCACTGGGTTGCTTCTCCTTTGGTTATAATGAATATTGTAAATGATGCTGCTATGAACATGGTGTGCAAATATCTGTTCAAGTCTCTGTTTTCATATCTTTTTGGTGTGCACCCAGAAGTGGAATTGCTACAGCATCTAGAATTTGTTTTTTCAATTCTCATTCTTTTCATTTGGTGTCCCATGATGGTGTGCATTTCTCTGTGAGGGATTTATAAGCCATGTATTTTATTTATTTTCTTCTCAGTTTCACAGATAAATGTGCTGATGCATCTTTTCAAAGAGGGAAGTCAAATTATTTTTCTTTATCCTTGCACGTAGCCAGCTTGCAATGAACCACTGTGATGACCTGGCAGGATCTGGTCAACTGACCCAAGAGCTTTCTAGGGACAGGGGACTTTTTTTCTGGTCTCTACATAGGATAAGAATATCCTTTCTGCTAGCCACCAGAAATAGCTCTATAAGAATCTGCCCTCAACTACTCTATGAATAAAGAAACAGGGAGGTGTTTACCTCTCCATAAAACCTACTTCCGTTCGACGATGCTACAAATGGTTTGCACACCCTTAGTATGCTGATAGGGGAACAAAAACTATAGGCTGGGGAGTTTAGTACAGTGGAGAGCTTTTAGGTGTACCCTTGGAAACCCCTTAACTCAAGGAATAGAGTAACTCTCACAAGAATATTTTAAAAATTACTGGGTGTGGTGGCACACGCCTATAACCCCAGTGAGGCTGAGGCAGGAGGATCACAAATTCTAGGCCAGCCTCAGCAACTTGTCAAGGATAGCAGTAACACAGTGAGACTCTGTCTCAAAATTAAAAAATAAAAGAGCTGGAAATATGGCTCAGTGAGACTGCCTCAAAATTTAAAAATAAAAGGGCTAGAAATATGGCTCAGTGGTAAAACACTACTGGGATCAATCTATAGTACCAAAAAAATAAATTAGAAAAAATATTAGAGCCAGTGGTGGGAAACATCCTGAATCGTAAGTTTTATTTGTATCTTGATAAATCTGCTTTTAGATTTGAGGGTTATTGAAAAGATCCTTTCCCATCAAACCTCTCTGTCGCTCTCGTCCGGCAAGAACGACTCGGAGAGGTAAAGGGTAGTAAGCGTGGTTTTTTACTTCTTCTTCCAACAATCTCGTTACAACTTCCGTTAACTGGAAATGACCAAGCATATAAGCATACAGCAACCAATCACAACCTAGTACACGTGAACAAGCAACCAATCTCAACCTAGTACACGTGAACAATGCGAGCTAACCGTATAACATACAAAGGAAGAATAGACTGATCATGCATTAAGCACGCGCAAGCTGCCCAATCAAAGATACTTCCCGAAAACAGCGTCATATGTTTACCCAGCAAAGACAGTGACGGTGCAAAACGCCAGGCGCCATCTTAGCCGCACCCATAGAATAGTCTTATAGCAAACAGCTCCCAACAGCTCCCCCTTTTAGTTTTATTTAAAAGGCAGGGACCGTGCCTGTCTTAGGTTGCCGCCCTCAACATCTATGCTTACCCGTCATTGGGTATCCTCCCTGGTATTGAAGGATCCCTGTCTTAGGTTGCTATAGTGTGGGGTCAGTCTTACCCGTCTTTGGCTACCGGTCCAACATATTTAGCCATATCTGGGGAGAAGTACCAGCCTCAAGAGCCATCATGGCTTGAACTATAAGGTGCTGTTGTTGACGATGGCGATTAACAAGCTTGCATAACCAGCGCAAAATTAATACGCTAGCTAAGAGCATAAGTATGGCCATAGCGCCAAGCCCAGCCCACTGTCTAGTAATACCTAAAGCATGGGCAAACCATTGAGCTGTTTCAGCAATGGAAGCTACATGAACTCTAGTTAGATTAACCTTAAGTATTTCCGTTCTAAGCTGATATGTAAGATTATCAAATTCCTTAGACCAGTTAGAAGTTAACATGACAGATAGTTGACGAGAAAGGTTAGCTGCCATACTAAAGTTTTGATACTGAACAGGGGTTACACAAAGTCCTCGTAAGGAAAGAACACAGCCCAGAGTCATTAGTTCTTGAATTAAGTCCACTTGTTCTTGTAACAGATCTACCCGTTGATTAACCAGCATAAGTCCTGCTTTGAGGTGTGAGTTGATCTGATTTTGAGTAGACAAAGCCTCAGCTGTGTTTTCAGAGAGTGAGTTGAATTCGTGGACTGTTTTTAAGGAAGTCGTAAAAGCTGCTGCTGCAGTTGCTGCTGCTGCTGCTGACGCTGCCACAGCGGCGATGACTGCTGCGGTGATTCCAAAATCTCTTTTACTTCTGGAAAGCAGCACCGGTAAATCCTCCTGTGTTATAGAAACTGGGACTGGAAGGAAGGTGGGAATACGCATAACAACAGCAGATTGATAAATAGAAGCATTCCAACATTGAGAAAGAACACATGAATCACTTGCAGCAGAGCAGTTTACATGGCTGTCGGTAGAATTAGTGAGCAGAAACATAAAAGGAGGAGTTACACAGACTGGGATAGGGTTGAATGTTATGTTTCTGGAACAGTTCAGATGAGAATGATGACCATAGCTGTTAGTATTTGACCACAAAGAATCATTCCAGGAACACAAGTGAAAGGCTCCTCCAAGTAGGGTGAACAAAGATTGAATATCAGTGTAACCTCTGGCAAAAGTAAAAAGAATCCATCGATCGAAAGGATTGACTCGGGTGCTGCTCAATGAAATATTTAACTTGGTAAGGTTAGCTAGGGTAATAGGTGTGCTGAAATTGGGAGAAAGGAAAAACCCATGACCTACAGGGGATGCAGATTTTACATGTTGACATCCTGTCCAAAGGGGAGGAGTACTAAATTTTGGATTACAAGGAGGATAAACTCTAGGTGTACGAAATGAAAAGGATGAGTTAGAATAGCTATGCTGTGGAATCCATCCCTGAACTAAAACAGCGTCCCCTTTTAGGCTCTGTATGGTATCTTCAGTGACACTATCATTAAGATCTCGCTGCAAAGCTATACCTCCCTGTGCAAGGAAATTAGGAGACTCTCCTCCATAAAAAAGACCTTGGGCTTGATGCGTCAGCAGGATACAAGATTGATTAAGGTTTTTAGATAAAGTGAAACAAAAGGTACCAGGCAACACAAATGAAGACAAATTATAGTTATAGGTAATATTATCAAAGAGAACAGAGGGGAGCCCTGTAGAAGCATTTGTAGAAAAGAAGGCAGGAAGCAATTTTGAAGTGTTAGTGAGGGGTAGAGGATAAGGCCATGCTCGAATTATGGCCCATAGATGTACTTCCTTTGTCTCCATTATTGTTGGCAAGATCAGGAGTATCATCCATATCATCATCGTTGGCTTCCACCACAGGCTCAGGATCCACCATCCTAGTGAGCCGCTCCGGAACCCAGATTGGTGCAGGTGTATCCTGTGGAAAAATACAAAGAGAGCCTCCCGAGCCCTGTCTTTTACAATCCGAGCACATGCACATCTTAGCACAACTCTGATGAGCAGCCGGATATGGCGGAGGCCACCCACAAAATGGCGCTGTAGGCTCACACCAAAAAGGCGAGTTCCCTGACCTTGGTCTAACTTCCTCTTTTAATTTACAATGCGCCATAGTCTGTGCTTCCTGGTTTGCTTTACTTTGTGAAGCTTCCTTGTACAATTTTAATTCCTTTAAGGCTTCAGCTAATTGTTTGTCCTTTTTATCTAATTGCCGCTGGATTTCCTTTAACTCATTTAATGTTTGTTGCCCCAGACTTTTAACACTTTGTTTTTCTAACAGCTCTTGCTCGTCATCTGTATTACCCTCTGAACTTTCGTTTTCGGAGCTAGAGCCTAAAGCCGACCCCTTGCAAGATTCTTGTTTTACCTGTTCTAAAACCTCCGCTCCATGATTAATGGCCTCTGCGATAGTTGGACTAGCTGAATGGAAGCACTCTCGTACCAACGACCATACGGCTAAGGTTCCTGGGCGGGTAGCACGGTTTCGTTTTAGATCCTCGCCCAAATGTTCCCATTGGGGTACATTCAATAGCCCTTCCTCTAAGAACCATGGAGCTACCATTTGCACATTTTTTAGAAAAGATCTTACTGTCTCTCCCTTTAAGGGGGTGCCATTTTTGTGGAGAAGCTGACGTAAAGGCCCCTCCATTTTCACCCTAGATACCTCGTTCCCCATGTTAAGGGAATCCTTAGAGTCTCGTCCCTGAGGAGCTTAAAACAATTAACTGTGATCGTCCCAAGGGAACTTTCCCTGTCTTAGTTATAATTAGTGCACTCCTTACCTAATCGTTACTTACCTCATTTACCTTTCCGTGGTGTCCACGAGTTCCCAGGTTTCGGCGCCACTTGTCGCTCTCGACCGGCAAGAACGACTCGGAGAGGTAAAGGGTAGTAAGCGTGGTTTTTTACTTCTTCTTCCAACAATCTCGTTACAACTTCTGTTAACCGGAAATGACCAAGCATATAAGCATACAGCAACCAATCACAACCTAGTACACGTGAACAAGCAACCAATCACAACCTAGTACACGTGAACAATGCGTGCTAACCGTATAACATACAAAGGAAGAATAGACTGATCATGCATTAAGCACGCGCAAGCTGCCCAATCAAAGATACTTCCCGAAAACAGCGTCATATGTTTACCCAGCAAAGACAGTGACGGTGCAAAACGCCAGGCGCCATCTTAGCCGCACCCATAGAATAGTCTTATAGCAAACAGCTCCCAACACCTCTCCATCCATAGTAAGTCCTTTTGTGTGTCTTGAATTTTTCCCATTATTTCCAATCCACAGTTAAGAAATTTAAAGGCTTGGTGATGTTGGAAATATTTGGGTGCCAGATGATACCTAAGTCCATTCCATCTTCAATTATCCAGGACCTAAGAAGGCTCCAACAGCAAAGATTAGAACTGAAAGATAAAGTGTTCAAACATACTATGTTCTTTGTAGAACATTTGGAGGCATGCAAAGAGCAAAACAAATTCACCTGTTAATTGTTCTGTCAACCGGAGATAATCATTGTCAACGTTTTGTCAGTTTTATAATCATGCAAATTTATAACTTATTTTGTTTTGTTTTGTTTTTGTATAACCATACTTGGAATACTTCTGGGCCATGAATTTTATAAATGTATACTTTGATATTTTGAGAAAATGTTCCTTATGAAAAGGAAAAATAAGATACGTAAACACAGTTGTTGATATGATCCTAAAGGCTAGTCAGCTGGGTATTATAAAATGATGCATTTGTTGCCACCTAAAGGAAATAATGAAATGACATTTTAAGAAGATTGGTATATTAAACTGAGATACTACAGGTGTTAATTCTGTGTTTTGTTTTTCATTTTTTTTTTTTACCAAATTATTTCTTTTCTTCCTTTAAAATATGCACTTGAATGCCTAATAGGTAACAGGTTCACTAGCTTAAGTGACAAAATTGTCTATGGTGAAAGAAGTTTCCCTGCCTCCTTCTGACCTACTGACCACTGTTGGCCTCTGCAGATGTCAGTCACTATGAACAGTTTCTTATGGATATTTCTGAGTCTGTGCAGACATGAAACTCAATGCTTGTGCTTATGTATGTGTGTGTGTGTGTGTGAGTGTGAGTGAATTCATATATTTATTTTCTCCCCACAAGTGGCAATGTACTGGTCCCAGAAGCCTGTACTTTGTTTTTGTTTGTTTTCAGTACCTGGGGGTAGTTCATATTAGCAGATTGGACTGACTTTTTAAAAATGCTTGCATTGTAGTCCATTTAATCACCATCTGTCTAACCAGTCTCCAGTTGATGTATTTAAATTATCTCCATTTTTGCTATTTCTTGTTCAATGATGTGATGACCTTTTTTGTACAGAGATCTTTGCACACACGTCAAAAATACACATAAACCATGATCCTAGAAAGGAATTTTGGGGGATTTTGATTTCTTATCCAACTCTAATCTTGCATTTTTCCATTTTTCCCATGCAGTTATATCAAATATTTAGTTAAATCAAAAGTCCGTGTTTATATTGTTGAATCAACTAAATTTTATTTACCACTGAACCAAATAGTATACAATAATCATATCTTCTTTCTTGTAGAAACCTGTGCTTTTCCTGGCATTAATAATTGCTAATCCAGGGTGAGGGGAATAGGTAGGCGATGGTCAAAGGGAACGAAGCTACAAATAGAGGGAATAAGTTTTTTTTTTTAAACTTTGATATGTATTGTAGAGTGTGGTGAATACAGAGAATAATAATGTGTTGGGAATTTCAAAACCTCTAGGAGAATAAATTTCAAATGTTTTTACCACAAGAAATGATAATTATTTGTTAGGCATATCTATATACGCCTATAATTCCAGTAATTCAGAAAGCTGAATCAGGAGAATCACAAGTTCGAGGTTAGCCTGGGCAACCTGAGGAGATCCTGTCTCCAAACACAAAATAAAAAGGGCTGGGGATGTTGCTCAGTGGTACAGCACTCCTGTGTTCAATGCCAAGCATTGGGGTAGGGGGATTTGGAGAAGAAATGATAAGCATTTGAGGTGATTGTTAACTGCTTGATTTAATTATTTCACAGTGTATTCCTAGATCATAATTTCACTTTTTATCCCATAAATATATACAACTCTAATTTATCAACTTACGATTATAAAAATTAAAAAATAAAACAATTGTTAACTCCCATTACCATTGGCTAATTGCTTAGTTTTTTTCTACATACAATCACAATTTTTTTCCTGAGAAATCTGATGAATTTGGTGAACTCTTAGTAATAATTTTCCCTCAAATTCTCCAATACATTAATTTTCAGTTCTATTTTCCTCCTTAGATATCTCCCTTTCATACTTCCACAGTCTTTGGTGACTACTGCTTGCTGGGTATGATATACATTTTGGTTGCAAGATAATATCTCTCAGAATTTTGAGACTGTTATTCTATTTAGAATTCTGTACTGCTATCAAAAAGTCTGATGCCAGTAAGACTGCTGATCCTCAGGCACTGTGTGACCTGTTTTTTCATTTTGGAAGCTTTTAGTTGCTTGTCTTTATTCCTGTTGTTTGGAAATTTTAGGATGATGTACTTTGCAGTGTCTGGCAGAGACTGCTATTAGACCATCAGAAGGCATACCTTCCTTCCAAAACGCAGAGTGGTTGCCAGGAACCTGTGCTGGTCCTACATGGCTTTCCCAGCCCCCTTGCAACCAGGAAGAAAATTAGAACTGAAGTGATCTATGTCAGCTCAGGCAGTAGAGGTGGGGCTGAGGGCTGGGATGAGGGTACAGGACACACTTAGGTCATGCCAGACCAGTATCAGAGAAGGAGTCAGGGACAAGGAATCAAGGTTCATATTTATACTTCCACTCCAACCCCAGTTTCAGCCCCATGCCTCACTCCTCCCCTGCTTGGTGCTTGAAGTCTCTGTACCTGTCTCTGGGGTGAAGACTCAGGTCCTCTCCACATCCCCTTCTCCAGTCTCATATATTGTAATCATCTCTACTCTGATAAGTTTCTTCTCACTCATTTTCCATCTTCCAAATATTTATCAAAATCTTTTTCTGCTAGTCTCTCTATTCTTGTGAATTATACCATTCTCTTGCCCTTAACTGTTACTCTGGTGGAGCTGGGTAAATTAAGGAGTAGATCAGTTTACTAGGATTGCTGAGAAAAATTAACACAAAATTAGTGGTGGAAAGTGACAGAAATTTCTTCTCTATAATTCTGGAAGCCAGAAGTCAAAAATTAGTTTTACCAGTCCCAAATCAAGGTCGTGGCAGGGCCACATTCCCTCCGAGGCTTTGGCATCTTGCACTTTTGGTGGCTGATGGCATTCCTTGGTTTGTGGCTGCCTCACTATAATTTCTGTCTCTGTGTCGCAGTGCTTCCTGCTCTCCTTTCTGGGTCAAACCTCTCTCTGCCTCCTTCCTATAGGGATACTTGTGATTGTACTTAAAGCCCACTCTGATTATCCAGGATAATATCTTCATCTCAAGATCCTTAATTTAGCCATATATGCAAAGTCTGCCACATAAGATAACATCCACAAGTTCTGGGGATTAGGATGGAGACACATCTTTGGGAGCCATTTTTCATTTACCACAGGAAAGGAAAAGAAAAGCACATGGTTACTCTGCCATAGTTAATGGGCATCCTTTCCCTGTTTTTCTTTTTTTTTCTAGTACCTTTAGATTCCTTTATATGCATTTAAATCTTTGAATCAGCTAGAATTTGTTTTGGAAAGGAGTTTCCCTCTTATCCTAAATATCAATTATTGAATATTTTGACTTTCTCCCATCTAGATAAAATAAAGGTACCTACCTCTTTAAAGAAAATACATTTATTTTCCTATATCAAGTACAAAATTTCTCTTTTAAAATGAGTAAATATATATATATAATTTTGAGAAATTACCTTTGCTCACTTGGGTTCTGGAGAGTTAGAAGCTGGCTGGTGTGTGCAGGGAGAAGGGAAAGCCCCTTCTGCAGTGTCACTCCTCATCTGATGAGAACACAAAGCCCCAGGCACCAGGCTGGCATATTACAGCTCTTCACATTACTCCTACAGACAAACAGCAGTGGGAGGACTGTGTGGGTGAGGGAATGATACCCTTGCACTCTTTCTGGCCCTCCCTGGCCTTAGGAGGAGTGACACACGTCAAGGCCTGTCACTGCAAAGTATGCAGTGGGTGTTAAGAAGACAAAGCAAGGGCGTCCGTAATCACACTTTCCAGGGCCCACAGTCCTGGCTGTTCCTCAAACTGAACCTGAAAAAATGCAAAATGTTCAAGGTTCCCCGTTTCTGGCACAGGCAAAGCAAATAGCCAATTGTTTTTATGGGAGTCTCTATGCAGACTGTGAATAAGGGTTTTTCCATCCCAGCCTTCTTTCTGATCGTTAAAGGACAATTTAGAGCAGGCCAGGGTAATTGTTCTTTAAGCACTGTAATTTGGTTCCTTTCTGGACCTCTTGTGTGTGAGTCACTTCTGTAGCAGTGCAAAGAGATGCAAATAGAATATTTCTGAAAACTTCAGATTTCAAGCTGGATCTTTTATTTCTATTCTCTACTTGGTTTTAGCCTTTTCTTTGATTTTTTTTTTTTTCTCTCTCTTTTTTAAAACGAGGTTTTCTATTTTTTCAGGCTGGCCCCAAAATCCTGAGTTTAAAGCAATTTCCCACTCCCAAGTAGCTCAGATTACAGGCACATGTGCCCAGTTTAGTTTTAGTATTAATTGCAACATTCATACTATTAAAAGAATGACAGAGCAAGGTATGGTGGCACACATTTGTCATCCCAGTGATTTGGGGGGCCAAAGCAGGAGGATAGCAATTTCAAGGCCAGCTTCAACAACTTAGCAAGACCCTGTCTCAAAGTAAAAATAAAAAGAGCTAGTTGAGTACCCTGGTTTGAATCCTGGTAATGCAAAAAAATAAAAACAAACAAAAAAACCCAGAATAACAGAATTTTAATCACATTTTTTGGGACGATGGGCAGTCCCAGGTCCTAGTATAACAAGCTGCTTCTCAATTTCACAACACTCCATTTCTTTTATGTATGAATCACTATGGTTTGGTTTTCCTCTCTAATCATAGCTTTGCTTACCCACCTCCTACTCACACATACATGTCTCTGATAGGGATCTTTCTTTAGGGGCGCTCTGGATGCTTATGGATTCTATTCTGTTACTTCTCATACTTTCTAGTATCCTTCTTTAAGTTTGACTTTCTTATGCTTGTCCAACACGAGTTCTTCCTTCTTGTCCTGGTACAGTAACTTGGTTCTAATTCTCTGTTTTTGTTTTGAGTGTGCCAAAGATAGAAGAGAGGAGACCATGAGTGGAAAGGAAGCTGTGGACAAAGTAAGAAGAAAAGAGAGGAAGGTATGAAGAGAAGAAGTAGTGTCTCTTAAAGAAAAATCTTTTAAGATTTGAACTTAGTGTCAAAAAGCTCATTAGATTCTGAATTATATGGAATCATTAACAAATACATCAATGAATAACACAGCAGAAAAAACAGTTAGGGCTCCAGCCACTTTTCTTGTATCTCTTCTTTTATTCCTTAGCTTCCTTGCGAAAACCTTGGCATAATGCACTGTTGTTTAGTTCGTGAAATGTCTATTTCCAAAAGTTGCTGAAGTGAAAAGAGAGATTTTAGAATCAGAAAGACTTCGATTTAAATCTTGGCGTGGCTATGTGACCTTGGACAAATTATTTAATCCCTGGAAAATTTAGTTTTTCCATAATAAATGTTTGTGTCGTGAAAGGTAAATGAGAAAATGTACATACAAATCTTACTATAGTGTTTCAGCAGGGAGGACTAGGTGAGCTGGGGACATCAGGGAAGACGTCTGAAGAAAGAGAATGAGCTGGCTGCATCAAGAACTGTTTAAGGCAGAGGAAATTGGGTCACTGACTTAGAGATAAGGTTCTACTTGCTGTCTGAGGCCAACAGTGCAAGGTTCCACCTTATCTTCTTATGACTTGTGTCCTTCTGTAGCCCTGGTCACTGAGAACAGGCAACTTCCTCATTCAACCTGAATTCAATAATCAATCATACTCACCTCCTTGAACAGATTACTCTCTGTCCATCTCATGGTGCTTTGTATTAATTTAACGAAGTCCCAACCCTGGTTAAATCAGCTCTCCAGTCTGCTCTACTTCTGCATCCATGGACCATAGTGGAAGAATAGCCCATGACTTTGTTCTGAATGTTGGAATCCTCTGTCCCAATTTTTATGTTCAAACTTAATCCCTTATGTATTAAGAGTGGGGATCTTTTGGGAAATGATTAAGTCATGGGGGTTCTTCCCTTGGAAATAGAATTAGTTCCTTTATAAAGGATATCAAATGAAGCATGTTTGCCCCCCTTCTGTCCTTAGGCCATGTGAGGATGCAGGCATCATCTAGAGTCTGGTGTGTAGCACAGTAGTATAGTGTTTGTCTGGAACACAGCAGGCCCTGGGTTTGATTCCCGGCACTGGAAAAAAGAAAAAAAAAAAAAGAAAGAAAAAAAGATGCCTTCTAGGCTTTTGCTGCTGCCTTGATCTTGTACTCTCCAACCTCCAGAACTGTAAGCAATAAATTTCCATGTTAATTGCCCAGTCTAAGGTATTTTGTTATAATAGCCTGAAAGGGCTAAGACGACAGGTCCCACTTTAAAGTCAGAGATCCTTACGCTGCTTAGCCATCTCAGGAGGTTCCCTGGTCTTTCTCTTCCTTACTCTCTCAATTCCAGGATGCTCTCCAGAGCACCATGACCCCAGCTTCTCCTCCCCTGGCAACCCAAGCCCCAGCTCCCCTTTCTGCCACACCCTATCTACCTACAATGTGACCAGCCCACCTTTTCAAAGCACATCTTCTCCTTCTAGAAAGGTGTTCTTATTCAATGGAACCCACAAAACCTGTTTGAAAAATAAAGGGGGCAGGTGACTCTTGTTAGCTGACAGGAGCCTACAACAAATGAGTGGGGGCACTTGAGACATAGTCATTTTGTAGTAGTTGAAGAACAATCATCAATTTCTGTCTCTGAGATTCCCTCTGATGATGATTATAGAAGAACATTTTAAAAGTGGTAGAATAGTAAGATTTTCCATGAACTATAATCCCACTTATTTAATTCAATCTATTCTATTAGCATCATAATAATCAAATTTTGCAGAAATTTTAATTACTCCATGTATCTGATTATTAGTCACAGCTATTTAAGGAATTACAGACCTTTTAATTAATTTTTTTCTTTTCCTCAAATATACACTTGCTCACAATAAAATCACAGTCTTCCAGCTTTAATCTTCATATAATTAATTATTAATCTTCTATTTCTAATAGAGAATCACAAATCTACCTGCAAACCACCTTATTTCCTAAGGTTCAAAATTTCGCACGTTTGCCAAAACAAATCCTTTGGATTCAGATTAAAATCAGATTTGTTGTTCTTTCTATTGCATGTTGCTTTGCCCTACTGTTTACTTTATTGGTTCATTTCAGGCTCTTCCCAACTCCAACCGATTGGGGAGGATTCTGGCAGACTGCCTAATGGACTTTTGGGGTTTGGAATCCACAGTGGATTCACAGTTTGAATCATGCTTTGTGCAATTTTGCAATCTGCTAGGGACTGTTTTCTTTCTACTCTGGCTCCATCTAGTGGGCCAAAATGACCAGTGCTGTCTATATTTTTTCATTATGGCTTTTGCTCACAAACTTCAAATTAGGTAGGAATCTAATACATTCTCCTTTAAAATAATAGTCTTAGTCTGTTCGGGATGATATAACAAAACACCACAAGCTAGACATCATATAAACAATAGAATTATTTTTCTCACAGTTCTACAGATTGGGAAGTCCAAGATGAAGATGCCAACAGATTCTGTGCCTGATGAGGGCAAACTTTTTTCATAGATAGCACCTTCTAGCTCTATTCTCACATGGAAGAGGGGGCAAAGGAGATCCTTCAAGGCTCTGTTCTATAAGGGCACCAATTTCATTCACAGCGTTCTGCCCTCATGACCTCAAGACCTCTCAGAGACACTTCTAATATAACCAACTTGGGGTAGGATTTCAAATACAAGTGGGGAATAGGGCGGTTAGGACACAAACATTCAACTCATAGCACGTATATGAAACTTTGCCTCTTTCAAACCCTATGCTCTCTTCTTGTACACAAAGAGTTTCAATGGCTTTTTCCCTCTAGAAATATCTTTTATTAATTGGTTTTTGTTAGTTATGTTTTTTTATTAGAACATTATAGTTACACATAGCTGACAAAATCATCTATACACAGAATGTGACTCACTGCATTTCATTCCCCTCCCTCCCCTGCTCCACTCCAGTGATCCTCCCTATGCTCATTCATTTGTCCAGCCTTGATTGGCACTTTCCACATACACCTATGGTGAAATTTCCTGTGGTATACTGATTTTGTTAAATTTATTCTGCATTTCCTCCCCTTTCCCATCCATCCTCCCTCCTTACAATTTCTTGTAAGAAATTATACAAGGAACAAATGTAGGAGCAGAGAGAGAAAAGAATAAAGCCTGTTGCAATCATCTAGGCAAAAAGTGAATGGAGACTGAGAGGACGATCGCAGATGGAGGGTAAGAAGTGGTCTGATTTTAATATAGCCTAAGGATAGAACTGACGTGACTCGCTGATGGATTGATTTGGTTTGGAATAAGAAATAAAGAAAACTCTCAAGTGTGACTTCTAGCTTTTCAACCTAAGAAACCAGATGATTGGGGCTGAGGGTGTTGCTCAGTGGTAGAGCACATGTATGTGTAGGACCCTGGTTTCATTCTCTGGCACCAAAACACAAAACAATAACACAAAATTCAGAGGATGGAGCCAGGACTTGAAATAGAGATGACTATGAGAGGAGAAAGGTTTCTATTTTTTTGAGATCAGTCATTCCTTTTTCACATGTTAATCTGAGATGCCTGTTGGACATCCAAACGGATGTGTTGAATGGGTTGCTGGAAAATCATATTTGGACTATTTAGGGGTAGAGGCCTGAGCTAGAGATATAAATTTATGTTTCAGCAACACATAGATATGTAGACATATTTTTAAAATCAGGAGCCTGCATGAGATTCCCCAACAGAAACAGGGAAAAATATAAAATTGAGGATAGATTCCTGAGACACTCCAACACATAGAGTTGGGGACATGAAGATAAACCAGCAAAGGAGCAATGACCAAGATTGGAACAGAACTAGGAATGATGCCCATGAAGGAAGCGTGGCATTTGTAACTGACATGAAGTGAGACAAGGACCAGAACCTGCCCATGACATTTGCTCTGTAACAATCAACAATGACCTTCACTGGGGCAATTTTAGGCAAGTGATGAGGACAAAGCCCAAATGGAAGAGAGAAAAGGAAGACAGAGGATATATGACTCTTCTGAGTTTCTCTGTAAAGTGGGACAGAAAATGGAGCAGTAGCTGGAGGGTACAGGACATTTCTGTCATCCCAGGAAGTTCCTTCCTGTTTTTTGCTGTCTGTATTCTCTTACCCTCTAACTCCAGGCAACCACACATAAGATTTAATTTTTGCTGGTTCTAGACTGAATATGATATAACCATGCAATATGACAAAGTAAAGAAGAATTGTCTTTCCAATATTTTGCTATAACATCCTTAGAGCTGGAGGGCTGTCTCAGGCAAGCAGACCTGTGCAGACATCATTTATTTATGACATAACACCTATGTGGATATCCACAGGATGAATTCCTACAAGTGGGACTCCTGGGTTAAAGGGTAAGTGAAAGTGTAACTTCAAAAAATATTCTCATATTGCTCTCAGCAGAAGTTAGACCATTTATTAGACAAAGATGAATGAAGGGAAAAGAGGGGTGGGAATAGGAAAGACAGTGGAATGAATTGGACATAACTTTCCTATGTTCACATATGAATATATGACCAGTGTGACTCCACATCATATACAACCACAAGAATGGGAAGTTATACTCCATGTATGTGTAATATGTCAAAATACACTCTACTGTCATGTATATCTAAAAAGAACAAATAAAAAAGTAAAAATAAAAGAGTATTGTTTAAAAAAACAAGTCAGACCATTTTGCATACTGACTAGAAATGTGTCAGAATCTCTCCTTCCTCACAGTTTCACCAACATAATGCTCTGTCAAATGCTGAATTTTAAAATAACTTAATAGGGAAAATGTATCAGAGTGACTTTAATTGCATGAAGAAGGTTCTGAAAAAGAATTGGGAAATTGAAATGCCCATCAAAATTTAAGGTAAGCTCTGGGGAAGCAGTTTAGTGGTACAGCACTTTCCTAGTCTAAGTGAGGCCCTGGGTTCAATCCCTAGTACTGGAGAAAAAAAAAAATAAGCTTTGACAGAAATGGATTCTTCAAAGCTTCTTCAAAGTCTGAAGTTCTGCGTTTAGCCAATTGTTTAGAAACTCTCATCAGTAACAAAGGGCATTAGAACAGAATATGTTTCTAAAAGCCAAAGTTGTTATCAGTCAAGTTCAAGGAAACCTGGCAATTGCTTTCTAGTTGCTTAATCTTAAACCAGACAGATCAATACCTCATTCCTGAGGACTGTCCTTAACTATCTCACAGCAATCTGTAACTGATTTTTTTTTTTAATTGTTGGGCTCTGATCTGGCTTGCATTTTAATAACTTCAAACTAATAAGTCATATTAATAAACTCTGAAGGCAAAATATATATATTTAAAGTCTTGGACAGATATCCTAGAGCAAAACGGCAAAAACAAGATAAAGAACATTAAACATCCTTTCTCTCTTTTTCTCATAAACACAAGACAGCAGAAGTATTTAAGACTCAAAGGAATGAAACAGAAAAGGAAAAGCGTAGATTCTATTCTATTGTCCACTCAACTCTAAAAGGTGAAGAAATCTATTCTTTTTTGGTAGAATGCTATATAAAATAGTACTACATCTGCTGTGTTTGCATATTAATAAAACTACTATATCAAAGGCTATTTAATATTATTTCTTCTAGTAGTTCCAAACCTCATTTAAATATATACTATGCCTCAGTTTATTTATCAGCAAAGTGGTAATGATGCAGATATCCATTTTATAAGGGTTTTGTGAAAAT
Organism: Glaucomys volans; assembly: GCA_020662805.1. Taxonomy (NCBI): domain Eukaryota; kingdom Metazoa; phylum Chordata; class Mammalia; order Rodentia; family Sciuridae; genus Glaucomys; species Glaucomys volans. The sequence goes on from JAJEJO010005750.1 coordinate 368,852, forward strand.
TAAATAAATCAAAATATATAAAGCACCTTGAAGAGTGCTTGACCCAGAGTAAGCACTCAGTAAGTGTTAGCTATTATCATACATTTCTTTTGTTAGTAAGAAATTTCTTATGAATCATTAGACATGGAACCCATGGAACTTATGGTAGATACAATACACCTTATTTCTCCAAGTTGAGGAAAGTCTTGAAACCTAAGTTAATGCAGAGGTTAAAACAGCTCAGAAAGTTAAGATGATGGTTCGGACTCACTAATGGTTAGTGTTAATGCAGAACTTGTTTGATATTTAAATTTGAGGGAAGGAGGCAAAATAATGGTTCTTCACAGATGTCTGCCCTAACCCTTGGAACTTGTGAATATACTACTTTACATGGTAAAGGAGATTTTGCCAATGTAATTAGGGGTAGGGAGCTTGAGATGGGAGATTATCCTGGATTTCCAGGGTGGGTCCAAACTAATCTCTTCAGTCTTTAAAAGCAGAGAAGCTTTCTTGCTGTTGTCAGAGAGGTAAGATGATGGAAGAATACTCAGAAGTTAGATGAGGAGTCCACCAGTTACTGTTGGCTTTGAAGATAAAGGACGTGCACCAAGGAATGCAGGCAGCCCCAGAGGCTGGAAAAGGCAAGAAAACAAATTCTTTAGTAGAGCTCTGAAAAAGAATGAGTCACTGCTGAAACCTTGACTTTAGCCCTGAATCCTGCCTCTGACGTACAGAACCAGAAAATAGTAAAATTTCCAGCAACAATAGAGAATGAATACGTACAGTGACAATCTTTTGTAAGGACATGAAACTTAAGTCCATTTGTTACAAGCTTTTTCCGAAAAGTATTAAAAAGAAACATGTTAAGGATGAATAAAGAGCATCACATACTGAATATTCCACTGAGAGCAAGACAAGAGGGCAAGTAGGAAGAGCAATGCAGCTAATACGTCGATGTATTTAAATACCAGTTGTGTCTTTACATGTAAGAAACTTGCTCACCAAACTCATCAGAAATATTCAAAAATTACCTTGGGGTGGAATGGTAATTTCTTGGAATAAAATTTATTTAGGTCTATATGTTTACTTTAAAAAATTCAGATGAGATGCTGGGGATGTAGCTTCGTGGTAGAGCATGTGCAAGGCCCTGGGTTTGATTCCTAGCACTAAAGAATGAATGAATAAATGAATGAATAAATAAAAAATCTTGAAAAAAGAAAACTTGGGTAATACTTTTGACCTTATTCCTAAGTTATGTGGATGGTGTAGAATCTTCATCTACTACTGAATATGGCGCTGGAAAAACCACATACAATAATTATTGGCATCAGGTGCTGCCAGTATTCCTCCCCCTCCCATCTTACAACCCAGCTCCTCAGCCCATGAACTTCCTGGTCAGATATTGGTCCAGATCGTTAGCCCGTGAACCTCCTGCTATATCATTAGTCCAATTGCTACTAGTCCAAGAAATTCAAACTACTTTAGAGAAGCTCCCCAGTCATTTTCTCTCTCTCCCACTCCTGACAGCGGACACTTTGGTCTTCTGCCTGCCTCCCTCCCTCCCCCTCCTCCTCCTTCTCCCTCCTCCTCCTCTTCCCCTCCACCCCCTTCCTCTCTCTCTCTCTCTCTCTCCCTCCCTCCCCCCCACAAAGGCAGACACTCTGCTGTCTGCTTAATAAAATCTCTTGCGTGAGTTCCCACGTCTGGAGAGGTTTTCTTGATGCTTTCAATAATACTAATAACATGATTACTTCTTTTGCTTATGGCCCAGACTTGGACCCAGAAGACTTAGGTCTGGATTTTGAATTGACTACTTACTAACAGCATGGCTTCTAAGAGAGTCACTAGCATAGTAACAAGTTTTCTCATCTGTAAAATAAGAGGGCAGAAATTCTTTTGTTCACTGCTATCTCTCCAGCACTAGCATAGTTACACACTTCTGATGTTAATATGTATTTATTGATTAAAGGCATAATTACCATAAAGAGCTGCTGACAACTTTTAAATAAATTCCTTTAAAAGACATTATTAAATGTCTTCTCTGAGCAGGGCATTGGGCTAGGTGCTAGGGATATAATAACAGCACACATACTCTTTGGGAGCTTCATTCTAGAGGAGTTGCAGAGATTATGTGTGAAGGAACATAAAGTGCCATGAAGCTCAGAGTAGGTCCTCAATGAACATTGCTTTTTTTAATGGCATTTTACACTTTAGAAATCATTTTCATAAACATTATGCCATTCAAAACAATGGATACAATACGTTTTATTAGGATAAACAAAGGTCTTGGGTGTTCAACAGAAGTTGATATGATCTGTTGGTATGAATAGGTATGGCTTAACGAAAAAGATGGAATTACAGACAAATTCTACGGTTTGAATGTTTGTGTTCCCTCTAAAACCCATGTTGAAATGTAATCTCCAATCAGTAGTAACAGGTGGGGTTAACAGGAGGCGTTAGGTCACAAGGGGTTCACCCTCATGGAACAAACTAATACTTTTGTAAAAGGGCTAGACAGAATTAACTAGGTCCTTTTGCTTTTATCCCTTGTGTATTATGAGGACACAGCAACAAAGTGCCATCTTGGAAGCAAAGACAGGATACTTACCAGATACTATGCCCACTGGCATCTTGATTGTGGACTTCCCAGTCTCTGGAACGGTGAAAAAATAAATTTCTGTTCTTTATAAATTAATTTATAAATAATACATAAAAACATAACTATGCTCCATATTAAGGAGGTGCCTTGTGATATTTTCACATATGTACAGTGTGATATTAAAATCAGGTCTGGTGTGCTATTGCACAGTAGTATAAATAATAATAACAGTGATTATAAATAATAATGCACTGTATATTTAAAAAAACTAGAAGGTTTTGAACATTTTTATCATAAAGAAATGATAAATATTTAAGGAGATAGATACTTTTAATTTGATTTAGTCTATTGCTTATAAATTACCTGTGGAACAATATGAATGGATTTGTGTGTCAGTCAGCTTTTTGTTGCTGTGATCAAAATACCTGACATAAACAACTTAAAGGATGAAAGATTTATTCTGGCTCATGGTTGTAGTCCATGGCTGGCAGGCTTTAATTACTTTGGGTCTAAGTCAGGCAGAACATCATGGTGGAAGGGCATAGTAGAGGAAAGTTGCATACCTCTTGATAGCCAGGAAGGGTTTAAATCCATTGGTGAGGTCAGAGCCCTCATGATCCAATCACTTCCTCAAATCTCTACCTCTGAACATTGCTGCATTTTGAACTAAGACTTCAACACATGAGCCTTTGGGGGACATTCCAGATCCAAACCATAACAATTTGACAGGAGTAAAAGATGGAGTAGGGGTGGGAATTTTATAGATAAGAAAATATAAAAGCAAAAAGATAAGCAAAAGCACATCTGCCATAATTCCATATTGCTTTATCTGTATTCATGAACCATGTGCTCACCAATATCATCTGGACTTCTGCTTAATATTGGTAACTGTAATCTTTGGAAAACCTCCAACCATCTTTGAAAATTTGGAGAACATTTTTCCATCTTAAATCTCTATGCACATACTTAATAAATCCTGGTGTTTACTAATGGAAGTTACATGACACCATTTATTCATAAATACTTAAAATGCTGAACCTTAAAATGCCCAAGACCTTTTATCTGGAATCATAGAGGGCACTAAGATAACTAACAATTACGTATACAAAGAAATGCCCTTCAAAGCAGAACACTGTGCCATGACCAAGCCAAAGCTGGATTTGCTATAGGAAGGCTGAGAGGAGAAAGAACATGCAACTTTTCCTCCAATTTTCCATAATTAAATCATCTGAACTTGCAGATTTGATCTTTATAAATACAAGTCAACTGTCATTTGAGAACCCCCTTTTCAGATTATTTGCCAATGTTTGTTGTGCCTTTTCCAATGCACCTACTTCTTTCTTGATCTGAAGACTGAGGTAATTAAGGATTCCAGTGACTTCTCTCTGCCATCAGGTCCAATATGTTCTTCATGTTGTCTGGAAAGACTTTTACCCAGCTTGATGTAGGACAGGAGAAGCTGGACACTTGAGGAATTTTCAGGAAGCAGGTTTATTGACTGCAGGGTCCAGAGGGGCTATCGCCTAAAACATTCTCTGGACCTGGAGTCTGGAAATTCTTTTTTTTTTTTTTGGAACCAGGGGTTGAACTCAGGGACACTCGGCCACTGAGCCACATCCCCAGCCCTATTTTGTATTTTATTTAGAGACAGGGTCTCACTGAGTTGCTTAGGGCCTCGCTAAGTTGCTGAGGCTGACTTTGAACTCCTGATCCTCCTGACTCAGCCTCCCAAGTCGCTTGGATTACAGGCGTGCGCCCCCACGCCCGGCTAAAATTCTTTGAACTTTATGCCCAGTGGGAGGAAGGGGTTTGAAGGTTTACCTGACAAGTACTTTTTGTCCCATTTTTTAAATTAGTCAGAGGTTTTACAAGTTTCATCACAAAGCAGAAGTAACATCATCATGTCTTCAGCCAAGACTGAGCGACTTAGCTCTCACAAAAATTAGGAAGTCCTATTGTACATTGAGTTTTTTTGCAGAATTTTTTGCTGATATTCTGTTATAAAGCTTTCTGACAAGAAGAAGAACTTATATGTTACAAATACGGTGGTGGTTTCTGCTTAATTATGGTAAGGGTCTTCCGGTGGGGGGTTTCTGGTCTGCTTCAAACTCTCTACTATTTTGTTCTGAATATTCTTTAAAATATCTTTTATTGTGTTTAAGCATATTTGCAATAACCACTTTTGGTCTTGTGGCTGTTGCCTGCTAAGAGTAGTATTGTGACTGGAAAGATCTATTTTGCTCGTGGTTTGTGACGCACTGTTCACCGTGCAAGTTAGTTTGTCTAACCCTCAGAACGGCCATGAAGCATCAACTATCTTATCCACGACTTAACGGAAAAACTCTGATCCTGGAAGAGAATAGTTTATCCAAGGTCTCAGATTGCCTAAGTGGTAGACCTTGGATTTGGACATTTGTTGTTTCTGACCTCAAAGACTCTTTTCCCATAATGCATTAACTGTGATAAAGTGTATTTTAAAATTCAGCTTTCTGACTTTCCTGTCTTTTAGAAATCTCAGTTCATCAAAAGGTTTCCTATTAAAGTCTAATGAATTTCATGTGCGCAACAAGCATTTATTTTCAGTCCAGGCCTAGGCTTTTTACTGTTTTCTCCATTGGCTCTAAGTCTATTGATTGACTGTGATGACTTACAATTTTATGTTCATAATTATTTCTGTATAATGCCTATTGGCATTCTGAAACTTTCTAAAATTTCTTACTGTTCTTGTTGGACAATACCCAGTATTCCTTTTTGCTGTAAAGTGATGTTAGATTCACCTGCATTGTTTTTTTTTTTTTTTTTTCTTTTTGCCGGGGAGGAGGGAGTTGGAGAGGAGGAGCGGGACTGAAGGAAGTGGTCTTGGTTTACGGCAGGTTGCTTTACCCCTCTTTGTGCTACACGTTCTGCTTGGCAACTCTAATAAAACACTGAAAAACTTCAAGGCTAACTCAAAACTGACAGGCAGGTGAGACCAGCGCGCACCAGCCCCGCCCAGAGGAGAGAGCCCGCCCCGGAGGCGTGGCAGGGGGCGGGGCCGGGTGGCCCGCCGCAGCTATGGCTTTATAGGTCACGAGGAAGTCGCGCAGAGTCCTCGGCACGCCGCAGCTCGGAGCAGGACTGCGCCCGGACGCCTGTTCCTCGCTGTGGCCCTCGGGCGTCATTACGCCCGGCTCGGAGCCTCCGCCTCCATCCAGCAGCTAGCGATCGTGGGCCATGGCTGCCGCGAGGAGTGGCCGGCTCCTGCGTTTCGCCTCTGCGGCCCTGGGCGGCCCGGCTCGGCGCCCGCTGCTCCTCACCGGACCTCATGCGGGAGCCCGCGGCCTGCCGGGGAACCCGGGGCAGGGCCTGGGCGGTGGCGCGCGGGCAAGCCGGTCACTGAGCTTGTCGGCGTGGAGCAGGTGAGGGGCGGGCGGACTGGCGGGTCCCGGCTGGGGGCTACGCTCCCTAGGCCGCCCTTGGCGTTGCCGGGGCCTCGCTGGGTGCCTGCGTGCGGGGCCCTTGCTATGGGCGCCCGCGTCTCGCTCCGCCTTCCCCCACGGAGCGCTGCGGGCAGCTTAGTTTTCTGAGTAGTAGGTGTCACCTCCCTTCTGTCCCTGCACTAAATTCTTCCCGGAACCACCCAGGCCGGGGGGAAATGGGGATCCGGGACCCCCAGTTTTCTCTTGCAGCTCCTCCTGTGCCCGGAGGAAAACAAGACTTGGCACTGCTGGTTCCTTTAACCTTTGCCCTGAACTCCAGTGGCCTTCATGGTGATAGGGAACAGACCTTTGTGGGTGCTGGGAACATAAAGGAATAATTCTATAAAATGGGCCCACTGTGCTGACCTCCCTCAAGCTGTCTTTTCCAAGAAGCAGTTTGCCTGCAGTTTATGTCACCTTCCTCAGCTAATGCAGGCTTGAAATAAAGTCGATAAGAGGAACTCAAATTACCCAGTTAAAGGTGAGACTTTTGTGACCCTTTTCATGGACTAGGTCCTGGAACCCAGGGAGATAAGAATAATTCCTTCTAACCATAAAACCTATAAGAATTTTTTTGGTTAAGAATCCAATTAGAACCTGTCAGCTTGGGCCAAAGTGATCTGGACTTGTCATGTCAGTGGGGACATGAAAGTCTGAGGTCATACTGCTGTTGGCCAAAAGTCAGGCGGTAGACCTGGACTGGACTCTATGGAAACTCCTCTGGAATCCCCAATAAAATTGGAGTGTAGGAGAGGCATCCTGTCCCTCTCCTTAGAAGACCCACTCTTTTCCTTGAGAGTGTCTTCCTTTCCCGTCCCTTCTAATAAACTCATACCTGTTACTCTGAGCAACATGTCTGAAATCTTTTTGACTTGATCTCAAGAATTGGGGTGTGGGGGTTGGGGATATAGCTCAGTTGGTAGAGTGCTTGCCTTGCAAGCACAAAGCCCTGGGTTCAATCCCCAGCACCGGAGGAAAAAAAAAAAAAAGGTTTGGGGTGGGGAGCTTCTGTGCTGTTTTCTGGAAGGTCCCAGCCCTATAACAATGGGATGTTCTGACCTGACTTGCCACTGCTCCTTCCTCCCCAATTATATAATATAATACAGGTGATAAAGGTAGTCTTGTACCTGGCAGATACTGAGAGCTCAGTAGGTGCCCTCTGTTAGCAGCAGCAGCAGCAACTTCTTAGGCTCATAGTGTTGAGAATTTTGTGTTAAATGTTAAGAAAGATCTGAAAACACATTTTCCCTAAAATGTGTTGAAATTTTATGTTCTTGGGCTTTTGGGGACATACTAGAGATTGAACCCAGGGGCGCTTAACCACTGAACTACTTCCCCAGCCCTGTTTTAAAATTTATTTTGAGATTGGGTCTTGCTGATTTGCTTAGAGCCTTGCTTATTTGCTGAGGCTGGCCTCAAATTTGTCATCCTCTTACCTGAGGCTCCTGAGCTGCTGGAATTATAGGCATGTGCCACCATGCCCGGCAGCATATTTGTTTTTCAAAAGCAGTGTCCTCAGGTTTACTAGAAATAAATTTCAGTTAACCTCAGAGTGTAGCAGCATGGTTCAGATTTTTATATGTTCTGTCACCCTACGTGTAGTGTGGCAGAAGGCAAAAACTGGATAGAGAGGGTATGGGATTTGTATGCTGTCTTTTTTCCAGTTTCTTCTTGATAAGGCCTTGAGAAGATTGCCTTGGACTAATGCATCTTATCCCCCATGAACCTGTTTTGCAGTGCTTGTTCACTAAATTTTTTGTTTCATGAACTGTGAGTGAGACCATGGAGAAGACAAGCTGGATTGATTTGTCTCCTCCATTTCCTCTTCACTTATCTACCTTTCACATTCTGTGTGGATGCCCTGTTGGATGCATTCTTGAAAACTTGTGTGTAAATTAGGACATGTATTGAAGGTATCTGTGTAACTAGTATTTAAGTGAACATGAATGCCTTTGCTAATGGGAATTATCTTCCCCACCTTTATTGTTTGGTTTGAATGTTGTATTTCTTATCACATACTTTGGAAGTTCTTATCATCCCAGACCTGTGCTGTTCATTACTACGTGTGGCTATTGAAGTTTAAAGTTATATAAAATTAAAGGTGCACTCTATCAGTTACGCTAGCTACATTAAGTACTCAGTTCTGCATGTAATACTACTATTGGTAGTAGTGAAAATTATAACTAGTTAAGTTGAAACATCTTTTCAATTGTGACATAAAAGGTGAAATAGTAATGGTGGAGGATAAGGATCTAATTGCTAGTATAATTTCTCAAAGTTTGGAGTGACTTTTGTGAAAAGGAAATTTAAGTTAGCTTGCTGACAGATAATATAGTAAAATGTGTAAGGAGATATTTATCTTTTTCAAAGATTAAAGCACGCAATTAAAAATCTTTTGTAGTTCTATTGATTTTTGAGTACACAGAGTAGATCCAAATGAAATGTTCAGATAATCAGAAAACTGTGAAACTGTTGTCTTTCAACTGCAGTGTCTTCTCTGCTTCTCAGACACTTATTCCAACAGACATCAGCATAGCAATCACACTACTGAGAGGAGAATGATTTGTTTTTTTAAAGCTCACCACAAACCTAGTCTTGTCTTGCAGGGGCACATTTACTGAGACTTTTTTTTTGGTACTGGGGATTGAACCCAGGGCACTTTACGCTGAACTACATCCCCAGCCCTTTTTATTTTTTGAGGCAGGGTCTTGCTAAGTTTCTCAGGCTGGCCTCGAATCTGTGATCCTCCTGATTCAGCCTTCTGAGTCTCTGGGATTAAATGTGTGTGCCATTCTACTAGGTCAAAATAAACTTTGGAAAGCAAAGAAAATACTGTAAAAGAATATATTCCCATATACATGCACATGCTTTATTTCTCTGACCTTACAGAGATTAAAATAATTATTTTAAGTTGTATTTTGAGATTACTAAAAACACTGAACAACTGCTTTCTTTTCCAGCTCGGAAGATAAGGTAACAGTCCACTTTATAAACAGAGATGGTGTAACATTAACAACCAAAGGAAAAGTTGGTGACTCTCTGCTAGATGTTGTGGTTGAAAATAATCTAGATATTGATGGTTTTGGTAAGTATGGAACATTACAACTTTTTAAAGAGTTCAACCTTTTTTTTTTTTTTGAGAAAATTTTTCCTGTAGCTTATGACTTAAAATATTATTATTTAGAAGGTGCTAATACTATGTTTTCATTATAGAGAATGGAGTGATGACTGTTTAATTCTTTGTAAAGAATTTAAATAGCCACATGACCAGAAATCTGTTGTGGCCTTATCATCTTACTGTTTACCTATGTGATGTGAAGCTGAGGGTAGGGAGTTGCATTTAAAGATCCCAGGTTAGAGATAATATCATGTCACAGAGGGTATTTAAATAGTTTTGAATTAATCTTAAGTGTCAGCTCACTTCCTAGGAAAGGTAACATCTTAAAAAGTGTGTTATTTAAACAGCTTTCATTTCTGTACTTCTGACATATTCCTTAACCACATGTATGAATCCCGTGTTTCAGCAGCTGACATTTCATGGGTCCTCAGGCCTACTGATGCACAGGATCAGTTTTGCTATCTGGAATGGTCATTCTCAAAGAGGATTCTCTTGACCATTGCCACCCACATCACCTGGGAAATGCAGATTCTCAGGTTCATTCCAGACTTACTGAGTCAGAAGGATAGAAATATTTCCTCATCTTTGACAGAAATGGGTGAACCTTGCTGTTATGTACATTGGAACTTGTGACTATTGTGTTTGAAAAAAATTAAATCTGAATACTAATATCTTAGAACAGCATTAATTAAACTTTCATTTAGTGAATGGTGTGGTGCTGAAATACACCCCCAAATCAGTAACTTTGGAAGGGAAGTTAAACATAATTTCATACCACGAAGAAGGCTTAACAATTACCTTGACATTCTGTGCTGTTAATTAAGGAGTAGATACTAATAGGGAAAGGGATTAGAAAAATGGTTTTAAAAGGCATTAAAGTAGGAATGTTTTGGAGTTCACAGATATCTCTTGAATAAGGATAATTGTAAGCAGTACTGATGATGTAGTTATAGGCAGGCACACAGATAAGATACCTCAACCTGCAATGGCTGCTGTTTTATTTGCTGGAAAATGCATCTGCACCCCTCCCTGCCTCTCTTTTCACTTACTTCTATGAGAAATTTAGTCTCAACTTGAGTTTTGAATTATATGAAGATTTTAGGATTAGCATCCTTTAAACAAAAAACGATTGCTGGTTTTAGATGCTCCTCCCCCCTTAACAAACCATGAGAAGGTACCTATCATTAAATTTTCTTTTGTAAACATTATTTTAAGTGCTACATATTTTTTTATTGTGTAGATATACCATGATTTATTTGCTCTATTGTCTTCTCCAGAAATTTAGGTGTCTTCCAATTTTCAGCTATCATAAATAACATTAAGGAGAGCATTCTGAGAAGTTCTTTTCTATGTGTTTTGTAATTTTCTTGCAATAAATTCCTGGGGATGGAATTACCTAGAAAAAGTTTGTTTTATAAATTTTGTGTGCTCAAATTATTTGCCTGTTTTTCTGAAGGGTATTGTTTATTCTTATTGGTTATCAAAAAAGCTTGTTAAGTACTACTACTTAATAAAAAAACATGACGATGAAAATTACTTTTAAACATTTAAATGGCTTTTGATCTCTGTTTTACACAAAGCTAAATCTTTTAAAAATAAAGTAATATACTTTATTTGTATAGATAATTATCACAATCTGATTTATATTAATTTCTTCTAAATTACTTCCTTACATCATATAAGGGCAAATACCCAATTATTAGATTGTGACAAATGCTGTGGAAGACATGAGCAGACTGCTGTGATGGAGGATAATGGGTTCAGATAACAAAAGAAACCCTTGTTCGCCCAATCATCCAATCCTTAGTGGTATTTCTCTTGTTTCCCTGATCCAGTTGTGAACTGGTTTGTAAATTACTCAGTCTGTGGTGTTTTGTCATAGTAGCATGAAATGGACTAAGATAGTGGTGTTTATCACTCTCTCCTCTTTACCCTAATCATTTGCCTCAGACTGTCCTTTTCTAGCATTTATCACAATCCAGTAATTTACATTTCTTTGTGTATCTTGTGTACCTGTATCTCTCCCCCAGTAAGACTGTGATGAAGGATAAAACTATTCCCATTCCTCTTCGGATATGAAATAATGAGTGAATAAATTAAAAAAAATGACAGTTGTGAATTTTGTAAGCTGCACAGATTTATGAACCTTTTATTGCCAACTTAATATAGATCTTTAGAATTGTGCATCTTTTCAGAGTGTATTGCAATATTCTATCACCAGGGGGCAGTTGCACATCTGTGATTGAATTTACCAAGCTTATTTCTCTCTCTTTTATACCAGTTCTTTCCTTCCTATGTCTGTTTTAAGGGAAACTCTTCAAATTGGGAGATCCTGATAGTATTTATATAAATTTTCTTTTATTCCTATCATGCTTGTTAATGTATTTCTGACTATGCTAGATCAATCTTTACTTTAGAAAATTAGATTTTATGTCTATAAGTAATTTTGTATTTTTCTGGGGGAGGGTACTGGGGATTGAACTCAGGGGCACTCAACCACTGAGCCACATCCTCAGCCCTATTTTGTATTTTATTTAGAGATAGAGTCTTACTGAGTGGCTTAGCGCCTCACCGATGCTGAAGCTGGCTTTGAACTCGCAATGCTTCTGTCTCAGCCTCCTGAGTCTCTGGGATTACAGACATGTGCCATCATGCTCAGCTAATTTTGTATTTTTAATATTCCCATGCAGCTATGTACTAGATTTCAATTTGGGAAAGGGGTTTGATGTGGGGGTGGACAATCTGTTTTGTTAGCATCATAATAAATATACACAGTGATCTTAATATAAGATGAACATACATAAAATCATATTTTCCTGTTGATCAGCAATCAGATTACATGAAGAAAATGAGCAATAGTTTGCAGTTATTTAAATTTTTCTAAGAAATAATTTTACGACAAGAATTTGGGAAGATTTGCTCAAACACTTAGTATCATTATTCCTGTTTACTAAAGAAAAATAATTGATCCAGGAGAGGTTAATCATCAGCTTTGAAATTTGTAACCATGCCTCATTGTTCTTAGGTAATTATAAATTATGCAGATTTCAAGTTTTACAGATTAACCATATTAAGATTCTTACTCTCTAGCAAAATTATAAGTATTGTGAAACCAAACTATTGTCACAAGCCCTATAATTTCAAGGTGGCAGGCCAGGTGAATTGTACATTGTACATTTATTACTATAGCTGAAGTGGTGCAGCTTTAACTGGGAAACATATCTGCCATCCTTTGTCAGCATTCTGTGAACCATGCAGTTTACAGACATCTGAATGTCTTTGTGATTTTGTTGGCTGTACTGCTGGTATCTTAAACAGTGGTTATAGTTTAAAATAAATTTTAAAGCCTGTATCAGTTTCAGAGCCAAGCATTAAGTGTTAATGCTGAAAAAAACATCTGAAAATTTTGGGACAGATGTTAGAAATGACAAAATGCTATTAAAAAACAAAAACATTCATGATAGTTGTCATTGTTAATTTAGAAGAAAAGGCTTCAGATTGTTAGAATGCAGCAACATAAAAGCAGAACCAAAGTGTGTATACCTTTAAGTTAATGAAAATTCTATAACCAAGCAAGGATGTTGGATAAAATGTTGACACCAAGAGCTAATATCAGTATAGCTGTAATGTGTCCCTAAGTCAGATTGTTCTCTGTGCTAAGGCACCAAGCATTTTTTATTACTGTTTTTAGTTGACAAATTATAGTTGTAAAAATTTGTGGGTACAATATGATGTTTGTGTTATATATATAGTGGAATGGCTAAACTTAGCTAATTAACATATCCTTCAGCTTATTTTTTTATGGTGAGACATCTGAAATTTTTTCAGTAATTTTGAAATATGTATTGTTCCTAACTGTAATCCATGCTTTGCAGTAGATCTCAAAAATTTACTCCTAAATGAAACCTTGTACCTTTCGAACAGCATCAGATTTCCTCTCCCCCTCCTCTTTCCTCTGGCAACTTCTATTCTTTAAGGTTTGAAGCATTTTTGGTTATTGGAAAGGTAGGCAAAGCAATGTTAGATGTTTTACCTCGTATGCTTTTTCTATGTAAGTGTATTTAAAATCAATAATGTCTGAAGATTGTAGATTTCTGGACTACACGAATGCAGCTCTCTATTTTACTTTTTGTTTCATTGAGAAAGTGATTCAACATATGAGATTTCTACAGTTTTCAGTATTTGGGGATGTATTCCTCAAAATGTGATCACTTTGTTTACACATATATGTGTCTTTTTATACACCCCCACCCCACACACAGCAAGTGTGTCTATTCTCACTACTCTTATTTAACACCATTAAAAAATTAACAAGTGGACTAAGGACAAAAAAAAAAAAAAAAAAAAGAAGAAGAAGAAAAAGAAAAATTGAAAGAGATGCAGATTGCAAAAGAGATGGGAAAAGAACAGAAAAAGAACTTTTTTTTTTATTCAGCAGCCTCTTGTTCTGTTTTAGATTTTCTTATATCCAGATTTTTCCTTTATTTAAATGCTTTGTTTAGATCCATGTTTCTATGATTCTATGAAATTCTTCCTTTAAAAAAAAAAACAAATAGGTCAAATCTTAACACAAATCCCCCAAACACTACTCAGATTATTGTCTTACTGAGGAGTTTGGCATGAATGAATATTTCTTCGAGTACATGCTATCTATCTGTCTTGTAAATCTTTGCTCTAGATCTGATGCTGTAGTGATACTTGTAACACAGACCATTATGAGTCTCTGGTTTACGGTTAGTCCTTTCAAACAGGCTGCGTTGATTTTTTTGTGAGTCTTTTCTTCCTAGTACAAAGTATCCTAGTAATTTTCTTCCTAGTTCAAAGAATAAGAAAAGTATAATCTGCTGATGATAACCTTTTGTGGTAGGAAAAAACTTTGAAAGGGAGCATAAAAGAAGGCGGCATCATGAAGGTGCCTTTGCTTACAGGATAAATATGGCACTAGAATGTACTTAACATGTAAGAATCAAAGTTAGTGTCCTGTATATATGTTCAACTTTTGTCAAATTCTTATTAGTATACTCTTCAGCTCTGAGTTTGACAGCTTATGCAAGGTGTGGAAACAATTGACAAGGTTCCTGAGAAGGGCAATGAAAATTATTTGACAATAAAAATAAGACATGCTATAAGAGAAGGTTAAAAGAATCTAGACTTCCTAGGGCAGAGAGAGTAGAGGAATTTAAAGCATATGAAGAACTGGAATGGAATGGTTACTCTTCATTGCAGCTGGCCAGGTGGTAAAAAAAAAAAAAAAAAGAATGTACTAAATTTTAAATTTTTAGGAGGGATTTATTAGCATATGAATCCTTTCTCTATTCCAAGATGATTGAAACCACATTGTATGCATGTTCTTCTTCCTGGGCTTTTCTAACATCACACATTTTTTATTCTTTACCTCCTCAGCCATTTCTTTTGGACTCTCCCTCTCCATAAACAGTCTCCCCTTGATCTCTCTGCTTCTTTATCCTTTCTTTCCTCTCTCCTTTCCCTCCCCCTTGGTGAAATCTCATAGCTTTTACTTCTATGTTGTTCATCTCAAATCTATGTAAAATAAAGTATGCCCTGTCACTTTCCTGCTTAAAATCCTTTATCAGCTTTCCATAACTTTCAGTAGATGTTTACAACTACCACTGTTCCTGGGGCTGGATCAGGGAGAAAGAGCGTCAGAAAGTCAGATGTACATACCTCCTGACAGGAATCACTTCTGAGGCAGTACACTGTGAAAGACTTACCTGAGCATGTAAAAAGTTACCACTCAGTGTATCAGGAGATGAGATGGAGAATAATGGGTTTACAGGACATATTCAAGCTCCTTAAATGGAGACCCTCTGTGTTTGGCCCACTGTCTGCCTCTCTAGCCCCTAGACACTTCCTCTCCTCACTTGGATTATAAATTTCATTTTCCTTGTAAGTGCCTTTTTTTCTTTTTCTTTTTTCCTCCTTTTTTCTTTTTAGTACTGGGGATTGAACCTAGGAGTGCTTTACACTGAGCTACATTCCCCTTTTTTTTTTTTTTTTTTTTTTTTTTTGAGACAGGTTCTCACCAAGTTGCTGAGGGTCTTGCTAAGTTGCTGCGACTGGCCTTGAACTTCGGGTTCTCCTGCCTTGGCCTCCTAAGTCACTGGGATTACAGACAAGTTGCCACCACACCTGGCTTCTCTGTTACAAATCTCAGGATTTGTGCTAATTTGGGACTTTTTGTATGCATTGTTAAACTAACATTTTAAGGACAAAAGAAGACAAGATTTCCTGATATTTGTCCCACAGTATCTTTGGGGGTTTTTGCCATTTTAATGTGGATTTTATCGGGATTGAGTATTGATAAAAGTAGGAATCAAGGCAAGGAGATGTTTATTAAATTCTAGTGAACAAGTCCATTAAGAATTAAACAACTTCTTGATAGAGTCATGAATCAGCACCAGCAGGACCTTAGAGTCATGTGCCTTACTTCCTCATTATACAGAACAGAAGACTGACCCTCGAGGCTTGACCAGGACACAGCAAACAGTGGTGTGGTCTGTCCAGCTAGAACCTAGACCCCTAACTTCAAGGTTGCACTGCCCCAGTTCTTTGACTGCAGTAAAGAGGTTCCTTCCCCTTTTTAAATAGAATACGTACACTTATCTTTTTATAAAGTACTTCAAATTCACACAAAAATAGAAAAAAGTAAGCTATTTGTTTTAATAACCAGTTAAGCATGTATATCTATAAGGTGTATATACTTAGATATATGTATATATATTTAAGGTGACTCAGATTATTATATGACAGGAATTAGTTATCTCCAGCATAGGAAAATCTAGCTGAAGTCATAACTAATCTCTAATTAGTAGTATGATCTTAGTCCATTTCTTGAACTTCTTGGGTTTAATTCCTTTTATGTTTAAAAAGAAAATTGAGTTACTCTAAGATTTCTTGTCATTCCCAATTAATAATAATTACCAAGTAGTAAGCACGCACATGGTACTTACTTTTTAATCTACAATAATGGTTTCCAAACTATATATTTATTTACACTTATTCTTGAAACTACCATGTGTGGCTGGTATAGTTACTGTTGGGGAAGCTGAGGCATGGGGGATAAAGCAGCCTACAGTGGCACAGTAAACAGAAAACAGGAGCTGAGGATAAAGCCAAGCAACTGCCTCCTGAGCCTGTGTTTCTAACTCCCTGTACTTCACTGAATGGTCTCTCTCCAGTAATCCTATTACTGCTTTGAATTTGATTTAATAAAAATGAAAATTTAGGAAAGGTTCTCTTTTCTTTCTTTAGATAATAAAATGATTAACAAATGTTGGTATTACAAGGAGGGAACAACTCTTACTAAAATGATTGATTCAGAGGCAAATCAAAGTTACCAAATATTAATAGTAATTCTGGTACCTATTTTATATACAGTAGTGTTTATTGCCCCAAAAGAATCTGAGTCTATTTGAAGTTACCCCTAGGACTCTATAATCTTTATAATCTTTAAAGTTGTACAGTAGCTTTTTAACAATATTTAAATAACTTACTATGAAAGTTGAATTTAGCTGGAACATGATTCTGCATGACCCTATTCCTCCATGGAGTACTAATATGTTGTAGACATGCTATCCTAAGAAAAGCCCAGCCAGCCAGCTGAGGGAGGGGATTTGGAGCTGTGTTATTTAAGAAAAATGTGGAGAACCTGGGCATTCTCAGACTGGAGAAGGAAGTATACTCTCAGATACACAGAAGACTGTTCAAATTTGACTCCAGAATACATCTGGATTAGTAGATGGAGGTTACAGAGTGGGAGACTTCAGCATGGTAGAAGCTGGCCAGATGTGAAATTGGTGGCTTATGCAGTATAGGTTTCTTTGTCAGGAGATTTCCTAGCAAAGGCTGTGACCCTGGGAGAGGGGTGTTGCAGAACAGGTACCATCTGAGTTTGGTTAGACAAGATGGCTTTTTAGTTCCCTTTTCACAGTACCTGGCACTTAATAGGTACTCAGTAAATAAATCAATGACTTAAAAGTGGAACAGGAGAAATATTCTTAACATGTTATTTAAAACCAAGTCTAATCTTAAAATGATTCTGTTCTGATTGTGACAGGAGACTGAGAAGGAAGATTATTTAACCTTATTTAGGTATAGGTTTGACTGCTTTCTTTATAAATTGGGTTGAGGAAAAGTAAATAGCTTACATGCTATTATATAAATCATTGCTATATATGTTTAAAAATGTACATTTTTTATATGTATATATGTCTCAGCTTATAAATTGTAAGCTCTTTGATATTAGAACTGTATGTTCTCATGTTTTCCTTCATAGCACCTTGGCCAGAACCTTTGTGAAATACTGTATCAGTGATTTCAGACTGTGTGTGTGTTGAGGGGGGCAGTATTCCTAATTCATTAGTATTCTGAAAATAATTCAGTATTATAATACTGATTGTAAAATTTAGAAATATTTAAGTTTTGGAAGTCGGGTTTGGATTGTGTAATGTTGAGGAGGGGTATGTTCAGTGATTGCTGCTTTTTCAGGTGCCTGTGAGGGAACCCTGGCTTGCTCTACCTGTCACCTCATTTTTGAAGATCACATATATGAGAAGTTAGACACAGTTACTGATGAGGAGAATGACATGCTTGATCTGGCTTATGGACTCACAGACAGGTAAGACTGAAGAGTGCTTCACTTCTACTGATAACATGGGAAGATCCACAGGCTGTCACTTTGTTCACTGAAAACCACGTCTGAGTTCTCCCAGCTTAGAGAAGAGTCACAAGTTTTACATATCAAATATATGGCATTTCTCGTTGTCCCACAGTTAACCCTTATGGAACTTTCCCCTTAACAAAAGTAAAAAATTTAGTTGGAAAAATTGTAAGTTTTAGATCCTAATATAACTTCTTCAGTCTATTTTTACTCAGGAATTCATATTTATCACAATTTAGCAGGATGGAATTAAGTATAATGCTTTTTGTAGTGTTCTTGAAGGATAGATTTGATAATTGAACAAAATTATAGTGGAAAATTTTACCTATTTGAGAGTAGAAATTTTGAAGAAATAATGTAATAGTAATTATATTTAGATGACTAGCTCTTTTTCTAAGTGTATATTAATCAGAACTTATTAATTAATAGGTAGAGTTACTCTTAAATGTAGTAAGATTTACAGTAGTAAGTGACATCTAGTGATACCTTATTATTTTCAATTATCTAATTTGGGTTGGAGTTAAGGTTGCTAGTTGATTTATTTATTTAAGGGGAAAGATTAGGAGGGCATGTTAATTAAGATGGGCTTTGTTTAACTGATTTGGTAACCTGAGTTAAAAATAATTTTTTAAACAATTCCAAGCAATATTAATAATAGTTTTATTAATTTCATGTGGAATTTGTAACTATAATTTTGTAAAACACTTTAACATAAATTATCTCATTTAATCCACACAAAATTTTTAGGTCATTTGTGTTTATTCAGAAATGATGAATCTTTTTTTTTTTTTTTTCCTTTCTTAAGTACAAAGCCTTCTTGATAGGGTGAGACTGATCTGAGGAAGAGACACTGGGGAAATAGTGTCTCTTTAGACACCAAAGCAAAGCAGGTGTGGCTGCAATCTACCTGTCCCTCTCATCTCTCAGGGCCACATTCTCTATCAACATTTCCTTTCCTTTTTTTCCCTAAAGAATAACATAGAGAATACATCTAGTGACTGTATTAGTTTGATGCTGAGAATTGTGCCTCTTTTTTTATTGGTTCTTTTTAATTATACATGACAGTAGACTTCAATTTGATATAATTATAAAAAATGGAATACATCTTGTTCTAATTCAGTCCCCAGTACCTCTTCTTCCCCCTCCCTTCTTGTGTGTCTTAATAAGAGGATTCAATTATAGCTAAATGCTTGCCTTTTATTCAGAAAAAATTTGTAGGTGCATGTAATACATAATATTCTAAGTGACAAGAAAAAGCAAATAAAGAGAAGAGGAAAAGTTACATCTAGAATAAATACAGGTTGTAAAAAGATATAAAAAGGCCAGCAATAATAAGATTCCCAGGTGTTAGAATAAGATAATGGAGAGCAAAGAAGAGATTTTAGTGTTTCATGTCTGGTATTCTAAAGAACATGGAATTTTAGTAGAGATATTTTGTGAAGAAGGAGTATGATGTGTTTCATGTAGCATTTACACAGCTCTATGGCATATTTGGAATAAAAAAAATTAAACTAGTAACTACATGTAAGTTCCTAGTTTTAGGGTACCATATTCTAAAACCAAGGAATACAGAAAATCAGCCTTTGAGTTCATGCACTTTGTTTGAAGTTAAGTGCTATGTAACTATAACACCATCATTATAATGTCTATTTCAGTGTATTAACCCTGTTTGTGGGGTAGACTTCCAGTGGTCCCTCGCTTGCTGGTTACCTGTTTCCTTTCTCATAGTGCAGGAGCCATGGCTTATTTTGTCATTGTGTCTCCAGTACCTAAGAATAGGGGATTCTTAAATATTTGTGAAATTAATAATACCTGGATAGAGAGATTAAGGAATTATCTATGAATGCCCATTTGATGACTATCATTACTCCCTACTACCACTTTCCATGGATAATCTACATAGAGGCCTCAGATTACTTATATGTAAGACAAAGATGATAATAGTGCATACCTCATAGGGTTGTTGTTTGGAGTTAATGAATAAATATATGTGAAACTCTTAGAATGGCTCCTGGTGGAAAAGGCATTTATTAAATGGTAGTTGTTACTGTCATAACTAAATTGATACCAACTTATATGTTGAGTACTTACTCTAATGGCTAGGCACTTAATGAAGATTATTCCTACTTTTTAGGCACTTAATGAAGATTATTCCTACTTTTCAGACTTAGTATTCTCACCATTTTATAGGTGAGAAGCAGGTTTAGTTATAGTAGATTTGCACTAGACTGCCAACTACTGGGTGAGAGAGCTCTAATTTGAATCCAGTTATGTTGGGCCTTAAAGTCCTTGGACTTTGGCTATTTCAAGCTGTTTCTCTGAATTGAAAACCAAACCTTAGAAATAGGGTTAACAACCCGTGCATACTTTCACTGTCAGGGAGGTAGGGCAGGAATGACAGATAAAGTACCTTTCAGACTTTCATGAGTGTCAGAATTTTGTGGGATTCTCAGTATGGAACACCTTGCTGTCTGTCTCCTTCTCTAGAAGTACAGGACATTGTTTGCACTGGGTAGATGTTAGAGCCAGAGATCTTCAAGGAGGTAGAGGATATAGGAGAATGAGCAAATGGCCACAGGGCACCACTGCTTCGTCTTCTAGAATGAGGCAGAGCTAGAATGAGGCAGAGCTCTTTGTGCAGCCCATGTCCCCACAACATACTTGTTCTTGTCTCACTGACTTACTGTAGTCTGCTGTGCTTCATGATAACTGTGTCCCTTATTACCCTAATAGTTACTGAGAGAGTAGCACTGTCTTACAGCTTTTTATGACCATCAGGAGTGACCAATAGTTTCTAAGGCTCACCACAGTCGGTATGGTTTTAATTATCTGGGAATTGATAAACAATTTGCTTGGTCTTGCTAATAACCTCATTTCTCTTGTCCACCATTGTATCTTCTGATTGTTTCATTGTTTGGCAGTTCTTTTACCAAAAACATAATAGTTCTGCAGAGTCAATTAGTAAGTGATATTAGATAGTCAATTAGTAAGTGATAAGCTAAAATGAAACTTTGGCACACCAGATTTTTTGTGCTTTATATTTGTCTTCTTTTGGGCTGGGGTTATAGCTCAGTTGGTAGAGTGCTTGCCTAGTATGCAGTAAGGCCCTGGGTTCAATCCCCAGCACCACAAAAAACAAAACAAAACAAAACAAAACAAAATTGTCTTCTTTTACCCTCTAATTGAGTGGGCTGGTTTTA
Source organism: Glaucomys volans (assembly GCA_020662805.1). Classification (NCBI taxonomy): domain Eukaryota; kingdom Metazoa; phylum Chordata; class Mammalia; order Rodentia; family Sciuridae; genus Glaucomys; species Glaucomys volans. The sequence goes on from JAJEJO010005750.1 coordinate 389,886, forward strand.
TCTGTTCTGACCTAATGAAAAGATAAAAGGTTGCTGGGTGTGATGGGTGCACAACCATAATCCCAATGATTTGGGAGGCTGCGGTTGGACGATTGTGAGTACAGGCAACCTGGGAAACTTGGGCAACTTAGAGAGATCCTCAGCAACTTAGTGAGGTCTCTCTCAAAATAAAAAAAATAGTAATAATGAAAAAAGGACTGAGGTTGTATGTAGCTCAGTGTTTGCACCCCTGAATTCAATTCTCAGTACCAAAAAAAAAAAGAAAGAAAAGGAAAATTTAAAAGGTTATTTAATTTCCTGCTTTGGGTAAGAAAACATAAAAACATCCTAAACAACTGCATTGCTTTGTGAATGACATATACTTAATAAACCATACCTACCCCCTTTTCTGTACAGATCACGGTTGGGCTGCCAAATCTGTTTGACCAAATCTATGGACAATATGACTGTTCGAGTACCTAAGGCCGTGGCTGATGCCAGACAATCTATTGACGTGGGCAAGAATTCCTAAACTACGATAAGAAGAAATATTTTCATAAAATTTTACCTATTTTTATAATTCTTAATATAATTAAATGAGAACATGGCTGAATGGATTTATTATTATGACTAGCTTTATCATTTTACTTCACCTTGTATAGCTATTGAATTTTATAGTATTAAACATGCAATTTTTGCTTTGGTTAAATTGCAAAAATATCAGTCAAATATTAGAAAATAGCTGATAATGATAAGAGTCTTACATATTTTAAGTTAGTTTTATGTTCAGATTAAGAAATTATAAGCATCTTTTAGCACAATTAAATGAAAATTGTGTGAAAAAATATTCAGTGAACTGCTTAATTTCTAAGATAGCTATTAACTTTATAAATAAATATTTCAAAATTTGGTTCAGTGAGAAATGTGTAGTATGAACTTAGACATTATGACACTGTCAAGTTTGATGTCTGTTCTGACTAAACCAGGGGAATAAACTAAAATTAGATGTCTTCATCTTTTCTATTCCAAGCAAAATAGTCTATCTTTGCAGTCTTTTGAAAATAATGTCGATTTATAAGTTGATTCTTAGAATGGAAATCTTGTGAATTAGGTCCTGAGCCAGAGGACACAAGCAGGCTGCCACATCCCACCTCCCAGGGGACACTGTTCTTCTCAGGTGTGCAGCCTGGGTAGCATGTGCTACAGTCCCAGAAATGAGGACTTACTAATTATATATAGAAGACATTTGTATCCTTATCTTTGCTATAAATAAATTCATAAAAGGTAATAAATGGGTACAGTGTGCTCTTTGAATATATAATAAAACATCAACTAACCTGGACTAATCATGAGGAAGAGCAGGACAAATTAGTAGGAAAAAAAGTGAGTTATAAGATAGTCCAGTGAGCTTCAAGTACTTAAATATGATTTGGTAATTTGTATAAATATTGGTCAACTCTAATACTTGACATACCCCTTGTGTTATGCTTATTAAGGATGCAGAGATGAACAAGACAAGGAATGCCCTCAGGGAACTCACCTTTTATTGGGAATCATAAAATGTGTATATGTACAAATAATTTGCTTGAACCAAACTGATCAATTTGCTGAATAGGGTTTTAAACTAATTAATATACAAAAGTGGGAAGAATTTGGGGCATCTTATGTTCATTTAATTTTTAATGACTATTGAATAGTTTCTGGAAGTAGAATACTATACTTTTAAAGTACTTCAAAGCAATTTATTTTCTTAATTAGCTGCATTATTCTTGTATTCTTGTACAGATCACCTGAATTCTCCAGATCTACTTTAATGATGATATTCAGCCAAAATACTCTAAAATTTAGAGTTTAAATTATTAGACTTCAAAATAGAAAGGTTCAAATTAATGAAGTTTAATTATATTACTTAAATAAACTTAAATTTATTAATTGGAGGATATATTCTATAATTGGTTTGTATAAGGTTATTTTTCCAGTTTGAAAAAAAATCCTTCTGTATTTGATGTGTGTGCATCCCACATAACATATTGGTTTATCTATTTCTGCAAAACACATTCTTCCAAAACTTGGTGGCTGAACACAATGATTATCTTTTGTTATTTCAGACAGTTTCTGTGGGTGAGGAATCCAGAGTACAGGGCAGACTTGGCTTGTCTCTTCCCCATAGTATCTGGGACCCAAATGAGAAGACTCTTAAAATGCAGGTGCTATAGGCTTATCCTTCATATGACTGGCAGGTGTCAACTGGGGAGTCTTGCAGGGCCTACTGTCTGGAACACCCACAGGTGGACTCTCCATGTGCCCTGTGCTTCCTTACAAAGTGTTTGTGGGGTTCTAAGGGCAAACACTCAGAGAGCAGGTATTATGTACTTGATACACAGTATGGTTTCTACCCATTCTTTTCATTAGAAGTAAGGCACTAAGTCTGGTCTCTCATTTGAAGGGATCTGTATCAAAGACATTGCAGACATATTTTGAAGTCATACAGTAATTGTTATTTTCAGGTGAATTTCCTGGCCTTTCATTTCCAGTGAATATTGGCCTTTTAACAATCAGCATTCTAAGCTTTTAAAAGGAGCTAGTTTTTTATCTTGTATTATATCCTGAAAGATTTTGTGTTGTCTTTAATATGATAGTGTGTTTTTTTCCTGTGACTCCCAGCATTTTTCTTGAGTATTGATATGTAAATGAAAGGGAAAAATAGTGGGCTCCCATTCAGTACTGTGTAATGTTAGTTTCTTAGTCATTTTGCATGAAGAAAGGCATCTTCCTTTGGCATAGTCCTCTGTAATTGTTGGTTATGTACTAATACTTAATATTATATTTGGTTTTCACAGATAAAACCACAACCTGTTATTATGTAAGTAATTCAGAGCCACTGAATTCATTTTTTTTAAATTATTTTTTAGTTGTAGACGGTCTTTTATTTATTTTTATGTGGTGCTGAGGATCGAACCCAGTGCCTCATACATGCTAAGCAAGCACTCTATCACTGAACTACAGTCCCAGCCCTTGAATTCATTTTTTAAGTGAACCATGCTAGGAATTTCTGAAATTTTTTGCCTTTTACTGTGAAAATATTTTGTCATTTTGTTGTAGAGGACACCTTTCCTATTTTCATGCTAGCTATTTATCACATGATGGTCCATGTGGTCTCTTTGGTGGTCACTCAATATTTAAGAACAAGTACATTTCACTTGAAAAGTTATTTTCAAAGAGAAACTCAGACTTGATATGTTTTCCTATCATTTTCTTCCTTTTTACAACTCTTTTAATTGCTTTTCCTTTCTGAAACTACCCCAAAACTTCTATCAAACCATATTTTGGTTAAGAATTCGTTAGATGGCTTTCTTATTTATGGGATAACTTAACATTTTGTTAAAAATAGAAATAATCTGTTATATATTCATTCCTAAAAATAGCATATGAACCTAAGTGTAGCCCCTAGTGAGACATGGAAATGTTATATATACACTTTGTGTTTCTCGTTAGAGAAATACTGAAGAAGTATCATCTTTGTTAAGCAACAACAGGAGTCCTCTGAAGTGTCAGTTTACCACATATCAAGTTATTTTTGTCAGATTTTCTTCTGTTTATAAGTTTCTAGAAACTTACAAACTAGAAAACCAACTGGCAGAAGGAAGCCATGATTGCTAGCAGACACAAATAAATGTGACTAAAGCAGAACAAAATTGGGGAGTGAAAAGATACTTAAACCTACAGAGCAACTTCCAAGAGGAGTCGATTGGAAAGACTTTTGAGAGATATCCCTTGGGCAATAGCTGTTCCTAACAAACCATCGATATCTTCTTTCTCTTTCCTTTTGACTCTTGTTATCTTATCTAAGTAACATTTGCCATCTGATTTTTAGACTTAATACTGTAAATGTAAGCCATTGTGCCTTTCTGGTCTACCTCTTACTAGCCATTTTGGATTACCCGAGTAGTTGCTATGGTTTGAATGTGTCCCCCAGAGTTTGTGTTTGGAATCTTAATTCCCCAGTACTAGTGTCGAGAGGACCCTCAAGAGATGATTAGATTGTGAGGGCTCTGCCCTTGTGAGTGGACAAATGCCTTTATCTTGGAAGTGGGTCCCTGATAAAAGGATGTTTGGGCCCTTTCCTCTTCTTCTCTTGCACTCTCTTGCTCTTCCATCTGACCCCTCAAACTTGAACTTCCTGGCCTCCAGAACTGTGAACCAAATAAATGTCTGTTTATAAATTATTCAATTTGTGGTATTCTGTTACAGTGGCACAAAATGGCCCAAGACAGTAGTGTTTATCACTCACCTGTCCCACTACTTTGCCTAGACTGTCCTTTAGAGTGTTTACACATGACTTATGTCACACTTGAACTGCACATAGCACTTAGTGCTTTTTATATCAGTATTTTTTCCTGAATAAATAGCACTTTTTAAAAAATTAAATACTGTGCTGTGTTCAGTTTTGAAACTAGTACTTTTGCATAGTATTTAGCCCACAGTTGGTATGTAATAAATGTTCAAATATGCAAAGTCTATAAGGAATATGCTCTTAAGTCTGACTCTGGCAATCACCTATTATAGATGGGACTGCATGAGCTCAATGTAGGGCAATATACTGAGCCTGCAACCTGATTATAACTGAACAGGAGTCCAGACACAGGATTATTTTGTCTAGAGATCTTGTAATTTCCACTGTATTGAAAGGATCTTGTTCAGTTCATCAGCTTTCATAAAACATAATTTGAATCAAACAGCTCTTATGGCCATTCCTCCAGATGAGTGCTGCTCCTTCACTTGGAAGTGGCTAGCATCAGGCATTTCTGAAAGTCCTTAGGGATTTCTCATCAGCATTAGGCTTCCCTTTGGTCCTGATGAGAATTCCTTAAGGCGATGGAAAGGGGATATGTGGGTCACAGAATATTTTCCCCAATAAAGCAAGGCAAAGGTTGAAATATTGAGAAACACTTTTCTTAGTATTTTGTTGTTGTTTTCACCTTGCTTTCATAGAACCTTATTTGTTTCTTATCTGAACTCCAAAGATTGAACCTCAGAGAGATGGCAAAACTTTTATTTGATGTGGGGGATGGGCATGAGATTTATCATTTGAAGACTGGGTCTTGTTTTTAAAATTGTCTTAAGCTTGGACATAAGGCAAAAAACATTATTGCATGTCTTCTCAAAGTTGCACATAAACGATTTTTCTGGCGGGGTCACCAAAAGATCATTGAATATTCTAGGACAGAGGGATTGATGAACTGTCTTGTGGGTCAAATCTAGCCAAAGTTTTATGGGAATGCAATCGTGCTCATTCATTAGCTGTTGTCAGTGACTGCTTTCATACCCTAACAGCAAAGTTGGATGGATGCAACAGATACCACATGGCCTAGAAAGCCTGAAGTATTTGCCATCTGGTCCCATACAGAAAAAGTTTGCTGACCCCTGCTGTGGGGGAAGAGAACTTTGACTTACTGTGCACTATTGATTTGTATCTATCCCTCTAAACTTAGGAAAGATTGTTAAGTTGCAAATGTTTTCTGTTTGGTAGAAAAGGTAACCCCCAGAGTTAAGGTTTCTTGCCTTGTTGAGCATTATCCAGTGTAGTACCTATCTGCAATATTCTTACAGCATTCTTTTTTCCAATTGACTCTATCAATTTCTCATGTCCTTCAGACTGAATTTGTCATTCTGCAGGTTCCTTCATTTATGAGTTAAATAACTCTTTGACACATGCTTACAATATATTTGTGTAAGAGTTTATCTTATAGAAAGTTATACAATGACTGCTGGAGGTCTGGCAGTGCCTCCTCATGAATGTTCCACTTTGAGGTGGTCACTTAACCCTGCTGGGCCAGAGGCTGCTTCTCTGTTAAGTAAAGATAATTATACCCAGTTTTGGCCAAATTACTCTCTCTTCCATAGAATACTATCCACTGGACACAATTTTATGAATTAAACTAAAAGATGTTATATGTAAACACTTTATTAACTGCACAATACTGTGTCATTATTGGTTATTGCTTCTTGACAAAATCTAAATTTTAGGTATTAAAGCATAGGTATAATCCCATGATATATGATTTGTAAACAGGCTTGAGGTTTTGACTTCTGTATTCAGAAGAGTTAGTTTAAAAAAGTAAATGTATAAAGAGATTATCTTAAAGCTACTCACCTGATTACAGTGGAAATGCTTTATTATATTTTAGAGAAATATTCTACTGAAAACCACATACGTTATTCTCAAGAAGTTGTTATGACGTTAAATTTTCCAGGCTCTCATAACTAGAAAAGTGAACAAATGATAGATAGCCTACAGCTATATGTTGCATGAAGTGAGAAAGAAGTAATTCAATGTCTTTGTTTAAGAAAATGTACAGAGTGATACAATAAAAGTAAAAAGAAGGGGAAGTATCTGACTGAAAATGGAAATGTAAATTGTTTACTCTTTAGAGCAATGTCAGTTCTTTCAAACCACATAGTTCCTGGTAGTATTTCAAAACAAATTGCCCTATGGAAAACCCTTTTAAAAGGGTAACAGTACTTGACCATTATTACCCTACTCACCACCCACTAAATGGGAACATATATAAGCATTTAAAAAATATTGTTTGCACATTTCTTGAGAGCCCAGTCTAATTTTCAAGGTATGATCATTGGGTAGTCTTGCCTGATGGATAAACTATCCTTTGAGAAGCACCTAATAAGCTTTGAGAAAAGTTTCAATAATGCCAGAAGGGCTCCATTTTAAAAATTTATCCTTCTTAATTATACATGAGAGTAGAAAGTATTTCAACATATCATATGTACATCAAGTATAACTTACTATTCTTGTGGAGTTACACTGGTGGTATATTCAAATGTGAACATAGGAATGCTATGTCCTATTCATTCTGTCTTTCCCATTCTCATCCCCTCTCCCTTCCCCTCACCTCCTAGTGCAATCCCCTGAACTTCCACTCCCTCAGCTTTTGCATATCAGAGAGAACATTTGGCCTTTGGTTTGTGGGGATTGGCTTATTTCACTTAGTCTCCAGTTCTGCCCATGTACCGGCAAATACCATAATTTCATTCTTCTTTATGTCTGAGTAATATTCCATTGTGTATATATACTACATTTTCTTTCTCCATCTGTTGAAGGGAACTTAGGTTATTCCATAGCTTAGCTATTGTGAATTGAGCCGCTATAAACACTGATGTGGCCATGTCAGTATAGTAAAACTGACTTAAAGTCTTTTGGGTATATGCCAAGGATTGGGATAGCTGGGTCAAATGGTGGTTCCATTCCAAATTTTCTGACAAATCTCCATACTGTTTTCCATAGTGGTTGCACTAATTTGCAGTCCCACCAGCAATGTATGAATGAATCTTTTTCCCCACATCCTTCCCAACACTTATTGTTACTTGTATTCTTAATAATTGCCACTGACTAGGGTGAGATGAAATCTCAGTGTAGTTTTAATTTGCATTTTTCTAATTGCTAGAGATGCTGAACATTTTTTCATATTTGTTGAGCGAACGTATTTCTTCCTCTGTAAACTGCTTGTTCAGTTCCTTAGTCCATTTATTGTTTGGATTATTTGTTGTTTTGGTGTTAAGTTTTTTGAGTTCTTTATATATCCCGGAGGTTAATGCTCTATCCGAGGTGCAGGTGGCAAAGATTTTCTTGAAGGACTCCATTTAACATAATTCTGTTAACAGGGGAAGCAGCATGTACTGGTTGCCCGCTGAAGAGAGCTGTCCTGGTCAACCAAGTGAAATTGCCAACAAGGCTCTCAAGTATATAGCAATGTAAAGTGATGTGACTTACCTAAGATCGGATTGATTGAATTACAACATCAAAGGTGACAGCTCCAGTGGTCTTATATTTTTTAAAGTTCAATTTCTTTTTTTCATTGTTTTATTCCAGATACTTTGAGTACCTGACACATAGTAGGTGGTCAATAAGTATTGACTATACTTTGAATCTAAACGGCTTCTGGGGTTAATTAGTAGGAGTTTGAGAAGGAGAAGAAATCTCAGAACTTTTGAATAAAAACTGTGATTAGTAAGTGTTATGTTAAATGAGGCAGCTAACCCAAGAAAAAAAAACAAAAAAAGTATGCCATTGATAGCTTTTGAGGTTTGAGTCTTGGGTTGTAGCTCTTAGGATGATGAGAAAAATTTTCAAGTGTTTTTAAATTTTGCTTTTGTCAGATAGTTGTACTTTTTAGAACAAATTAATTATTTCTTTTAAGAATGCTAACAGCATTTTTAAAATGGAAAACAAAGTGTTCACGTGCACAGCAAAGTGGGTGGACATGCCTATCCTGGCACCCACCTCTTCCAGCTGTTCTGTGTGTCCTGGGGTTCACTGTCAAAGTGGCTCTACCTTTAGGATAGAGAGGTTGCTTTTTATTGTAGAGAGCAGGGTGGCCCTAGGAAGCTGACTTCTGAGCTTTTCCTTTTTCTCCAGGGACTAAAACCTTTGTCTAAGCACTATATCTGTTCTCAGCCAAGGGGTGAGTTCTTCTGTGTGTTAGTCAGGCACAGTCTTGGAGTTCTTCTGCAGCCCCTGGATACCCCATCCTTTGGGGGACATAGCTTCATCTCATTGTGGTTGATGTGCACGCCTCAAAATGCCCATCATCTAGCTCACAGTTCATGCCATGTAGCAGAATAACAGAGTGATTGGAAAGGTATTAAATAATGAAACCACCTGCCGGCACTGTTTGGTCCTCTTATTATTTCCCAGCTCTTATACCACAAGTCAAATTTTATGGATTGACTGCAGCCTTCCAAGCCAAAAGATGTTTGGAGACAGAGCAAAGGAAAAACTAAACAGGAAATTAGTAAGTCAGCAGTCATCACCTAATGCAACTGCACAGAAAAGTTGAAAAATATTTTAAATGTTTTCAGAATGTTTGTAGATATCAAAGAGCCAAGCCATCTGGATGAAACATTCTATTCCTCTTCTTTTCTTGGGGCATTAATTTTGATCAGGAAAGAGCTCACCCCTGCCCAAGTTAATATGCTTTACATTTAACACCTCATTCAAAACTCCCATACGTGTTAAGTCTAATTAGTGATAAAATGTAGAAGTGCTTAGCTATTCAGTTTCCTTTTACACATTTGTCCATGAGCCTTGAAAAGGAGAGGAATCCTTCCTTATCCTACCCATACTTCTGCAAAGATATTAATTCCATTCTGGCTCCTCCTCTGTGCCCTGTCTCTCCCCCTTCATGTCTTTCCTTTTTTAATATTTGACCCAGTGGTTTCAGTCCTTCCAATCTGATTAGAGTGCTCTGCCTATCCCTGTTTCCTCCCCTGACCCTACTCTTCTGTCTTCCGGGCCTAGTGTTTATATATCCTCTTCCGCACCCAGCCAAATCCTGGCACCAAGTAGTTAGCAGGGGAGAATGTATTGGCAGGATTTACTGGTCCTGGAATAATTTTTCAGCTCAAACTAAGTCTAAAGACTCAGAGGTCACCGGAGAGACCATATAGGGAATGGCAAATGGGATCATGCCCTACCTGGGAGGAAGACAGGGAGGAGGATGGGAGAGTGGCAGCTGTTACTATCACTTCAGCCTGTTGTGTCAATAAGAAGGCAGATACTTCACAGAAGAAGATATCCAGGTGACCAACAAATATATGAAAAAGTGCTCATCATCTCTAGTAATTAGAGAAATGCAATTCAAAACCACCCTAAGATTTCATCTCACTCCAATTAGAATGGCTGTTATCAAGAACACAAATAACAACAGGTGTTGGCATGGATGTGGGGGGAAAAAGGTACATTCATACATTGCTGGTGGGAGTGCAAATTGATGCAGCTATTCTGGAAAGCAGTGTAGAGATTCCTCAGAAAACTTGGAATGGACCCACCATTTGACCCAGCTATCCCACTCCTCAGTTTATACCAGGAGGATTTAAAATCAGCATACTACAGTAAAGCAGCCACATCAATGTTTGTAGCTGCTCAATTCACAATAGCTAGATTGTGGAACCAACCTGGATGTCCTTCAGTTGACAAATGGATAAAGAAACTGGTATATATATACAGTGGAATATTACTGAGCCATAAAGAAGAATAAAATTATGGCATTTGGAGGTAAATGGATGGAGTTGCAGAATATCATACTAAGTGGAATAAGACAATCCCAAAACCAAAGGCTGAAAGTTTTCTCTGATAAGTTGATGATGATACATAATGCAGGGGCGGTGGTAAGGGAGTAAGAGAAGAATGGAGGAACTTTGGATTGTGTAGAGGGAAATGGGGTGGGAGGGGGTGGGTGAAGGAAATAAAGTGAACTGAGACATTAGGACCCTATGTACATGTATGATTATAGGAATGATGTGACTACATTGTGTACAACCATAGAAATGAAAAGTTGTACCCCATTTGTGTACAATGAATCAAAATGCAGTTTGTAAAAATAAATAAAATTTTAATAAAATGAAGGCAGGCCACTGTTTTCAGGCTTTTTTCAAGACAGGCTGGAACCCAAGTTTGATATTTGTTTTTTTATTTTTTGTTTTTCAATGAACCTTGGGCTGTGTCAGTTAGGTGTCACTAGCCACATTGAAATTATATACAACTTGTTTTTTTCTTTTGTAATGCTGGAAATTGAACCCAGGCCCAGTGTGCAAGACAAGTGTTCTACCACTGAACCACATCCCCAGTAAGTTTTTATGTGAAATCTGATTTTTATGTTTACAATGATATTTAAGTTGTTTTAGTTTGTTTTTTAGATATAGATGAATAAGGCAGCCAAATTCCTACCTTTGGTCTAGAGAATCCCTGAGAAGTGGTATCAGCTGAATCCTACTTATTAGGACTTTCATTAGAGACTTTGAAATGTCAACAGCTCTTTTGGTGGATTTTATTTTCACAATTGATTTGCCCACAAGAGGATTCTCTGGACTGTCCTGGGGTGAGCCTGTGGGCTTCCATGAACTGGAACAGGTCTCCAAACCTTCTAGAGCAAATACCTCATTCTTAGGTGGCCTTTGGCTACACAAGTTTCTGAAGGTCTGTGTTCTTTTCTGTAGCCAAGGAATTCCCTCTTTTTCAGAAATGTTTTAAATAATCTCCCCAAATATTGCTTTAATAGATCTTCTAAATCTTTAATAAGCCTGGATTAAAAACATCCTGCAGTAGAATAATTATTCTAACCACAAATGGATGAATTGGCTTTCCACAGGTAAATTCTGAGCCATTTCATACAGCATGTAAAAGAGAAGCTGAGTCTCATGTCCTAGGTTCTAGGAAGATAAAACCCTGGCAGTTCCCCCGAATAAATTATGCTGTTTCATTACTGCATTTGCTTAGGTTGAGCTCTGACTAGAGCACTGTCCTCTTGCTTCTTGGCCCAACTAACTCTTTTGTTATCTTTCAAGATGTCTCTGAGTTGCCAGCAGGAGTTAAACCTTGCCCTTTAGGGACCTCCAGGAAACAGTTCCATCTTAGCATCTGTCACAGCACATTGAGATTGGTTGTTGGTGAGTTTTTGCCACTAGGCTGTAAGCACACCCGGTGTAACATCCTACACAAAGCACAGGAGTCAGTTGATGAAATTTGTTAAAGAGGTTGGAAAGTAGAAAAGAGGTATTTATGTTGCAAAAAATTCAGTTCTGAACACCTAAAACAAACAAATGGAAACAAACTCCTTGGGTGATACTCTGGAGTTGTAAGAGGTAAAGGGCTCCCAGCAGTATTACATGATCCTAATTTGAACTCTTTTTTTTTTTTTTTTTTTTTTTTTTTTAGGAAAAGGGTTCCCTTTTTTTTTTATTTACCTTATTTTAAATTTTTTTTTTTTTTTTTTTTTTTTTGTCTTGAAGCCCTTTAAATGTTTTTCATAGTTACTAAAATTCAAGTTATTCTCTTGTCTTTTCCATATTTTGGAAGGGCAGAGATTTCTACAGTGAGTGACCTTGGAGGAGGAATGGAGAAAGGAGGGAAGATATCCATTTAACAAATGTTCATTCAACATCTACTAGGTTCTGGGGATTCAGCAAAAACAAAAGAAAACTAATAAATCTCTGTCCTCAAAGCTTACTTTTGAGAGGGAAGGGGAATTGAAAATAAATAAGAATAAAAGGTGTTTTAGATATGATAAGAGCTGTGGAGGGATGAAGGTGTTGGGAAAGGGGAGAGTGAGGAGCTGCAGTTTTAAATAGAAGTCTCTGAGGTGGGCACTACCAGAGGAACACGAGGTAGACAGGGCTCAAAAGCAGAAGGACTAGGAGGGGTGGTCAGAGGGGAAAGACTGGGGAAGGAGGGTTTCCAGGTGGTGGAGACCCTGTTGGCCAGTCAAGGACTTGACTTTACTTGTGGAAAGTGGGAACTCCTAGAAGATTTTGAGAAAAGCAGTTTGATGCTCTGAATTACCATACACCCAGCACTGCTAGGTGAATGGTGAACTACCTCTTGCAATCTTGTAAGATGCCTTGTAAAGAATGTGGTATAGTCCTCATTTGGCAGATGAGGACTTACACAGACCCTGTCCAAGGTCCAATATGCAGTGAGAGAGCCAGGGATACACTTACCCTCTCAAGTCCTGGCTTTGTCCTCTGTAAAAGAGGAATGATACCTATAATCCCTATGTCACTGTAAATAATGTAAATACAGTGCCACTGAGCACAGTGCTAGAGGAACTCAGTGTTAATTTCCATTTGTATTCCAGGGTCACACACAATAGCAGAGTCAACACTGGATAGAAGATCTGCTCTATCTCTGGAGAGCCCAAACTAGGAGCATCCATATGCTTCACAGATTTTAGTACCCTCCTCATGCCTTGCCCCCTTCTCCAGGTTTTTTCCTTATGTGCATATCAAGCCTGTCGATCTGCTCTGCAAGGCACATTTCAGGTGTTAAGTTCATTATTGATTCTGAGATGTTCTTAGATCATTGTTGCACACCCTCCTTAACAAGGGTCACAGGCTTATGCACACTTTGGGAACTTCATCAATCCTTGATTAAGGATTTGAGCGGTGTGATGATGGAGTGGTCAATGCTCTGCATGTTTGACTGAGTCTGGGGTCTTGGCAAAGGGGCATGGCCAAGTACCCCAAGGAAGATCATAGAGTTTCTGAAAATGAATGCAAAATATAAAATGTCACTGCTTCCCAAGTGATGCTCGAGTGATTCTGCCTCTCTTATGTCATCCTTATTACTTTATAATTACCTTCTGACCTTTACTGACTCTGACAGTTGTGAGTCTTTAAAAAAAGAATTCAAGAATATTGCCATTATGCAGTTGCCTAGAAACAGGGCCTAAAATACATCTGGCTTTAATAGAGGAGCTAAAATGAGTTTTCATTTTTTGGCATTGTCTCTTTTTCTCCCTTCTCTCCTCTCTCCCCCTCACCCACCCCTTTTTGTATCAACCACAAATTGCAACAGAATTTCTCACTAATCCTTTCTGAACTGTCCAAAGCCAAGATACCCAATGTAGAGAGTGTTTTTCCATCATGGGAAGCTTTAGCAACCCTGACTTGGTATTATGAAGCTTAATCCCTAGCCCATCACAGAGCATGTATATAATCTGTATTGTCAAATCACTCATCACTCTCTAAGACAGCTTTTGCCAGAGCTCTTCAGCAGACTAAAAGAAGGAGATTCCATTTGTTTCTTCATCAAGGCATATTCTAGCACAGTTTGCCAAAGGGCTACAAACATGATTTTCTGACTCATAAAAATTTCTATTTCCCACTCCAATCCCTATTCCCCCATGTATGCTCTCTCTTCCTTCTCCCCTTTTATTATCACACTATGTGACCAGTTTGTAGCTATTGCACATTGCAAATGCAAGCTCTTATCACCTAATAAAAAGAGGACAGTGAGGGAGAAGGAGAGTATAATTTCATTTCTTCTGTGATTCAATTTCTACCTGTGGAAAGATGGTGATTTGCAGAGATGCTTTCAGGGGCAAAGGTCACACATAGCCTTACTAGGTCATGAGGTCCAGAAGTCTGCAGGCCAGGTCTGAGGAGGAGGAGTTTTGAAGAGGGCAGGGGACCTTGAGAGATCAGGACAATCATGGTTAGTTAAAAACTGGTCTAGAATTAGTTCCTGTTGCCCCACTTCTCTCCCAGGCTGTTTCTAAACTTACCTTATCATAAGAACCACTTGAGGGCTTAATCTGTCAATTTATTTTATAGAGTTTTATTTTTACAAACTGCATTTTGATTCATTGTACACAAATGGGGTACAACTTATTCATTTCCATGGTTGTGTATGATGTAGATTCACACCATTCATGTAATCATACTTATTCATAGGGTAATGATGTCTGTCTCATTCTACCATCTTTATACCCGCCCCCTCCCCCTCTGATTTCCCTCTACATGAAGTTCCTCCATTTTCTAGACTTCTTCTGATTTAGTAAACAAACATGGTTCTGGACAAGGCACACAGCTGACGTCCTCCTGTTGTTGCATTCTTGTCTTTGGGTTTCTGAACCATCCTTCTCAATCCATTGAAGAGCTGATCTCATCCAGGCTGCAGGTGGCACTAGAGTTTGAGGAAAAACCACAGCTAAGCATCCTGCACCAAGTGAGAGGCTGGCAGAAGCATTAAGAGGGAGTTATCTCTTTGGCCTTGGCCATGTGCAGAGGAACTGGAAAAGCATGCCTGGGATCAGTGTTCCAGACCACCCCCTGCAGGGCTCTCCCTGTAGAAACCTGCCTACACATGACACACCATCAGGATAGCTCAGAAGAAGCAAGGGTGCTCCTCAGGTGGTCTGTTCACCTTTAGAACAGCTCTGCTTTAAGTAACAACAGTGAGCTTTAGCAGAATGGCAGAACACAGAGCACATTTTGATAAAAACTGCCGCTTGGTCCTATCACATCAGGCTGTCATTTTGGCTAACTTCTCAAAAGTTAGCCAAAAGTTCTTAACATCCCAACTCTAAAAGAATGCTAGAATACCTGTGGAAGCTGTCCCATTTTTTCCTCCTTTCCAACATGGATGTTTTTGCCATTCTGAGAATGTGCTGTCTAAAAACTCCTTTTCTTCTCTTTTCCCAGAGCTCACTTTGCTTCTTTAAGCAATTAACTCTAAATAGATGGGTTCAGCACTGCTCCAAAAAAAAGATCAATCCTTCTATAAAAGGGAATATGGTTCAGCTGCAACTTCCCAATTCTCCTGCAGATCATATGAGCTCCTCTGGAAGGAGACTCCAGCCCTGACGCAGTCACCTGGTACATTCTTTGTTATTGTTCCAAGGCAAATCTAAGGTAAGCTTGGAGCCAGAGAGAGAGAGAGAGAGAGAGAGAGAGAGAGAGAGAGAGAGGAGAGAGAGCTTTATGTATTTATTTATTTTGGGACTAGTGCTGCTGTTATTCCTCTTATAGTGTGGTTTCCTAGGAAGACAGTATTATGTAATGGGTGCATCAGATAACACCCACCTCTATTCCTCCTGCTGAGGGAGGGTTCTCTCTCCCCCCTCTGATAAAAAGTGCAGATTGTTAGTGGTGAGCCGGCAAGTATCTCGCTGCTTTCTCCTGTTGCACCAATGTTTTGATGTCACCCCTTGGCAAGGATGGGAATCCCCTATGCCTCTGGAAGGAAAGCCTGCTTATGTGACTCTGCCTAAGGGCAGGCAGAAGTGTCTGCACCTCCAATCTGCAGCCAAAGCACAGTAAGCCAAGTAGGTGGTAAAGTTCTCCTTTAGAGGGGCTATTGAAATTCCTGTTTCAAGACATCATTTTTATCATCACAGAAAGATTGCTCCTATTATCTTGGTCCTTGTTCTCTACAGAGTATCTGAGCTCAGTTTCACTGCTAGTTCCAAAACTGAGGCAAAAATGTGGCCTCAGGGCTGCTTCCATCTTAGCCAACAGTGCTTGATGATTGCAAGCATTTCTCATCCTGACTTGGCATCTTGCCCTGAGACTGTTCCTCAGCTGTGGTAAGAAGCGTGGCTTTCATTGACAATTAATAGTAGCTGCTTTAACTGACAAAACTCTAAGCCTTGTTGACCTAATGCAGAAAGTTTACTTCTCATGTGCATGAAGTCTAGTGTGAGTCTGGCCACTCTCCTCCATCTGGAACACAAGTTCCCAAGGTCTCTGCTGCAGGGGAAAGAATAGATGGAGGGAGGACCTAGCTCACAGTTCATTGGCCAGATTGAGACACATGACCCACCCTGACTTTCAGGGGAAGCTGGAGAATATAAGCTGGGAAACATGGAATATTTTGGGATTCCTGACTGCCATGTTGACCATGGTTTTCTGTTTTCTAGCAAGTTACTGTCAAACTGTTGAATAGGTTAAAGCCAAGACAAGAACCCTGAAAACATCATGAAGTACCTTCCTTTATGGTTTTTGATTCAGAGAGAATCACTATCCACACTCCCAATTATCCAGCTCCAATGTGGAATGTGGGATGGGTTCTGGCAGGAGAACTGACAGGAAATGGCAATACCCTAGTCCTAAAAGAAGTTATTCTGCATAGGGCTTAGGGAAAGAAGAATGTTTTTCTTTTCTAATTAACCTGAATCATTCCTCGAAACAAGGACTATGAAAATAAGCTAAGATGGTTCTCTTCTTGGTGGCTGTAGTTTGTACATTCATTTCATTATTTTGTGAGGTAGGGTTCCAAGTCCCAGCAAGAGATGCATTATATAATCTGGTGACTCAGTTTCTGCTAGATACAAGGAAGGTAGCAAAGAAATTACTGAAATATAAAATAGAATCCTCATGCTATGGACAATTCCAACATTTACCTTGATAATCCAGAGATTGAAAATTGGATCTGGCCATATAAAGAAGTAGAAACCAGGAAAAATATAGTAAGCTTTAGAACTCAGCAGGGTTTTTTTATAGCTTGGGAAGTAAGAAGAGATAGGCAAACTTTCAACATGGTGTATCGACTTGGTCTGAACGGTAAGTGGGCAGTGAGGTGACAGGAATGCATCTTTCAAGGGCTTACTGGAATCTTGGAGGGAAGATGGCTGGAGAGATGTACAATTTCTACATTTATCAAAAGAATTTAATTTTAATTTTTAAATTTAATTTTTAAGTTTGAAATGAAGGAAGGAGAGAGAGAGAGAGAGAGAGAGAGAGAGAGAGAGAGAGAGAGAGAGAGAG
>JAJEJO010005751.1:2219-21070 GCA_020662805.1 Glaucomys volans
CAGTTCCTTCCTCTGTTGGGGTGGAGGGCTCTTGCTTTTAGTTTAAGGGACATTCCCTTATAGCTCACAGCAGAGCAACAACTCATGGCAGGCTCTAGGGCTGATGAAGGAGAGGTTTCAGTCCTGCTCACCTCCCCTCGTTACCTGGGCCTGTTTCACAGGGGGCCTCCAGCCCTGGCTGTCATCTGTTTTGAAGTGGTAATTTATAGCTGAACATTGATGTACACAGAGAAGTATCCTGCACCTGTGGGACCCCAGGGATTGAAACCACCTTTATACCCTGAGAACCCCCATCTACTGGGTTCATCTGGAGGGGCCCCTTCAGCTTCTCAGATCACTGTCATAGGCTCCCCTTTAAGTTTATATTTAACTCCCCCAACATATCCCATGGGCTCCATTGCAGATCAGTTAGAAGATACCCAGACATCTGCCTGCCTGATCACCACCTGGGAGCTTAGTGTGGGGACTCTGAGCCCTCCAGAGAAAGAGGCTCCTGTGGGGTCCCAGGTGCTGCCTTTGCCTTGCACCTGAAGCTGTGGCTCCCATATCCTCTTCCCCACACTGGCTTCTCTACTATACTAAGTTAATCAATTGCCTAATTTCATTGACATTGCTATACTCATTCCAATCAGTACCTTCTTCTTGCTGTTCCTTTCCTTACTTCCAAATTCATCCTCTGCTCTGGTCTCCCTCCACCCACTTCCCTCCTCACCTCTAACCCTCCAATTACTGTTCTTCATAATTATCATGCCTAAGCCTACCCCAGTGTTTCCACAGCCTGGTCCCCAACCAGCAGCATGAGCATCACTGGGGAACTTGATGCACATGCCATTCTGGAGTCCTACCCCAGACTCTCAGAATTAGACATTGTAATCGCTCAAGCCCTCCAGGTGAGTAGGGTTCCCTGCAAAAGGTGGAAAGCCACTGCTCAGCACCAGCCTGGATCAGGCCACAGCTGACCTCCCTCCTATGTTTGCTCAGTCTCACCTTCAATAGCATCCGTTCATGGTTTCAATAACATGCCTGTTCACAACAGCCTCTGCTGCGTGCCTGCAATCCATGTGGCCCCCTGCAACCCCCATGCTCACACCTTCTTCCTGTACCACATCCCTAGCATGGAGATGGACAGAGAGTGGAATCTGGAGCCACACAGCCTGGATTCAAGTCCCAGTCCTGCCCTTTACTAGCAGGACGATCCTGGACAGCACCTTGCTTTATTTGTGCATCCGTTTCCTCCCCTAAAAAATTAGGGACACTAATAGGACATATTTTATGGAGTGGTTGTGAAATGGAATGATAAAATTTATACAAAATGCATAGAGCCAGTGATGAGTACATAATATGTCTTAGAAAGCCTAAGCTATTATTCTTTCATCCATCAACACCCGACATGCAGTTGCTGTCACTGATATTCACACCTCTGTACACCCACACTTCCCCATGCCTATCATCATCTCAATCCCACCCCACCTGTGCTAGACCCACTCGTTCCTGACCTGCCTGGAGACACCTGCTCTCATGCTCACTACTGGCTGCTTCCACCCCCTACAAACTCCACACAGCCTCACCCTCCTCTCAAATGCACCCCAACACCAACCCACTCCCAACAACACCTGCACACTGAAAAGCAAACCAAGAACAGCACCCATCCCCATGAGCTAATCTGGGGGCAATGAACACAGGACAGGGGAGTAGCTCCTGGGACACCAGCTCACCCTCTCCCTCAGCCTAGATGCTCCAGAGGGAGCAATGATCCTGAGGTAGCCCTTGAGGGTTCTGACCACCTAGACCTGGGCACATGGGGCCAGCCCAGGATCCCTCTATCCCCAACACATACAGTAGAGGAGCCAGGTGGGTGTGGGCAGAAGCAGAAGATCAGAGCATAAAGGAGGGAAGAGGCTGAGGAGGATGCCAGCATATCCGGCCCCATTCCATCCCAGCCTCAGCTGGTGGGTGTTGTGAGCTAATTAGCAGCTGTTCAGGGGCTTTCTCAACACCCTGGAGTGAAATTATTATTTTTCTTAATGACTTTGCTCATTAAACAACTTTGTTTCCTGCTTCCATTGCCTTCCCAGTTACTGGAAAGAGTTGCTTTAGCCTGTCCCATCAGACCCCCTGGACTGCCAGCCCCCTGTCTCGTTCACAGCCCAGTTCCATAACTCAGCCCCCTGCCTCTCCCAGCTCCTGTTCATGGTCCCATCTTTTATGAGTAATGAGGAAAAAGAGTACCATTCTCCCATTGGAGGATGGACACAGTTGTTGCCAGCAGCAATGGCAGAAGGAATCAGTGGCTGGCCACATCCTGGTTGGCCCTGAAGGTCTCCTGACAAAAGCAAGTCTGCAGCTCCTCCAGCAGCCTGCATCACTGCTCAAGGCCCATCTCTGGTCACAGGTTAAGCCTGTGCACAGGGGCCAAAAGTGCCAGGGAACTTAGACCCCAGGAACAACCTGGGCCCCCTCATCCTTCAAGGACCAATGTGAGGCCTGAACCCCCAGTCTCTCAAAGAGGCCCAGTGAGACTGGATCCCCTTTCCTATTGCCTTTCTTCCCTTCCTTCTTGTTTCCCCAGCTTCCTCTCTGTGCCTGCCCCAACACCTCCCATATTCTTGTCTCTGGGTGTGCTTCTGGGAGAAGCAGCTCACACCACTCCTCCTGGGCCATGGCCCTCACTCATGGTCCACTTGAACCCAGATGCAAGTGATGTCCGAATCTGCATCTACAGAAGACCATTACTCCGCGCTCAGGACTGATCCACTGCTGCTCACAGCCTCTGCAGGTGGGGGCCACGCCCCAAGACAGTGCTGATCAAAGATGCCAGAAATACCCATCGTTCCCATCCCACATAGACCCACCCATCCCAGTGACCAGCATCTAGTGCTCGAGTCACAGTCATTTCATGTTTTACCTCCTCCTGCTGTCACTCAGCATGTCACAGAAGTGCTGCCTCCTAAACAGCTCAAGGATCTTCCCTGAGCCTCTTACTCATGCAGACTCAGTCTCCCACCATATCAGTCCTCCACACTTTCATCATCACAGGTCTCTTTCCGATACAAATCTGAGTCGATTCTTTCCTTGCCTAAAATTTCCTATGGCTCCATCAGAGATTCTGAATGAGCAATCCCCAAGGTGCCTCCTTCAGGGAACCCGGAGGCAGGGCCCCAGCAGCCTCCAGGCAGGGAGCTCACTGTGCAGATGCAGGTAGCACTAGTGTCATCAGCTTCATTTACAATTGGCACAGAAAGAACAAATCATCCTACAAAAAATAACTATCAGAGAGGTTTGAACCGCAGAGGCTGACCTCTCAGCATCTTCCATAGTTTTCTTCCTCCCTCGGGGCCCTCGGAACACCACAAAAACCTTGTACTCTAAGCTTTCATTGATATGGAACAGCTCCACCCGGAGGGGTAGGGTCAGGGTTATTCTACCTGATCCAAAGCAGCAATTACAGTTCCCACTAGAAAAACACAACCCAACCCAGTAACATATTATTGCTTTACCAACACAAAGTAGCCAACAAGGTGGGTCCTTACACTGGTGTCATCTTTCAGATGAAGAAAGAGCCTAAGTGGGAATTTGACTAGCTTGCTCAAGATCACACAGCTGCTGTCCTGAGAGTAGTCAGGAACTGAGCTCAGGCTTCCTGCTGCCACTCTGTGACCTTCACCACTATACTGTGGGAACACCCAGGTGCCTGACTGCCTATGCACTTGCTATAGAATCCACAGGACAAAGTCTCTGGAAATGCCTTCTCAGGCTCCATGTGCTGCCAGGCTCTAAACACCACCCTGCTTCAATTCTCCCTGGTAAGCCTGACCTTCCAAACGTGACCATGGTGAGAAGGTGATTAATGAGCCAATTACTTCTGGGAAGACAACATGCAAAATAAATAGCCCATTTCCCTTCGATTTACTATTTTAGTAAATAAATAGTGCTCCGTGTTCTGCTTTCGTTTATTGCTGCTCATACCTGAAAATTTGTGATGAATCTTCATGTTCTTTATTTCCAAAATTAATCAGATATACCTGATGACTTTGAAATATAGGCCTGCATTTGTCCTTCAATGTTAACATGGTGACATCCAGGTGGGGCCAAGGAGAAATGTGGGCCTGGTGGAAGGGTGAGCAGAGTGCAGGATGCCCAAGGCAGCAAGAACTGTCATCAGAGAGACCCAGAAAGCGGCTTGGTGATTTACAGATCAAGAAGAGCCATGAAGAACAAGGGGAAGAAATATCTCTTTCCACAGATTAAGCTTTAACCTGATTGGTCAAACTGGGAGCATTGAATAAGATCAGTCCACCCAAACCCTGCCAAATGAACCAAATCCCAAAGACCTCCACCTCCTCCCCAGGAATCTTGGTGACTACACAGTCCTTCTCCAGATGTCTCTTTTGTAGACCCCAAGTGCAGGCACAGAGTAAGAAACAGGGGCACATGTCTGCTGTGAGGGGCCCAATACCTGGGAGGGTGATCCTGTGGGATGGGAGATCATCCAGGCACAAAGACAAGGTCACTGCACACAAGTTGATGATGTGCATTGATACTCTACACAACCTGACATGCATCCCACTGAGGCTTACAATAGCTCATGAGAAATATATTAAGTATGAAGTATTAAGCTTCTCCTCATTTTATAAGTGAGAAAGGAAGAGGTCCAGATGGGTCAATAACTCACCCAAGGTCTCAGACTTAGTAAGTGAAAGTAAATAGTTTGGATTCCTACCTGGGCTTTCAGATTCCATGACCAGTATTTTTGTTTGTTTTGTTTTGCTCATGTAGAATACAGGTATACGATTGAGCTTCTATATTCTCCAATTCCACCATCATGGGTTCAACCAACCCTTGATTGAAATTTTTTGGAAAAAAATTTCATCTGGAATGAGCATGCACAAATTTCATTTGTAATTATTTCCAAAATAATACAATATAGCAAGCATTTACATAGCATTGATATTGTTATTTATTATATATAATGTAGAGATGATGAAGCACGTGGCATTAGGTGAATGGGTTATAGGCAAAAACAATGTCATTTTATGTAAGGGATTGGAGTTCAATATCCAAGGGTGTCCTGGAATCAGAGCCCAAGGAGGATATTGAGGGATGATTGTACTGTGTATGTGTGTGTGTGTTTGTGTGTGTGTGTGTGTGTGTGTGTGTGTGTGTGTGTTTAGTAGCTTGGCCTGGGATGGCCAGAGAATGCCACAGAGAAGAAGTGGTGGTTATAACCTGGTTTTTATTGGTTGAAGAGCTTTCTGATTGGAAAAGGTAGAATGGCCTGCCAGCGAGAAAGAAGAGGTGGCTCTAGAGTAATGGTGTGGGAAAGGAGAGGAGGGGAGAGAAATTATGAGGCATGGTGAACAACTGAATGGGATGGGAGAGAGGGAGACAAGAGCAGCATTTAGAACATCGTCACTGCCCTTTCCTTGGATCTCTCGGCTGAAGGACATCTGTCTCCTGTCTGCCTAGTCCTCCCTCAACTCCTCCAGGATCTCCAGGATGCTGGCCCATCTGCCAGCAAGTCTGGAGGAAGCAGGCTGCCACCCCAGTTCTCCATGTGTCCACTGCCCATGGCTGCCCCATGAGCCAGACCTCTCTGGTGTTAGAGGTGGCAAGCACCAGAGGCAGGGGTTGGCGGGGGACTTCAAATGCAGGCCAGGCCATGCTCCCCATTTACCAGTACTTATAAAACTTCCTCCAGTCCCAAGGGAAACATGCAAATGCAGTCAAGTCTTCCTAAGGAACCCCTGATGGGCTCTCTCAGAGCCTTGGCCTCAGGTTCTCAGAACTGCCCCTCTGAGAGGCTCTCCACTTCTGTCTGAAAGACACTCTGAGTGTCTAGGGTTTTAAGAAGACCACACCACACACTTGACTGTAGCCCCTCACCTTGACTGGCTGGAGCCCTTCCCACTAGTCCTGCTCAACACAGCTCTCCCACATGCATCCCCAACCAGACCCACTGGGGTGTTTTGAAAAGGATGGATTCAGGGGCTTTCTGCTACAGACCCAGCCAATCAGGACCCCCCAGCTCATGCTGACTAGTACTTTGGGATTCAGCTCAAACATCACATACTCTGAATGTGTCCCTGATTCTGCAGGGCCAGGTCATGCCCTCTCCATGCACAGTGATGAGCCATCTACTTGTCTGTCCAGCGGGCTTCAAGGTCTGCTAAAGCAGTGGTCTTATTTCCTTCATGGGTGTGCCAGGCTGCACCAGTGGCTGAAAGAGACCACAGAGACAATGGCACTGGGAGAGGGGCATGGGCACCCTTGGTTGCCCATGGGGGAGGATTTAGATCAAGTTCACCCACCATGGTCTCAGCCTGAGTTTCAGGGTGACCCTGAGCTGTGGTCCTCACTGCCAGATGTGGAACCAGTTGTATGGTGGACCATCCCACAGATTCCTGGATAACCATGCCTTCCCACAGGGCTGCAGCCTTGCTAGGCCTGGGCCTGCAAGCCCTGTTGTCCTTGCAGGCCCCTCTCTCTTGGGATTGTTCCCTTGGGACCAGGTTTGGCTATAAGATAATTCTTCCCTGGGAATCTCCTTCCACTCTTACCCATTCTTGAAACCTTAGGACTCCCACCTTCCATAAATAAATGAAGAGCAAATCTCAGCTTTGCCTTTTATGACTGATGTGTGTGTGTGTGTGTGTGTGTGTGTGTGTGTGGTGTGAGCCAGCGTGAAGAACGTGAGTGCACAGTAGCCGGCTGGCTTGTGCACATGTGCACACCTGCATAAATAAGGTTGCTATTTATGCCCTTAAGTAGTGTTTTGGAATGTTGGGGAATGAGTTTAGATGTCTGTGAATATACATGTTTGTATGCATCTGTGCACAGTTATGTTGTTTGTATACAACATAGGTTTTCAGATATTGGGATATTTCAGACTGGAACTGTTGAGCTAGGTTTTCAGATATTGGGATATTTCAGACTGGGACTGTTTTTATTCCTTTATTTATTTATTCTATCACCCTCAAACAGTTCTTTGGGGAGTCTCCACAGATCCCTTAAAATCACTCATTTCCTGTTCTGTCTCTCCTCCTAGGTGCTGAGATCCTTGAAGGGGGATACATTCCTTGATTTGCCTCTGCACCTGTTGCTCTCAGACCATGGCACCACACAGGCATGGGCTGTTCATTCATACAACATGTGTGCACCAATCTACCATGTGCTGGGCGCAGGGTAGGGAGGGAAAAGAGTCCCTGGCTCCACCCTTGTGGAGCTCAGAGTCTCATGGAAAAGACAATAGTAATCAAACATTTGAACAAGTCATGTAAAATTGAGCTGTAGCAGGTACCAAGAGGGAGAGACACTCAGAAGTCTGACAGAGAATAAAAGAGAGATTAAACTCGCCAGGGAAATGAAGGAAAGATTTCAAGGACGTGACTTAGACGGAATGTACACTTGAGAACGAGTAACTGGAGGGCAGAGGCATGTCCGGCTGCCCATTCCACTGAGGCAGGGGAGCAGACTGTAGGAAAGCCCAAAGGGGAACCTGGAAGAGGAAGCTTGCCAGGTAAAAGGTGATGGTGGGAGGTGCCCCACCATGCAGAGCCTTTATGAGCTTTGGTATAGATGGAATCTTTATCCTCCAATAAAGGGAGGCCACTGAAAAGTTTCAGGCAAGCAGATGACATAATTATTATAACCTTGTATTATATCCTTGCATTATAACCATGATTACTACAGCTATTGTCACTCCCATTTTATAGTTGGGAAAACTAAGACACAGAAATGTCAAATCATTCTGTAAGACTTTCCCACAAAGCTGCATTTGGCTGCCAAGTACAATTGATTAGAGGAAGGTGTATGAGTCAGCCTTTCAACACTGGAACAAAATACCTGATTAAAGCAACTCAGAGGAGGTGAGATTTCTTTTGGTTCACAGTTTCAGAGCTGGCTCCAAGACAGAAACATCATGGCAGAAGGATATGGTGGAGGAAGGTTGCTCACCTCCTGGCAATCATGGTGCAGATGGAGAGGTCAGGAGGAAAGGGCTGGGGACCAATACCCACTTCCAAGGCACACCTCCAGTGACCTCCTTACTCCAACTAGACCCCACCACCTGCAGTTGTCACCTCCCTTCCAATAAAGCCATCAAACTATGAATCCATCAGTAGATTAATACACTGATGAGGCCAGAACCCTCATGATCCATTCATTTCCTAAATCTGAGCCTTGCTGCAATGAGCACTAAGCTTTCCATGTGTGAGCCTTCGAGGGACATTCCAGGTCCAAACCAGAACAGAGGGCACTTGGGTGGGTGGGAAGATCAGGTGGAAGGTGGGGAGACTGGTTGTGTGGATGAGCAGTAAAGATGGAGAGGAGCCTAAGTTGCAGAGACATTAGGAGGTAGAGCAACAGATGTGGTAGCAACTTGAACACGGATGGCGAGAGGGAGAGCAGAGTTGAGGATGAAAAGAGGCACCTGTGCTGAGAGGGAGAACACTTCAAAAGCATCAATTTGGGAGGCACAATCCTTAACTCAGCCTCATAGCTCTGGAGTTTGAGGGTCCTTTGAAACTCCTAATAAGCTGTCAGAAGTAGCTACCAGAGCGCTATGTGGGCCTGGAAGATGCACACAGATTAATACTTGTGTCCCAAATTGATGTTCCCAGCATCTCTCTCCTTTCCATCACTTCTTTTCATCAAGAGATAATGATGGTTCTTAGAACATTTAGAAAGAGACATAACTCACCTTGGACAGAGACTTTGGAAATGAGAAGGCTCTATAAACCCAAGTCATTACCCTGCCAGGTGTGCAGTTTTACAGTTCATGAGGGCTCTAACTCACTGGAGCTTCATGATAACCAAGATGAGTGCATCCATGTGAGGTTATGTGGCTTTTCCTGAGGAGTTGGGCATTGGATCAAGTGTAAACTACTTTCTCATTGTCATTGCATTCTGGGAAAACTGGGACTGCAAAAAGCCCATGTGAATCAATTCGCTTTATCTATGTCCTTGAGCACAAATTGGAAAATCAAGGAAGGGACAACAGAGACACTTAGAGCTCCTCCCTGTTCTTGAGGTCATCATAGTCTAGGGAACAAGAGGCCCCATGACAGCAAGGAACAGTGTGGTGATGATTTTCTGGGAAAGAAGCAACTGCCTAATCTAGACAAAACATGATGTAGAGCATAAACAGGGAAAGAGAAATTGTCCAGGATCCACCCAAGATGAGTTTCTTCAAGGCATGGTTGCTAAGCACTTAATACAAGTAGATCCTGGGGAAGTAAAACAAAATGATATAATAAAGCACAGGTTCTGCCTCAAAGGTTAATCATTTAAAAATGTCTTTAACTCATCAAGGTATACCAATAGCACCTGTGGTTTCCTCTAATGATGCAAAGAGTTCTTCATAGACAGGTACCCATGACCATGCTCACCTGCCCGGGCATCTGTTAACTCACAGAGGTAGCCAGCATCCCTGCAGTGTGCTGAGGATGGCCATTTGAGGGAGAGATGGGCAGATCTCAGCCGGCACCTTCCTGGGGATTTTCTCCCAAGTTAGTCTGCCTGGGATGGAAGGCCGTGGTGATACCTGCACAAGAGCTAGAAGACTTTGTGGAGATGGGTGTGTTGAACTTTCTCTCTCCTTGGAGGTAAGTCCTGGCTCGCTGGTCCCTGGGTCCTGGGCCCTTCATGTCTTTGGGGAATGGAGCTGGGGACAGACAGGAGCTCTCACTTATCTGCATTACCTTTCACTTCTTTTCCCGAGTTCTATCCTGAACCATCAGCAAGAGATCTCAGGCCTCAGTTCTCGCTGACTTTCAAAACTTGTCTTGTTGATCTAAACAATCCTCCCTCTATGAAGGGCCAAATCACTATCCCCTAATTCCTTCTATGAATTACTGGTTTCAACCCTGGATCTGAACAGTTGCGTCTCCAACATTTCAGCAGCTCTGAGTACCGTTAAATTCTCTGGAGTCCCAGAGGGATGACAGTGTGGAAAACAGTGTGGATATAAGGAATTATAAGAGAACAGTGGCTCCAACTAGGTGGAAATACTCTTGAAAACCTAGACAAAGTAGATGATTTCCTAGCAAACTACAAATTACCTACATTGATCCCAGAAGGTATCAAAATCCTGGATGACCAGGGGAAAATATTGAGAGAGTTTTGAAGATCTTTCCTTAAAAACAGCTGGTTTGTTCCTGGAGTTCTATCTGACCTTGGAAAAACAGATAATTTCTTATGTTAAAAATATTCCAAACCATTTGAAAAGTGACAAAAATTACCAATTCATTCTGTGAAATTTACATGACATTAATATTTTAAAAATTAGCAAAGACAGTGCAAAAAGGCAACACTAGAGACCAGTCATATAGATGAATATAGAAGAGAAAAAGTCAATAAAATATTCATGAATAGAAATCAATTTTTCAAAAACTTCACTGTAATTAAGAATGCATTCTTTGAGGACTGGAAGGTTAGTTCAACACAAGGAAATCTATCAAAGTCACCCACTATGACAAACATTAAAAGACAAACATACGACCATGTAAATAGATGCCAAGAATCATTTCATAACATTTGGGCATATTACCCATAATGAGTTAAAGCAAGAAAAAGAAGAAATAGAAGGAGGTAGAAAAAGAAAATGAGGGGGAAACCACAGAAATAGAAAGGTCTAGTAACAAAAAAACCCAAACAACATCATTCCAGGAACCACTGAAGACGTTTGAATTAATCTATAAAATTGCAGTAATAAATCATTCTCTCTCTCTCTGTCTCTCTCACACACACACACACACACACACACACACACACACACACAGACATGCAGGGCAGATCAGAAGAAGACAGGTCAGTGAAACAGAGCAGAGACCCCAAAATAGATCACAGGATGGACAGAATGAGAACAAGTATCCAAGATGGCACTTCGAGGGAAACAGTACATTAGTGGTACTGGCACAACTGGCCTTCCATCTGAAAAATAAACTGAACCCTCTGCTCTATATAAAAATACATTTCAAAATGGATTCAAGACTGGCATGTGGTAATAAAGGCCAAAGAAGAGAGTTTGTAGAGACTGCATGTGAAATCTAGGTGTTAGGGGAGACCTTAAGAAATTGTAAAATAAAACAGACATTTTTAGAGATATATAAATTTGAAACTTTTATGTGGTAAAAGTATTATAGTTAAACCCCATAGGCAAAACCAATAAAGGTGGAAAAATTACAGTCCAGATAGTAGATAAAAGAATAATTACATCTATAAAATACACATTCTTAAGAAGAAAGGCAGCTCAAAATAAAATGAGTAAGGAAATAAAGAGGTAACAAAAAGAAGCTAAATGACAGTAAGAAGGTAAAAAGAAGCTGGAATTCTTGAGTGGTCAGGAAATTACAAATAAAAATTAACAATAAGCTATAAATTGATGCTCATAGACTAATAAAATTTTAAGAAGTATAACGCCTATTGCTGGTGTGGAAATGGGGAAAGGTGCACTTACTCATTGCTGATGAAAATGTGAATTGCTATAGCCAGTTTTGAAACATCAATTTGGCAATATTTATTGGAAGTCAAACCACTTCAAAAATTCAAATTTGGATATCTATCCTCTACAGAAAAATATTCTGGTCTCCTGGAATAGATAAAAATATTTATTGCTGCATTGTAGTGGCAAAAGAAAAAAAAAAAACAGAAAAGGAGAAACACAATGAATACCCAGCATGGAGGATGGGGAGAAACTCTGTGATATCCCCTCACCCTGAAATATTACCAGCTTCTGGAAATGAGCAGTCCCATTGATTTGTGAGGTTTCTCTGAGGTGAAGTGTAGGATTTCTATGAGGATTGTGAGCAAGAAATCAAGATGTATACATTACACCATCTCTTTCTGGTCAAGTCAACTACATCTACAGAGGAGGGGGGAGGAGGCTATGTCCCAGGTGGCTAATGGGTTATAGGAAGATGGGTGGGTAATGTGAATAGTGAGGAGAAGAGAAAAGAAGAGGCAAACAATAAGAAGGAAGAGTGAGTGTGTGCTCTGGATTTGGATAGGGCTAGGCCTCTGAGTGATTTTTTCACCTGTAAAATGGAGAAAACCGTAAGACCTTGTCATCCCTGGTCATCATGGTTATTTCGGGGTCAAAGCAGTATGTGACTGTGCCTCTCTCAGACATGGCCAGTCCCAGTTCCTAGGAACTCAGCCCACATTCCTTTCTAACCTGGTGGCCTCTCCTGGGAAGTCCATCTGCAGGGGGCGATGCACTCTTCCTTTCTAACCTCCCCCACAGGTCCCTCCCTTTTAAGAGTGGTATTGTTCCTGATTACAAGGTGGTTGACAGGAAGTAAGGGGCATGGAGAAAGCTGGGCAGTGACCAAGGTTCCAGAGCCTCTCTGTTTTCACCCAGCCTTGGCTCCCGCCTCCAGCCCTAGACACATTTTCCTAGAGGGGACCTTCCTGGAAGCCCTGTGGCTCCCCACATACCCCCAGGCAAGCCTCCTCCCTTGGAGGTCACCCAGGCCTGACCATGCTGACCTCTCTTCCCTGTACACATAGAATCTTCCCAGGTGCCCGCTTGCCTGCCTGGGTGCTGCACTGCACAACTGGCCACAGGAGCTTAGTGTCCACTCTCCCAGGTTCATTCTGAGGTGAGGGCCTGGGTCCAAGCCTTCCTTCATAAAGCCCTGGGTGAGGCTCTGCTTCAGTGGAACCACAGTGGACTGGAAGAACAGGGTGTGCAGCACATCAACTAGAGGCCAGCATCTAGATTCCTTGTCCAGGTTTCATCCTGACTCCTGGTCATAGCAGAAAACTTGACCCACTCAACCAATGGAGAAAAATGTCCTAATTGAGCAAAATGGCTTTACTTATAATGGCTGCCCTGGTCACCCATGCCCTGGTGACTCTCCCTTTTGAGACTGTCAGTAACATCATTGGCAGAAATGAGAGCCATCTGGTCACTTGGAGTTATTTTTGTTTTTAGTCCAGTCCTATGTAGTCTGCTTTAAAATGTCAATTTCATATTGAAGTGAACTCCTTCCCTTCCCCTAACTGTTCTTGACCCTGGCCAAGGGCAGCTGCAGTGAGAAGGTGGGCACACCTGCCCTTTCACCACCTCCACCCCCCCTCATTGCTTTCCCGTGACTCAGACCCCAGGAGGAGCAGTGGGGGAGGGAAAATGTCTTCTGCCCAAATCACACTGTCATATGCCTTTCTGGAGTCATGCCCTCAGAGAGGCAAGCATGTGACCTGCTGTGCTGCCCCCTCTCCTACCTGCAGCGACATGCCCCACAGTCTCCTGGGCAAGATGTTGGCTCAGGTTAACCTATCCTCCCAGGATCCATGGGGCCCCTGGATTCTGTCTCACCAAACATAGGGAGTAAGGGCTGCCCCTCTTCCATCCCCTGCCCTATGCTCCCCCAGCTCCTCCAACTTCCTGTGGAGGCAGAAGCCTGATACCTGAGTGCTCTTATAGGGATCTGCTCAGAGGGTGAGTTGGTAGTCACCCCTTTGCTGGGTCTCTGCCATTTTCTCAGAGTCCCATTTGCTTGGCTGGGAGCTGAGTAGACAATATCCCTTCTCTCATACCCCAAAGGAAAGAGAAAAGCCATAGCCCTGAAGACCTCTTAGCTCCTCTTTTTCAGTCTGGTAGCATCAGGGATCTACAGGGATGGATCAAGTGGCCCCATATGGCACCTGGGGACATATGGCACCTATTGATTTCAATTAGGTCTTTATTTCCTATTCTAAGAAAATAAATGAAGTCTGATTCAATATCTTATTACAGAAAAATAGGTCATCAGAACTAAGACATTGAGCTGAGTTCTCCAGGAATCCAGTAGCTCAGTCTAGTTTCAGAAACTTGGAGGCAGAAGGAATGTGTGTCTTTTGGCAGCTGCTGGGGACAAAAGTCCAGAACTTGAGGGTCACACTTCACGTAGGATAGCCACTTCCAGTGTTCCCCAAACTGCAGCTCATATGAATCAGCAAAGGGCAGAAGTACCGGGATGCCAGCCAGGCTGACCTCCCAGGGACCCTGGACAGCTGCATGAGGAAGGCACCATGTGGGAATGGGGAGCTGGGTGGCTCAAGGCTTCATGAAGTCACAAGGGAGACATGCACAGGCAAGCCACAGGGATGGGTTGTTACAGTGTGCATGGGAATGTGGAGTGCTCAGAATCAACCCCAAATGTCTGAGGGCTCCACATGCAGCTTCCTCTGACACTCTGAAGATGCAGAGCCCCAGCCACAGCCAGAACACAAAGCCAAAAACCTTCCAAACATTTCCTAAGCTGAAGAGCATCTTCAGCCTCACCATTTTGCCTATCGTGGTCCCAGATGTAAACTTCCATTGAGTGCTCTGACCCCACTGGCAACACTGTGCCCTCTACCTGGTGTCTGACTGCGTAGACTTCTGTCACCACCCATCAGGTTCTCACTGCTATGCTGCACCAGGATTCATCCACAGGTCCATGCCCTCATCACTTCTGAAGACACTTACATAAGGCCATGTGCTGCAGAGACATGGTGGGTGAACAGGACGATGTCATTCCTGCTCTCAGGCTGGGACAGCCACAGGAGTCCCAGCACATGACAGGCATGGTGTCCCTGGTCCCTCCTTGGTAGAATGGGGTAATAAGATGAAGACTTGTCATGTGACAGTCTTCTGCCACAGTTGAGGGAAGTGGCTGCCACTGGGAGTTCCATGTGAAGTCGAGTTGCCTGGAACTTGTGCCTACAGCCTCCTATACATGTCCCTGGCATGAAAATACCACACTACATGGCCTCTGTTGTTTAACACCCAGTTGCCTCACTAGGCCTCCAGTTTCAGGGGACTGAGATGGTGTCTGATTCACCCAGTCAGTTCAGTTCACAGATATGGATTTTTCTGCCATTGTCTCCAGATCAGGACACCCACTGCACTATCTGCCTCACTCTGCTATGGCTTCTCCCCTGGAAAGAGTGATCATTCCACACACTCATGGCCATGGGTAGATGTGGATGTTTGGAACCTGATCAGGGTCCCCCATCCCCCTGGGCTTCCACCAGTAGTTTCCTGAGTCAGTTTCAGGAGAGCTTTTTTGTGTGCCTAGACCCCACAGCTTGGCTCTGCTGGCCCACATCCCTGGACTCAGTGTACATGGGTACTTCCAATGTTGGGCTCCTCTGCACAAGTCCTATGCTCCTCTCCTGCATGGTCACTCCATAGGCTGAGCAGCCCTCTGAGTCCATAACAAGGAGAAAAGACTGCTTTGTGTGGGACCCACAGACGGGTTCCAGGGTCCTTCCTAGGGACACACATCTGGGTCACATAGCCAGCCTGGGATCCCAAGCATGGCAGCTGAAGTTACAGACATTACAGTGCCAGACCCAGAAAGCTGGCCCAGGAGCAGGTGAGGCTGCCAGCACCCCCACAGGAAAAACTCTCACCCAGGGGTCCAAATTTTCCATAATCCATTCAGATTTAAAGACACCTGGATTTAATTTAAAGACACCTAAGGCTTTCTTTGCAAGACCTTTTGGAGAATGAAGACAGTGTCAATTTCTTTGCCGCTTCTCCATTATTACGATGAAGAATATCTGAGGTGGGTCATTTCTAAAGAAAGAAGCTAAATTGATTCATGTTTATGGGCCCGCCAGTGAGGCCCTCATGCTCTTCAACTTCTGGAAGAAAGCAGAGGGACAAGTGAGCGCACACAGAAGGGACAGAACAGGCGGACCACTTCCCTTTACAATGCCCTTCCCTAATCCAGTCCCCCAAGAAAAGCATTAATCCCTCTTGATAACCTAACTACCTCTTAACTACCATTTGACCCATTATCTTGGGAACCAAATTGCAACATTAGTTTTGGCAGAGAAGAACCACATCCAAACCAGGGCACATAGCAAGGCCAAAGGCTTATAGCTCCTGCAGGATTTGGGAGGAGGGCTGAGTCTGACCTGATCCCAATCTCCCTGAACAGTGCACAAGGAACTTTGGATAAGGCATTTCATAAGCACCATCCTAGTAACAAACATAGCAGCTAACCCACGGGTTCCTGTGTGCGAGGCACTGCACTAACATGGAGTATCAACCACCCTTAAGTCAGTGCCATTATTATGCCCATGTTACTGATGAGAAAACTGAGACATGCATGGCCAATGGAAAAAGCTCCTTCTCACCAGAATTGCTATCATTTGCAGTAAGTAAAGCAGCTAGGACACAGAAAACAGAATTCTGTGCTGCAACTAAGGAGGACATGGTGTCCAGGGCCGGTGAAACATCAGGGGAAGAAGTGTAAGAGAATTCAAGAATGATATCTGACTTCTCTAAAATGCTTCTGTTTCAGAAAGAGGCTCTCTGGCCAAACTAAGCAGCATTCTCAACCTTGGTTACACATTTAGAATCACCTGGGGAGATTTTTTTTTTTTAAATTATGATGCTCAGACCAGTTGAATCAGCATCTCTGGGGGTGGGCTGCAGGTGTGAGTATTATTTAAAGTCTTCGCTGGCTCAAGGCAAGGCTAGAGCCCCTCTAAGGAAAGTTTTATGGTTCAAAATGAAAATGAGGATGGAAGTTGAAATCCTAATCAGCAAAACATGAATAATTAATCACAAGTCCCCTTCTCTGAGGCAGGAGCCACCTGGGAAAGGTAGGCTCCATCAGCAGACCCATGAGAAGTGTGTGTGACTGTCAACAGGATCATGGAGCATCTGACCCAAATTCCACTAAGTCTGGTGGAAATAAAGCATGGCTTGAAAAGCTCAATGGCAGTCTGTGCAGATAGAAAACTGAAGGTGTTTGATCCACAGAGAGGTGAAGCCATTTCGAAGACCACAGATGTTGCTGACAGCGTCCATGCCTCTGTGGGTAGAAAAGCAACTCTGCCAACACAGCGTGGCCACTGGAACACAGTCAGCTTGTTTGTCCCTGGTGTTGGACAGCAATATTCTCCTGGTGGTTACATCGTCTCATATAACAACCCTGTGGCCCCATGCACACACCTGAAGTCTGATGTCAGAGCAGAAAATCAAAATGCTTTGAAGCAGAAATTCCTGGGATTGAAATCTTTCTTGCCACTCACCAGCTCTGACTCTAACTATCCCCTTTGAGATTTCCTTCATCTGTAAAAGGGGACCATGAATTCATTTGACAAATATCTACAGAGCACCTGCCGTGTGTCAGACACTGCCTAAGATGCAGGGGATACAGCAGGATAGGA
Source organism: Glaucomys volans (assembly GCA_020662805.1). Classification (NCBI taxonomy): domain Eukaryota; kingdom Metazoa; phylum Chordata; class Mammalia; order Rodentia; family Sciuridae; genus Glaucomys; species Glaucomys volans. Next base: position 19,374 of record JAJEJO010005751.1, read on the forward strand.
GCTCCTGTCTTCTTGGAGCTTGCAAATTGTTTAGGGGAATCAAGCAGTAAACTAACAAATAAGTACATCACATGTTGGAAGATGTGAAATTATATAAAGCAGGGAGAGGTGGCCAGGGTGTAGGGGATGCCATTTGATTGGGTAGTCAAGGAATACCTGAGAAGATGCCTGAGAAGACATCACCTGAGTAACCCCTTGAAGACAAAAAGGGAGCGAGACAGGCCGAGTTCCAGGCAGAGGTGGCAGCAGCTGTATAGACCCCAAGATGAGGCTCTGCCAAGGAGCTGCTCTTGGGTATGAAGGTACCTGCCTTCTGTGGCTGAGACACACATGGACACATAGTGTATCTATAATATACACATGTTTGCTTATGTATGTGCATACAGGTGTGTATACACACACATAATTTTGGAAAGAACATGAAAATAACTTGGGAATCTCCCTATAGAATTAAATAACTTAGAAACCATCTCTCCCAAGAAGAGGGACCACCACTTCTGGGTGACTAAAAAGGAGCCCTGATAACTTTGTTTGTTGCTCATCCAAGACCAGACAAGAGTCACATGCTCCATATACTATGACACACTCACTGATGGTAAAGAATGAGGTCAAAAGAAAAACGTCCTTTCTCCCAGTGAGTTTGTGCTGTTGTGTCCAACATAAAATGTTCCCTGTGGTGAGCTGCACTAGCTCCTCAGATGAGCCTGTGAGGGACTCAGCACAGCGCTCTGGATCCTGAAAGGATCCTGAAAGCACATCCGAAGCAACACCACTGTCAGACTAAAGAAAGCTTAAGCTCTCCCATTTGCAAAAGCTAAAGGGTTTGAGGAGTGGGGCCTATTCTTTTGTGGGAGAATCAAAGTGAGAGACAAAACCCAACAGATTTGAAAGAACACCAAATGGAACCAAGAGACCTGGATTTTTGCAGACTGCTACTCTAAGTCCTTCCCCTGTGTAGACAGGAAAGTGCTCAAGGTAAGTTATACACTCAAAGGTTTCCATGAAACCTTCCTATGCCTGTTACCATTGACTGATGAGGCAGGAGACATAACAGCTTTCCCTGTGTGTGGCCATTTGCAGGATGAAAGGGCCAGGAGGGCATTGCCCCTCTGATTTGTTAGTACTGATGGGCCAAGCTCCAGTTACAAACAATACCAGACCTCAGTGCTTAACAGCCTGGCATGTGTCAAGTGCCTCTCCTGGGTGCCTCTACCTCTACCCAGTGTCGGGGTGAAGTGCCTTTCATCATGGGCTCCACCAACCTGAAGTCTTTGCTTGCAGCTAGGTGGTGGGGGAGAAAGAGGAAGAGCAGACAATGTGCATGGAGTTTTATGGCCAAGACTGAAAGTGGCATGTATTACATCCATGTGCCAGTGGCTTGAACCCAATCTGAGACCACATATTAACTGCAAAGGAAATTGTGTTTCTCAATCACATCTCCTTTGTGACTATCAGGTAGAACTGTTGCTCATTAAGAACCTGCAGAAGAAGACCATACAATCAGCACACACAGAGGAAACGTACATTAGACCATTCCTTGTTTGTCTTCTACAATAGCATGTAGCACCCTCTGAACATGAGTGATGAAGACCAGGCACAGGGTGAGGGTTATGGTGATGATAAATGTTTCAAATTTGAGGTTCTGTTCTGATTTTATTTTGGCTGGCATTTCACGGACTGTATGTGAGTTTTGGCTC
>JAJEJO010005752.1:0-26776 GCA_020662805.1 Glaucomys volans
ATGAAATTGAATATTTATAACTGTAAAAAGTAATGAAGTTCTGATACATGCTTAAACATCGTTGATTGTTGAAAACATGCTACGCAAAAGAAGTCAGAGACAAAAGGACAAATGTTAAAATTAAATGAGATATCAGGAATGGGTAAATTTATGTATAGAGAAAATAGAATGCTGGCTATCAATAACTGGGGGAAGAGAAAGATTGGAAGTTGGTGTTTAGAAACTAAACCCTGTATGGTTTTAGTTTGGGGTAATAAGGTTCTGGAGGTGGATAGTGGTAATGGTTTGCAAAACAATGTGAATTTAATTAATGTCATTGAATTATACTATGACATGATTAGATGGTAAATTCATCTTATGTATGTTATACCATTTTTAAAATAGGCAAAAGAACATTTTTTTAGGTATCAACAGTTGAGAAAACTGAATAAAAGCGAAGAGAGGATTACATGAAAAGAAATACACTACTGACACATGCTACAACATGGATGAACCTTTAAAACACTCAACAAAGAGAAAAAAGAGTATTACGGGCCATGCATTGAATGGTTCCACTTCTATGAAATGTCCAGCCAAGGGGACACATGAAATCAAACATTGCAAGTATATTTTGCAATTAAAATAATCCCTACTTGAATCTCTATGCCAGCACTTAATAGCTATGTAACTCTCTGAGTCTTCCTTAATCTGCAAAATACAAATATTAGGTTTCACAGGATTGTTATAAAACCAGTCTATACAATATATGTAAAATTCCTGGTATGTAGTGAATGTTGAATAAAAAGTAGCCATTTTATTATTTTCACTTGTAAATTCTTCTTTTGGTACTCAATAATATGGAAATAACCTGATATACAAAAACATTTAATAATCAGAAGTGTTGATTTTGTACTATTCATGATATTGAAAAATGCACTCCATGGAAAAATGGTTAAAGAAATTACATAGGAGAGAACATTAAGCTGCTATTGAAACTGATTGCAAAGTATTCCCAACACTATAGAAAAATACTTGTGCTACATAAAATAAGAGAAGTAGAATATAAAAACTACATTGTAAATATTCAACTAAAAATGGATAATGAAACATTTTTTAAAATACTCCAAAATATTAACAATTTTAGAATTTCTTTTGTGTATATTCCAATTCAGGAATAAAGTCATGTGTTTTAATAGTTAGGCATATTTAGAGTAATTTTCTGTGAATAAATCCAGTCTTATATTTGCCTAAGTGATGATCTCTCTGTGTAGCAGGGTGTTGACCTAGAACACCCTCTCCCAGAGGCTGGTCCTAAGCTGCCCATGGCAGACCAGGTGAGTGTGCTAAAGGCTGTTGTCAGCAGTTTTGTGTGGTTTCCAGCAAGGTTGCCCTTTGAAAGTGTTCCAATTTTTTTTTTTTTTTTTTTTTTTTTTTTATCAGTTGGGACCAAGTCTGAGAACCACATTTCCAACAAAACATCCTATATAATAGTAACTCCATGTTCTTCATTTCTTGAGAAACAGTGGAAAACTTCCATGGTTACTAAAGATTTCTCCATTTTTCTAGCCTTTGGTAGGAGTTAGTGGATAGAAGTTGTTTATGCAAATTCATGGCAGAACTGTTTCTGTGTACCATATATGCTTCATCCACAATTCTGGCACAGTGAGCATGACTAAGACATCCAGCTGAAATCATCAGCCCTCCACACAACCAAAAGTTGACTGACCAGAAACTGGGACCCAACAACCAAGAAAACTGGCTCCTGGCAGGACCTCATCCCACAAGCAGTGATTTTCTCCAATGAATGTCTCCACATCTTTTTTAAATAAAATGTTCTTTAGGACTGGGGATCTAGCTCAGTTGGTAGAGTGCTTGCCTTGCATTCACAAGGCCCTGGGTTCAATCCCCAGCACCACCACCAAAAAAAAAAAATGTTCTTTAAGATAATTTTCATGTTTTATCATGATTTTGATGTATTTTGAGTTACTAAATGTTTGGATAGAAATCCGTATGTGTGCTATGTAGAAATGCAACAGGTAAACTACAGTAAGTGTGATTATCCCATCTATATTTAACTGAGGAGGGTGACACAGAACATCTGTGGTGTTTTTTAAGTCCAAATTTGAAACAATTGAAAGAGCATCAAAATACAGAGCACAAATTATCTTTTTTTTTTCTTTTTCTTTTTTTGAACTGGGGATGGAACCCAGGTCTGTTATATCACTGAACTACATCTCTCACATTTTTAGTCCTTTTTGTCTTTCATTCTAAGGATCTTCTAAGTTGCTAAGGCCAGTCTCAGACTTGCACTTCTTCTGCCTCAGTCTCACGAGTCACTGCAATTACAGCCATGTACTAACCTGCCTTTAACCCAGCCCCACCACATACAAATCTTAAACGTTCAGAGAGACAAATTTTTTATGCACTCCTAGAATCACTAATCAGATACATTTTTAGAATATTTCTAATACCCCTAACAGCTTCCCTGTGTTTGCCTGTTGTCAAAAGGAATGGGATGTAGTCAAAGTAAAACCAACAACTAAATATTCAAATGGTTTTAAGGGAGATTCACAGCATCCTTCCACGGACCCAGAGGACTATAGATGATTGTCCATGGGCATTCTTATGTTACTGTTTTCCATGCTGCTAAAAGATGTTGCCTTTGAAAGTTTCTAATCTCTGGGCCTGGGCTTAACATTTCTTTATTTGCTTGTTTAATTTATTTATGGTACCAGGGATTGAACCCAGAGGTGCTTAACCACTGAGCAACATCCCTGATGCTTTTTTAATATTTTATTTTGAGATAGGGTCTCTCTAAGTTGCTTAGGGCCTTGCTAAGTTGCTGAGGACTGCCTTTGATCTTGTGATTCTCCTGCTTCAGCCTCCCAAGCTGCTGGGATTACAGGCATGAGTCACCATGCCTGACTGCACTTAACACTCTAAAAATAGCTTGTAAAACACAGAACTGCCATTTGAGCATAGGAATGAATTGTTGGATACACAAATATCAAAGGGCCCAAATCATCAATCCCCATGTGCTGTACTAAGGAAGCTAATGAAGTTTGCTTAATTTGTTGTCAACTCATTTGCTGAAATAACATCATTTCTCAACAAGTTGGAAGAATCATGGGAAAGAGGGTGACCTGCATTAAGGTTTCCCTTTTTTTTTTTTTTTCCATTTCAGAGATTTGATGGCCCTTTTGAACCCTTTGTCATGTTGGTATTTGATATGAATAAGTATTGTATTAGTGACAATTTTAAATACAAAATAGTCAAAGTATGCTCAAGTGCTACCAATTAGAGTTGTGCTTGCCAAGTGACACTCTTGTATTATCTGCTTCCCACGCACCATCCTCTTGCTCCTGGGCTTCTGACTTCCTATTCCCCAAAGGTGCTTGCACTTCATTCATTCTTGCATTTGAAGCCATCAGTGTCAACATCAACAGATTGGTCCTTTTTCCACCCTCTCAAGGAAGGAATGAGGCAACTGGCCAGAGTTCTCTGCAATGGAACTGATGCAGTGGGCATGCAAACACTCCTGAGTGTTGCTATTTCACCTTTAGACATTGCTAGAAAGTGTAGGGGCCCTGAAGGTTCAGAAATCATTCAGTCCTATTGAACAAACACTCATTTTACTGTAGCTATGGACACATCTGCCCACCTGCATTCTCTGTAGAGGTAAGATAGTGTCAGGCTACAACAAATGTGGATTTCTGTTGAGGGCCTCTGAGCCTGTGGGAACTTCTTTAGAGGGTAAGGGATTTTCTGTGTTCACCTAAGGTAAAGAGGTTTATGACTTAACACAGCCATGGGCAGGCTGTGAGGGCTGCCTGAGGCTGCAGTGTGTTAGGACAGGTTAGACTTGAAGGGTGTCTAGGGTTGCAGGGGGATGCAGAGTGAGCATGATTGGTCCTACAAATGAGAATCTGACAGTGCATACAGGGAAAGCATAGTAAGCATGCTGCAGGTGCTGAGATGTGTGCATTTACATACATTTGCACTAATATGTATGCTTATATATAATGTATGTATGCTTATATTTGGATGATATGACAATACACATGCACAATAGGTATAAGAATGATCTTTAAGAAAATAACCATCATTTTAAAACATTCACAATGTCCAATTGAAGTGCTGTGAAAAAAAAGAACTTTTCAGAAATTTCCATTTAAATTTCCAAAATCATGTTTGCAATGTTAAACTACATTTCAAAATTTAATTTTAAACTTTTAAAACTCTAATAAATTTTAAGAAGTAATTAAAACTTAAAAACAAACAATATTTTGAAAAAATTGATGTCTATTACCTTTAAAAGGTGAATTATTTCTCAGTTTTGCTTCCACCTGGATCCTTCAACAAAAGTTGTTCCTGTTTGCTGGAACACTCCTATTCCCTTATTTTATTTTCCTGCAAAATTCCTGCAAGAGCTTGCCTTGACCCTCCTTTTTCATCTCAAGAAGACATCCTGAATTATGATATGCTTGGGGTCTGCTTTTTCTTCTCCTAACTCTTTTGCTCAGTATCATTGTCCATGTATTGTAAGCCTGCCATCCAGTCCCTCATTCTGAGTCCGCCCTTCCCACCCACCCTCTTGAACATGACACCTGGTCCATTGCTTTCTCCCCCTTTCTCCAGATCATAGCTGTTGTTCCACACCGAACAACAAAGGTCGGGTGCCCTCCCTGGACCAGCCAGGGGGGCACGGGGTCAAGCAGGATGGTGAGTGTCGACGGCTGAAAAACGCACACCAGCCGGGAGTCTGTCGAAGCAGGATCTCAGTTTTAATGAGGCAGTGGAACAGATATATGAGGGGCCGAGTGAATGAGAAAAAAACAAAGAAAGGAGAGGAGATACCTGCAGGGCCAATCACCTTAAAGGTAAACAGCCCATGCAGCACACATCAAAGCCTGCAGGACAAAGGTCTCCTAAGATTTAATAGTGGCCAGAGCTGCTCACGTTCACAGAAGTCGAATGGGCCAATCCTAGACCACCACCTTGTTGGTACCACTGGTGAGGGGGGCTTATGCCCCGAGGGTGTTGTTGTTATTGCGGTCGCCATCTTAAGGTGTGTCCCTACACATAGCTGCTTAGTGCCAACCCTGCATGGCTGTCTCTCACACAATGGCATCATTAGCAGGAGCCACTTTACAGTTGACATGTTCCACATACCATAGGAATAAAGTCAAAGGAACTGAAAGAAACTACAGAGTGAGGGCCACTGGAAGGGCCAGAACAGAAAACACAAGCAGAAGAGGAGCCAGAGAAACCTTAAAACGTGGCTTCTTCAGTGAGAAATGGATGGCACCAAATATTGTGCCCTTGGGCCACAACCCACCATGCTTCTCATCCTGGCACATGCACAGTATTCTCACACTTATGGTGAGGTCAGACAATATTTTTCTTCAGGCTGAATGTAAGGGCTCAAGTCCTGGCAAGGGTGTAAGGATAGTGGTGTGTATGCTTATCCTGCTGCCTCAACTGTGCAGGATTATAGCAAGAACAAGCTTTGGAGGGCTCTGCCCCTGGTTATGGTCATCATAGTGTGTTGTTGCCTATAACTAATGATCACTCTATCACCATTTTTTGAAAAGCTCTTCTCTTTCCACTGCATTGACTTTGTGCTTTTCTCTCAAAACCATCTGATCATGTCTGTGTGAGTCTGTCTCTAAATTCTATTCTGTTCTTTGATCCACATATCTCTCTACACCAATAGCACATTGCCTTGCCTACTGCAGATTTGTAACATGACTTCAGCTGAAGCAGTGTGAGTTATCTTACTAGGTTCTTCCTCTTTCAATTGCTTTTCCTATTCAAATCCCTTTGCACTTTCCTGTGCATGTTAGAATCAGCTTGTCATTTCTAAAAATAATCCTCTAGTATTTCAATTGACACTTTCTTGAATCCATATATTAATTTAGGGACTATTGACATCTTAAGAATATTGAGTTCTACTACCCATGAAACTGGAATATCTCCTCATAAAATGGATTTTTAAGATATTATCCTGTATGTGCTGGCTTCTGTCCCACAGTTCTTCAGTAAAGTTCTCAAGTCAAAAATGAAAGCTCATGAAAATTTTATGTTGTGTGAGTTTGTGTTTGAAAATTGTTGAAGGACCAAATTTTATGTTTATATCAATATGGTAAGGGCTGCAACAACTATGTGGAGCCATGAGCAGAGTGGTCATCAGAAGGTGAGTCTCCCAAGAGTTAAGAGAAATTTGCAGTGGTTCCCCGAGACAATAAAACTGGTGACTTAAAAAAGATAGTGTCTTGATTACAGATTTAGCGAGGTCTTCTAGTGGCATTTGAGTGCTAGACTTTAAGTCCTTTCCTCCTTGGCATCTTGGAAGGAAAGGCTCAACCATAGCACCCCGGGAAAACTGCTGACCCTCCTGTACATTCTCTGAGGATCTAGGGCACTGGATGGCAGTACATTTTTCCAGTTACTAATGACAAGCTCAACCACCTTACAATGGTGCACAATTTTGGAGGGATGCTGACTCTGAGTGAGGAACTTTTTTTTTTTTTTTGTCCTTTCTTCCTATTGGTGTCTTCCTTCTTTTAAAGTGTTTTCCTCCCCTCCTCCATTTCTTGTCCTCTTCCACTGTCTACCCTTTTTCCTTTTTTGTAAATTGAAGCTCTTTTTTAAACATTTTATTTATTTTGATTCATCATACATGAATGGAGTACAATTGTTTCTCTGGTTGTACATGAAGGAGAATCACACCATTTGTGTAATCCTACATGTACATAGGGCAATTATGTTTGTTTCATTCTGTTGTTTTTCTCCCCCCCACACCCCATTCCACTCCCTCTTTTTCCTTTATGCAATCCATCCTTCCTCCATTCTTGCCTTTCTCTCTCCCTGGATTATGTATCATCATCCACTTATCAGAGAGATCATTCAGTCTTCGATTTCTAGGATTGACTTATTCCACTTAGCATGATATTCTCCAACTGCATCCATTTACCTGCAAATGCCATAATTTTATTCTTTTTTATGACTGAGAAATATTCTGTTGTTTTCATATGCCACAGTTTCTTTATCCATTTATCTATTGAAGGGCATCTAGGTTGATTCCATAATCTAGCTATTGTGAATTGGGCAGCTATGAACATTGATGTGACTGCACCACTGAGTATGCTGATTTTAAGTCCTTTGGGTATAGGATTTTTTGGTGAAAGTAAAAAAATCATATGACTATCCATTGTCCTCCAAGAATCTGTACACCCTTCAAACATATGTTCATTCCACTTCCCTGCTCATTTATCATCCAAAACAAGTTGATACAGCAATTTGAGCATTCAACTATCTCTACTTTTTTTTCCTACTGAAGTAGGAACACTTCTGACTCCAGGAGGTTGCTAAATATTTTCTAATGTTACTGTTGATATGGACAACTCAGAGTTGTCCACAATACAAGGATTCTGTTTTATTTTTCAGCAATTTCTGTTACCTGAGGTACATTCTACTATCTTCCTTGTGTTGAGGATAAGCTGAGAAACACTGTGACATAATGCATCCCCTAGCTGAGACTGGCAAACATGCCTCAATACAGGAACAAAATGAACATGTAAACTACAGCCACCAAGAAGAGAACTTATGTAGCTTATATTCATAGTATCTACTTCTAGATGTGATTCTGGTTACTTGCCAAATAAATGTATTCTTTCAGAGTTAAGGCTGTGTGGAGTAACTTCCTTTAGGGCAAGGGTATTTGCTATTCCCTGGCAGACCTCTTGCTAGAATTAAGGGTCCATCCGATACACAACATTGGAGCTGGATAATTTGTACATGACTGTGGTTCTCTCTGGACCAATAAAAATCATGTACTGGTGTGGAGATGTAATTAAATGTTCAAGTCTTTGCCTAACATGTGTGAGATCCTGGATTCAAGTACACCACCACCAAATATAAAAAGAAAGAAACAAACAAACAAAAAACATGAACTTCATGGTTTGTTCAAAGATTTCCTATACAAGAGTTTTGTCAAAAAGTTCCTGGAAATACATAAAATAATGGAATTGTAATACCCAATATGGCAGAGAAAATTAGCAGTCACCAAATATTTAATATTTCCCACCCTATAAAGTCCAGCCACCCTGGATTCAGTGTATGGTCACGTGACTTATTCTGGCCAATGGACTGTGAGCCAGGTGCTGCCTATGCATCTTTTGTTTACCTGAAGCAGAGACCTGAAGACCTGCCTTTCTTGAAGAAATGAAGCCAGACCACACTGGACTTTGAGAAAATAAGAGGTAAGTATTTGTTTATTAGGTCACTGAGGCCCAGGGTTTTGTCAGGTAGGGCAGCTACTGATAATTGTGTCAGTGAACACATGTAAGCTCGCTTCAGCTGAGGAACTCTCTAATGACCCAGTGCTGATTCAGGATGAGAAGCACTTGCAGTCATTACACACTGTTGGTCAAAATGGATGCTGCCCCAGGGGCCACTGTTTGGTCTTGGAGTTGTTGGAACTCTCAGTGAAATTGTGCTCATAGAACTCTTCATAGAATTGGTACCCGAGGTAGTGGGAGCATTTCTGCAACTATACAAGTGAAAAGGAATTTCAGAAACCCTCTAAATGAGAGGATTTTTTAAAGTTTGTTTTTTATTTTTTTTAACCTAATTACTTGCTTTGCTTTGGTTGCAGATTCCAGGCATACTCATCTCTGCCTGCCTTTATGAAGAGCTCACAGAAGCAGGCTTTCCCTCCAGATGTATATGAATTACCCTTACATGCCCTCAAAATAGTTCTGCAATAGAGGAAAGCAGGGAAACCTGTGGCTGCTCATCACTGACTGTCTCCAAATCTTATCATTTGGGATAAAGAACCATGCTTGCCAAGAAAAGCAGAGATGCTTGCTAGCTAATGTACTGGTTAAATTGTGCTGTGACCCTTGGAAACCACAGTGTAACAAGAATACTGATGGTACTACTTCAAAATCAATAAATATATAAAGTTTTATTTATGGCTCCAAGCTTCCTTTAAATCTGCTCTGGAGCAAAATCAAAGAATGTATCTTGTGACTGTGTCAGGACTGGAGTCTCCTTTAAGGGAACTGATAGGATCTGTTGCAGCTTGACCATGTTCTCTTTTATACAAGGATTGCTCCTTTTTGAGTGGTGGTGAAGGCATCTGTTTAAATTGGTTAAAAATCAAAATGAACACTAGTAGAAACAAGGATATGGAACTTTTAATTTTATTTTTACTTTTATTCATTTATTCATTTATTTTGAAATGAAATTTTGACAGACATTAGTCTCAAAAACAGGAACATTTAAGTTGAAAAGTATTTGGAATGGTTTTTTGCTCACTATAAAGCTTCAGCATTTTAGAATTCTTTTAGACCTGAAATGTCAAGAACTTTTCAGAAGTTTTCAAAATGTGCGTGATGAGAGAAGATCAAGTATTTTGCCAAAATGGGCTTTTTCTTTCTCATTTTACCTGAGCATCTGCTAAAGCTTATCACTGCTACTTAAAGGAAACCAACTCTTAAGAGGCCTTGGTGCCACAAAACAGACACCTGGAGGAGCATCCTGGGGTTATTGATGAGATTGTGAAAGTGTGGCAATGTGTGTATATAGGCAGGTTTCTACAGAGTCCAGCTGGGAGGTGGTCTAAAATGTTCATCCACGGCCTGCTTTTCCTGGTTTACTTACATATGGTAACAGACAACAAGTTAGTGCCTGTAATACTGTCAGCCAATCTTTTTACTTGGAAGAAGGAAGCTCAAATGTCATTTTTTTCTCTACCTCCAGGACCACCTGCCACCTGGAGGGGTCAGCTCTTCCCTGGGCTCAGAAGGATGGTTAAGGAAATGAAAGATGATAATGCAGCAAGATATTTATTTGTGTGTCCTGTCTACCATGAAGTTTGTTTACTTAACAAAGATGTCAGAAGATGTCTGGCTGTGGAAACATTACCAAAGATTTATGAAATGTATAGACAGATGAAGTGACACTCTAACTTGGGTTTGCTATAAAATGACCAGGCTATGTGGCAAAGGGTTAAAAATTATAAATGAAATGACAGTAGCTAGGGGAAGATACTTGTTGAAACTGGAAGATGGGGTAATATTCTATTAGAATGGCTATGTGGATTCTATGAGCTAATTGGTTGGTGAAGAGCACTCAACATGGAATAAGTGCTCAGTAAACAGTTGCTTGTTGCTCACTTTTCACTGAGGACTTACCTGAGGTCACAGATCTATGACGTGGTGGAGCTCCATCTCTAAACCTCAATGACTCATTCCAAAGCCTGTGCCTTTAGTCAGTTACTATTTGGCATATACGAATGCCTGACCTAACACCTGCTTGGTACACACCACAACTCATCCATATTTACATGCTGGTTACTGTTTTGAGCTTTTTCTTAAAATATTGTTTTAGATGTCAATGGATCTTATCTTATTCATTTATTTATATATGGTGCCGAGAATTGAACCAGTGCCTCACACAGGCTAGGCAAGTGCTCTCCCACTGAGCCACAGCCCCAGCCCTGTTTTGAGCTTTTTGTATGGATTACTGAATTGAGCTAAGACAGCAGTCCTATGACATAGAGATTTTATTTTATCCAATGAATTCACTAAGAGGTAGAGTTAGCAGTGGAGCTCTGGATCACTGATTTTAGAATCTGGCCTCCTGCACACTGTGCCACACATTAACCTTCCCTCTGTGTGAGGTGGTGCACAGACATGTCAAGGTGAGGGTGGGTTTGTGCTGGCCCCCTGGTGCTTCCTTGGAAAGAACTAACAGAGGCTGAGATGTTTGGGAACAGCCTTCACTCATCCCCTTGTGTACCCTTTTCTTACCTCTGTGGAACAAGCCTGAACACAGCACATGCAGGGCTCCTTCACCCCAGGACTTACACTACAAATTGAAAAATATGAGATAGGAGAAATTCTGTGAAAAATAAGGAAGGAGATGGATAGTGGAAGGAAGATAGTATTTTTAAGTGACATCCCCTTATTAGAAGCAAGAACATGGTGTTTCAGAAATGAAAAGAAGTGGTACCTGAGCTGAGTCTTCAGTCACAGGAAGACTAATGAAGGGCACACAAAGCCCACTGGACAGTGTACAGAGAAATTAGCAAAGATGTGGCATCATAGGCAGGAATCAAAAAGCAGACACAGAAAAATGGAATATACTGTTTACCATTTTTCTGCTTCTTTTTATTAGGTGATAAGGGCTCATATTTGCAGTGTGCACTATGGACAAATCTTACCTTCTGATGATAGGAGCAACCGAAGAAATAAAGCACACATCTAGGAAGAGGAATTGAATGATAAAATGAATCTTTAAGGGACACTAAATGACATCTGAAGCCCTTAGGAAAAGTGATAGAATGCACCTTGATGAAGAGACAAATGGAATCATCTCCTTTTAGCATGCTCAAGAGTGCTGGCGAAAGCTGCCTTAGTGCCATGCATGGTGGCACACACCTGTAATCCCAGTGGCCTGGGAGGCTGAGGCAGGAGAATTACATGTTCAAGGCCAGCCTCAGTAACTTAGTGAGGCTCTAAGCAACTCAGTGAGACCATGTCTCTAAATAAAAAAAATGGCCGAGGATGTGACTCAGTGGTTAAATGTCCCTGGGTTCAATCTCCAGGGCACATACACCAAAAAAAAAAAAAAAAAGCTGCCTTAGCAAGAATAATGAGTGACTGACAACAGACTGAATTGTATATGTGCTGTGCAAGGGCTAGGGATGAGGTTTCGTAATACCAAGTCATGCTTGCTAAAGCTTCCCACAATGGAAAAGTGCTCTTTGTGTGGGACATCACAGATTTTAAAAGTTCATAAATATTGTGAAAAATTCTATTGCAATTTATGGTTCATACAGAAAGAGGGATGGGGGAGGAGGAAGAGAGGAAAGAAAGATTGGAGGCAATACCAGAAAATGAAAACTCAATTTAGCTCTTCTATTAGAGTCAGATGTATTTTAGGCTCTACTTCCGTGCAACTTCATAAAGGTAACATACTTCAAATTGGGTTTGTAAAGACTTGAATCTGTCAGAGCAAATAAGGTCACAGAGTAGTTAAAACATAATAAGGATGACACACGAGAGGCAGGATCACTCCAGCATCACTTGGAAAACAGCAGCATTTTATATTTTATACTCTTCTTGAGGAAATCTAAGATCTTTCCTGGGGCTGTAGGCTGAACCTCTTTGCAAGACCTTTTTCTCAATAAGATCTGAATAGGGCACTGGCATGAAGGTGACAATTCTGTCATCACATTTCTTAAGTCATTCATCTAGACTGATAAAATCCCCACAGTGTGAACAACCCTGTAATGCTTGTTAAAGAGAGTGTGCAGCAATCACCCAGAACGTCTCTGAATCAGCAGAGAACATCACACTCAAATGCACCTGGGAGAGTAGGCCCACAAGCTTCATATGTACATAAGGAGACAGAATGCGGAGGAGGGGGTCCTACATTCTTTAAAGTGAATGGATGAAACTACTTTGAGGTCTCCAAAGATGGTGTAGGTCTTCTACATAGTGCTGACTTGCTATTGTGTGCATGACTAGAACAACAACAAATAAAAATAACATTTATTAAATTCATAAAATACTTATCTCAGTTTGTCCTGCATTTCATTTTCATTTGATTTTCACAAATTCATAGTGCTTATGGCTATCTTTTCTATTTCACAGGGGACAAAGGTGGAACTTGGAGAAGTTAAGAGCAACCCTGCCTCCCTCACTTACTGCTTATTTGGTCTTGGATAGAGTTCATGAAAGTCCTCATCCACAAAATGATGATCACACCATATTTCTAACATAGTATTTTAAAAGGTAACATGAGGCAGTTTATGTGACTACCCAGCACAGTAGTGGGTATAGTGTAAGTCACAGCATCAGCCTGCTTTTCTCAAAGCCTTCCGAGAGCTTCCCTTTCCCAGAAGTGAAAGATAGGTTCTTGACTCATTTACAGGGCCTAAGACATCTGAAAATGCCCAGTATTTCACTTCTGACCACTCTCTCCAAGTCTTCTCTTTGTGAGGACTTCCCTACCCTAATATTCTTTCCTGCATCCTCCACTCAGAATCTATACTATTTAAAATTTCAGCTCCTCAGTTGTCCATTCTGACACTTTCACCCCAGCACTCTGCTTTCTCAATAGAATTTATGACTAAAACACCCTATATTTCTCTCAGTCCCCAACAAAAATTAAGTTGAAAGGTAAGAAATAGATGAGCTTTGTTTTGTTATTGTTGTGCACCTAGTTCATGTTTCTTCATTCTGTCTCTTTCTTCCTCTTTCAAGGTCACGCACTTTATTAATCAGAAGTCTTTATCCTTCCAAGTGTGCAAAAGTGAAGAGAAACATTTGAACTGTTAGTAACTATGAAATACATTTAAAGTGCCCAAGACAAAAAGCAAAGAAAAACCAACCAATTGAAGGGGGGGGTCTTGTAAATGTAGAATCATGCAGTCCATAAATAGAAATAATTTGAGATCTTCTTTTCCTGTTTGTATTCCTTTAGTTTCTTTCTCTAATGGTTCTGGCTAGGATTTCAAGGACAATGTTGAATAAGAGTGGTGAAGGAGGGCATCCTTGTCCTGTTCCAGTTTTTAGATGGAATGTTTTCAAATTTTCTTCATTTAGAATGATGTTGGCTTTAGGTTTAGCATATATTGTTCTTACAAAACTGAAGTATGTTCCCATTATACCTCAATTTTCTAGTTCTTTGAACATAAATGGGTGGTGCATTCTGTCAAATGCTTCTCTGCATCTATTGAGATAATCACATGGTTCTTGTCTGGGTATATTGATGTGATAAATTAATTTTTTTTGATTTCCATATGCTTAATCAACCTTGCCTCACTGAGATGAACACTATTTGATCATGGTGCACTATCTATTTAATATGATTTTGTACACAATTTACCAGAATTTTACTGAGAATATTTGCATCCATAATATTCATGAGGGATATTGGTCTGAAGTTTTCTTTCCTTGATGTGTCATTGTCTAGTTTTGGTATCAGGGTGATGGTGGCTTCATAGAATGAGTTTGCACAGGCTTCCTCCTTTTCTGTTTCATGGAATGATTTGAGGAGTATTGGTGTTAATTCCTCTTTGAAGGTCTCATAGAACTCGACTAAGATTCTGTCTGGACCTGGGCTTTTCTTAGTTGTTAGACTTTTGAGGGCATTTTCTATTGCACTGTTTGAAATTTATCTGTTTAAATTGTGTATGTCCTTATGAATCAGTTTAGGTAGGTCATGTGTCTCTAGAAATTTGTCAATGTCTTTAAGATTTTTCTATTTTATAGGAGTATAAATTTTCAAAATAGTTTCTGATTATCATATTTCTTTCACTAGTGTTTATCATATTTCCTTTCTCATCACAAAGTTTAATAATTTGAGTTTTCTCTCTTTGTTAACATAGCTAAGGGTTTATCAATTTTAATTTATCTTTTTGAAAAACTGTGTTTTTACATTGTCAATTTTTAATTGTTTCTTTCCTTTCAATTTCATTGATTGCACCTCTGATTTTATTTTATTTATTTATTTTTGGAACCAGGGATTGAACTCAGGGACACTCGGCCACTGAGCCAAATCCCCTGCCCTATTTTGTATTTTATTTAGAGACAGGGTCTCATTGAGTTGCTTAGGGCCTTGCTAAATTGCTGAGGCTGGCTTTGAACTCGCAATCCTCCTGACTCAGCCTCCCAAATAGCTTGGATTACAGGCGTGCATCACCACGCCCAGCTCTCTGATTTTAATTATTGCCCATATTCTACTGGTTTTGGTGTTGATTTGTTTCTGGTCATGTAAGCCTATCTAATAAATTCCCTTTTTATAATCATAATTCCTATTGATTCTGTTCCTCTAGAGAACCCTGACTAATACAGAAATTGGTACCAGGAGTGGCTCTGGAGACAGAGAATTATAAGGATGAATTTCCTTAGTTGGTTTTGTGAGTTTTGTAGTTGGCTGTCTAAATTGGTTAGACCTAAAGTTATTAAAATTTCTCCTACTGGTACTATGGAGAACACTGATAATCCATGGTGTTTAAAGAGATTTGTGAAGTAAATGCATTTTATGCCCCCAATTTGCCACTTATAAAGAGCAAGACATTTAGTGACTATACATAACTTTGAATGGTTCAGGAAAATTAAGAAATATGATGATGTTTATTGGTTGTTTCTGACTTCAATGGGCAAAGTAACAAAGGAGAATAATGAGCTCAGAAATTCACTTTCTCAGCTGCAGATGTGCATAACTGATCTGAAAGCTGCTAAGTGTGTTCTGAAAAAGACTCTGTGTCTTGTAGTTTTAGGGCTGAGGTTGCGGAAAACCAAACACAAACCACATCCTGCAATTGGTTGAATTAAGATGAAAGTTTAACTCAGCCTCAGAAGGTGTCTGCAGTTAAAGTGAGAGCACTGCTTGGAAAAGAATGGGATCCTGCAAGTTGGGATGGCAATGTATGAAAGGAGCCTGAAAAGTCTGGGGATGTTGAACTCCCACATTCTGATGAGTTTATTTTGCCAGAAAATGTTGAGTCCCTACCTTTAGCCACAACTGAAGCACCCCTTACCTCCACCCTCTGTCGCATTGGCTTTCCCCCCCCCCTCCCTGGAGGGAACTAACTGCATTGCTTATGGAAGCAGTAAAAGCATTCTGTGATTCAGCTACTTTGCATGAATTTGTTGAGATTCCTCAGGATCCACACTTACTACCCACTTTTGCCTCCAGGGCCTAAAATAGACCCAAATCTAAGCAGGTCCCTACAGGTGAGGAACAGAGTGTGACCTACAAGAAGGTACATTACACTCCAAAGGAATTCATACAAGTAGAGATCTGGGGGACATGTGTGGGAATGGATTTTAAGGATGTGGGATAATGATGGAACATAAATTTAGATCGGGCTGAATTTATTGATATTGGCCCATTAAGAAGAGATTCTAGATTTAATGTAATGGCTCACAGTGTTAAAAAGGTACTAATTATTTGGCTGGTTGGCTGAAGTACATGTACAAAGATGAGCTGGAAATGCCTGACATCCCTTGGTTTACTGTTGATGAGGGAATTCAGAGGCACAGAGAGATTGGGATGCTGGTGTGGATCTGTCATGTACGAATTCCTCCATACTTGGGTTATCCAGAAGATGGGCACTTCATCAAAACTAAAAGAAACAAATTTGTGATGGGAGCACCAGCCTCCTTGAATAGCTCTGGCTTTGCTCTTCTCTGTATGCCAGACCTTACTGTAGAAGCTGTGGTCAATAAATGGGAAGTTGGAGTATAGCCCATTTGTGTTATGCTCTGGCTGAGAAGTTGTCTGAATTTTTCCCGTGTCCAGAGAATTTCTCTGAGGCTGGTTTTAGAAGTGATGAACTTCTTAATCTGGTAGAAGAAATGCCTAGGCAGTATAGCATTCAGGCAGTGGCTGTAAGCTCACAGGCAGCCAAACAGGAGTCAGACAATAGTGGAATTAAGCTTTATTGGAGTTTGGCTCTCAGGCGATATTCTCAGCCCTCCAGGGTGAAAGTTGGGGTGGAGAGCCAGAGAGAATCGCACATGGCAACTGATGTCCAGGGTCTTTATAGGCCAGAATAGGCTGAGGGTCCTGCCCAGTTATACCAGGTGGACTTCAGCGTCAGTGAGGCTTATTTGTTTGCATCTGATATGTTGCCCTGGCATGCCACCTTGCTCTTTGCACTTGCAGTGGGTTTCTAGGTTTTCTTGTTGGCTTGGGGCCAATATGAAGAGAGCTATGAATGTCCACCAATAAATTGTAAGCTTGCTGCTTGGGAGGGGCAATCTGGTCCCCCAGGAAGAGCCAGTCATCATCCCTGAAATGGCTGCCCTGGGTTATTAGGTCCTCCTGTTCCTATGGAGAGCATTTAGGTTTAATTTTTATAAATAGGAATAAAAAGGGGGCTGTTGAGGACTCTGTTGTTAGTGTGGACTCTGTTGTTAGTGTCCATGCTATAAGAGTATGCCTTGGTATTTCCCATGGTTATAGGGTCTGAAGAATTTTGGTGTCCTCATCAGTGTATGATGGTAACTTGGGATGGCAGCTGAAGTTCCTCCAAGAGCTTAGAAATTAGGGAGGCATTGACCACTGGTGACCCCTTAGTGGTGAGAAATCCACACTCCTTCCAAATAGCTGAATGTGAGTCAGCAATCAAGAAGGCATATTTGGAATATGTGTAGATGTTAACCTGTTTACCTTTGGATAGAATTAGGGCCCTAGTCAGAGCAATGAGTTCAGTTTTTTGGGAAGTGGTCCCTTCTGGAAAGCAGCTGGCTTCCAGAACTGAGGTGGTGGTGACTACTGCATAAGAAGCTCTGTGGCATCCATTGGGACCCTGCACAGAACTGCCATCTACAAAAATGTTTAGGTCAGGTGAGGGGAGTGGGAATCAAAGAGGTCTTCATGAGGTAAGTGTAGGGCTTCCAGCACCTGTGGATAGCAATGGCTGACAGTTGAGGGAGGTGGAGACAGTGGGAAAAGTATAGCATGGTTGAGAGAAGAACAAGAACAAAGAGTAATGGTGGGATTTTCTATAAAGAGGAGGTGAAATTCTTGAACCTGTGATGGTCTCAGGAGTGAAAGGGATTTATGCCTTAGGAGGACCTGTAGTCAATGAATGGAGAATACAGTTATTGATTGGAGTACAGTGAGTTTTAGGGCTTCCTTAGTTCAGTTGCTGCTGCCAGTGCCTGGAGGCAAGGT
This sequence comes from Glaucomys volans, assembly GCA_020662805.1. NCBI lineage: Eukaryota > Metazoa > Chordata > Mammalia > Rodentia > Sciuridae > Glaucomys > Glaucomys volans. The sequence goes on from JAJEJO010005752.1 coordinate 17,686, forward strand.
AATCACCCATGAACTGTAGAATTAAGCTGCTTGGAGAGATATGCTACTGGTCTGTAGGAAGGTCCAGTTGGTTGAGTGAGAAGTCCAGTGGCAACACCCTGTTTTTCATCCATAAAGAGGTGGAAAGGATGGCTAGTGTTAGGGAGAGAGAGAGTGGGGAAGAACCTGAGAGCATCCCTGAGTTTGTTTACAGGAGTTAACACTCCTGAGATTCTTTGAGATTCCAGATTGTAAAGTGAATGGTAGAAGGGGGAAAGTGGAAAAGAAGAGTGTAAGGGTTAGGAACCACTGGGTGGATAGAAATAGCTGCCTTGTTAATTAGGTGGAGATCCTGGACCAAACAATAGGCTCTTAAGGGTTTATGTGCTGGCAATGTGGGAGTGTTACAGAGGGAGTCCATAGGGATGAGGAGTCCCTGAGTAAGTAACCAGTTTATGATGGGTTCAAGTCCTTTCCTCTGGGTATGGGAAATAGGAAACTGGGTATGTGAAGGAAATATGGTTTGCTGTTTCATTTGGATAAGGATTGGCTTGTGGTGGGAGATTATGAGTGGCTTGGAGGTGTCCCAGACTTGGGGGTTGACTAGGTCTGGGGGCAGTGGTAGGGTAGGTGGTGTGGGAGTGCTAGAGAATGTAAGAAACAGATGTAGAAGAAGGTGAGTACTAGTAGTATGACTGGGAAGAAGTTTTAGGGCGGCTACTAGGATTTGGAGAACATCTCTGGCTAGGAGGGGGACTGACAAGGGAATAACCAGGAAAGTGTGTAAAGGGATGCCCCTCCAGGGCACAGGCTAATCTAGATATTCTGCTTGGGAAGGAGGGTTTCCCATCAATTCCCATAGCTGAAACCTGAGAAGGAAATAAAGGCCCAGATTGAGCAGGCAAAATAGAATAGGTAACTCCCATGTCCACAAGGAAAATTTTGGACTTACCCACTACCTGGAGAGTTACCCTCGGCTCAGTAAGGGTGATGGGAGTCCTGAAGTCTGGACTCCTTCAGTCTTCTGCAAATCCCAACAGCTCAGGGAAAGGGACTGCCTGGTGGGTCACACCCTCATGTAGAGGCACTAGGGAGGGGCCAGCCATAGGGCAGTCACCTTTCCAGTGTTGTGATTGTTTTCAGGTAGGACATGGCCTGGTGGGGGACTATGGAATTGGGCATTGGCAAGCCCAGTGACCTTTGGGTCCACACTCAAAGCAAACCCCTGGCAGAGAGGATTGCAGGTTGCCCTTTGAAGCTCTTGGTGGAGCTGCAGGCCCCAGGGCAGCTACCAAGACTTGGGATTAGAGCGTCACCTTTTTCTGTAAGTGAGTCTGCCTGGCCAATTCAGCTGATTCCTCTTGGGCATTGCAGACTTTAAAGGCCATTTTTACCAGATCTTGAGTAGGGGCTTGAGGGCCCTCCTCAGCTCATTGGAGCTTATTTCTCATATCAGGGGCTGATTGAGAAATGAAATGGGTTGCTAGCACTGTAGCCCCAGAGGGGGATTCAGGGTCCTGTTTAGTATATCTAGTAAGGACCTTTGTAAGGCAGTTAAGAAATAAATCTGGATTCTCATCTGGATCCTAGGTTATTTCCCTCAGTTTATCATATCATATTTATTGGAGACTGCCTGCATACCTGCTATGAGGTATTGGACCATGTGAGTGCAGTGGGAGGGCTCTGAGGAGGAGGAGGAGGAGGAGGATGAGGAGGAGGAGCTGCAGTCATAGGAGAAAGAGGTGGGTTTGTAGCCACTGTAGGAGAGGAACGAGGAGGAAGTTTGGCCTGAGTAAGGAGGGGGAAGATGATGGGTGGAGCTGAAAGCATTTTTGGTACATCCAAAAATGTGGAAGAAGAAGCAGGAGAACTATGGGGAGTTTCAATAAAAATTGATAAGGTACTTTTTACCAGTTTTCTGTCTGGCAGCAGTGATTGTGTAAGTCAGTGGGGATTTGAAGGTTAAGAGCTTCCTCTGGTGGCCATTTTAAGCCATTATCTAAAACATACTAGGGCCAGGTCATGGTTTAGTAAAAGTTCAGCTGCTTACAGCATAAGTTTTGGGAGAGTCCTAATTTAGTGAAACTATGGTAGAGGCAGCCCAAAGGAGTTTGGGGTCAAGGGAGGTCCTGGTGTTTCCCATGGCCTTTCAATATTACTGGGGGAGTGAACAGGAGCAGGAAAAGGCATCCTGATTCTCGACAATGAACCCCCAAGGAACAGATGGCAGACAGGTCAAAAGCTAGAACATCTTCATAACTTTTGGGGCCCAGAACAGAATAAAGGGGGACTAGCTGGAGGCTAGGACATCTCCACAGTCTACCAGTGCCCTTTGCATGGAATTTATGAACAGAGTCCCTGTGATGGAGGATGCATCTGGAAAGCCAAGGGAAACCCAAGGAAAGGGACTTACCCTATGTCTGTCAGCCTGGAGGAAGAGAAAAGGATGGTGCAGGAGTTTCCTGGTCTTCCTGACAGAGTGCTGATCTCCTCCCAGTGGGGAATACCAAAATACCCTCCTGGGTTTCAGCATCAAATGTAAACTTGCAGGTGGGTGGAATGCAACCTTGCAGGTGGTCAAACAGGAATCAGACAAAAGTGGCTGAATTAAGCTTTATTGGAGTATTGGAGTTTGGCTCTCAGGAGGTATTCCAAGCCCCCCAGGGTGAAAGTTAGGGTGGAGAGCCAGAAAAAATTGCACATGGTTCTGGCTGCCCAGGTTCTTTATAGGCTGGAATAGGCTGAGGGTCCTGCCCAGCAATAGGTGGACCAGGTGGACATCAGGATCAGTGAGGCTTATTTGTTTGCATCTGATTTGTTGCTCTGTCATGCTTCCTTGCTCTTTGTGCTTGCAGTGGGTTGCTAGGTGTTCTTGTTTATTCCCATTCATCCACCCAAATCTGACCTGATTGTGGCATGAATATTGCTGGTGGCTTTTAGTCAAATTTATTGTGATAGTTAGAAGCAGAAAACAGAGCAAAAAGATTTTTAAAAGGTGGACTTGAAAGGCAGGAGTAAAACTAGGGATAAGGAAGTTGCAGCTGTTAAGGACATTACTGGCACTAAAGGAAAATAAAGACTGCCTGGAGACAATGAGAAAGATGGTTTGAGGGCATCTCAGGAACTAACAAGACAACACCCATGTCAAACTCCAGGGCATGAAGGTGAGAATTCTCTTGAGAAGAGATGAATGGGGCACCCTTCCTGAACAAGATGGTCTAGGAAGTTTGTTCAATGTTCTCAGCCACCAAGACACTCAGAAGCTACTGTAGTAAGGGTCTTCGGAGACTTAGCTACTGCTTGAGATGGCAGCAGAACTTGGCATAAACCATGGGGTGCTGGTTCTGCAGGAATGCAAGATGCTAGAGGTGGAGGTTGTGGAGACTTCCACCAATATTTCAAAGGAAGGCCTGGATGGCCAGGCAAAGTGCGGCAGGATAGAGTCAATGCAGGCACACCCTGAGAAGTCAAAGTGTGGAAATGTGAGGAGGAAGCTGAAGCTGCAGTGGAGACACTCAAGATTAAGAAATTCTAGTTAAAAGGGACATCATAGGAAAGCTGCAAGAATTAAGCACAACATAAAGGCTACTGGGCTGCAACCAACAAGGCCAAAGGAGCAGAGCTACACAAGCCTGTTGGAGGGAACATCATGATGCCATGTGTCCCACATGCCTACATGGAGCTATAGAACCTGTCTGTCCAGCTGAATTTCAGTTTTGTTTTGTTCCCATCCCTTATTTCTAGGCCCATATTTTTGCAAATGGAAATGTTAATCAGTACCCTTATATTTTGGATATTTGTAAATTGCTTTTAATTTTATAGGAGCTCACAATGTGAGATTTCCTTGAGTCTCAGGGAAGACTTTGGACTTGAATTTTGATCAATCTCAAAACTGTTGAGACTATGGGGATTCATGGAAATGGACCAAATGTATTTTGTATTGTCAGATAACTGTGAGCTTTTGGGGGCAAGTGGTGTAATGTTAGGTTTGGATATGAGGTGTCCCCCCAAAATTCACCTGTGAGAAAATGCAAGAAGATTGGGAAAAGAAGAGAAATGATTGGGTTGAAAAGTCTTAACATAATCAGTGATTTAAACCCCTGGTAGGGATTAATTGAGTAATAACTGAAGTGGTAGGGTGTGACTTGGGGGGTATATATTTTGTGTATGGAGGGTGGCAACTCTCTGCTTTCAGTTGATGTGAGCTGTTTAACTCTGCCATGCTCTTCTGCCATAATGTTCTGCCTCACATTAAGCCCTGGGGAAAGGAGCCAGTCTTCTATGAACTAAGGCATCTGAAACTGGGAGCCTTCAAATAATCCTTTCTGCCTCTATAATTGTGCTGGTCAGATCATTTAGTCATAGCAGCAATATGACTGACTAAAACATATGGTTTTCTCATAATAGACAAAAAAATACACTGGGGAAAAATTGCCTCTTCAACAAATGCTGCTAGGAAAGCTGGAAATTCATATGTAGCAAATGAAATTAAACCCCTATCACTCAACCTGCACAAAACTCAACTCATACTGGATCAAAGACTTAGGTAGTAGAACAGAGACCTGCACCTAATAGAAGAAAAATTAGATCCAAATCTCCACCATGTCAGCTTTGGGTCTGACATCCTTAGCAAGACTTTTAAAGCATAGGAAGTAAAATGAAGGGGCTGGAGTTGTGTCTCAGTGGTAGAGAACTTGCCTAGCACATGTGAGGCACTGGGTTTGACCCTCAGCACCACACACACACACACACACACACACACACACAAATAAAATAAATAAATAATGTTTTTTTTTTAAAAAAAGAAGTAAAATGAATAATCAATAAATGCAATGAATGGATAAAGAAACTGTGGTATATATACACAATGGAACATTACTCAGCCATAAAGAAGAATAAAATTATGACATTTGTAGGTAAATGGATGATGTTGGAAACTGTTATGCTAAGTGAGATCAGCCAATCCCCAAAATCCAAAAGCCGAATGGTCTCTCTGATAAATGAATGATGATGCATAATGTGGGGGGGAAAGATAGCAAGAATGGAGGAAAGATAGCTAGCATAGAGGGAAGGGAGGGGTGGGGGCGGGTGGGGGGTAAAATTAATAACAGAGTGTGTGACAGATACCATTGCCCTGTGTAAATGCATGAACGCACAGGTGGTGTGACTCTACTTTGTGTACAACCAGTGAAACAATAGCTGTACTCCATTTGTGTTCAATAAAAAAATAAAAAGATGAAAAAAAAAATAAAAAAAAATAAATGCAATGGATTCAAACTAAAAGCCTTCACAGCAAAGGAAACAATCATTAATGTGAAGAGAGCCTACAGAATGGGAGAAAATCTTTACCACATGTATCTCAGATAGAATATTAATCTCCAGGATACATAAAGAAGTCAAAAAATTCAACACCAAAGAAAATTCTCCAATCAATAAATGGGCTAAGGAACTGAACAGACACTTCACAGCAGAATTATAATTGATCAACAAATATGTGGAAAATGTTCACCATCTCTAGCAATTAGAGAAATGCAAATAAAAGCTACACTAAAATTCCATCTCGCTCCAGTCAGAATGGTGACTCTCAAGAATAAAATAAACAATAAAAGTTGGTGAGAATGTCGGGGAAATGGTACACCCATACATTGCTGGTGGGACTGCAACCACTCTGGAAAGCAGTATGGAGATTCCTCAGAAAACTTGGAATGAACCCACCATTTGGATGAGTTATCTTACTCCTCAATTCATACCCAAAGGACTTAAGATCAGCATACTACAGTGACAGGCACATCAATGTTTATAGCAGTTCAATTCAAAGCACAACTGTGCTAATATGGCTATATTGTGTGGGAAAATTACAATTGTTCCCAACACTTTTTTCCAAAACATTCTGCAATGGTCTCTAGAAGGCAATAACAAGACTAAAGTGAATCAAGGTCAGAATTTTAAATTCAGAACCAGGAAGATCTGGAAATGTTTTCTCCTAAGTGCCAAGCAGGCTGCATCCTTCTAGCTCATCCTCACATCTCACCCCATTCCCTGCCCATGGATGTTGCTGAAGCTGGAATGTGAAGGAACAAAGTCAACAGTCTAAAAGATGTGGCAAATCCACACTTCAGGGGCACTGGCAGGCAGAGAGGAGAAGAGTACTCACACTCAGGTTGAGGCAGCTGGAAAAACAAATCAGAACCTTGGCAGTTCTCAGTAGAAGCAGTCAGGAGAAAAATTTTAGTGAATGCACACAGGGAACTGAGCTCTGTTCTGTGCCCATCCACATGCCAGAAACCTGCAGATATTTTTGTATACAAACTCAGAGTCAGAAAGGGCAATGAACCCTAAACTTAGATAGAACAAGTGCTTCCATACACCTAGCATACAAATGAAAATCTCATTTAAAATAAAAGAATAAAGGACAGCAATACACGGATTCATTTAAGCTGAGTGTGGTGGCATATGACTTTAATCCTAGCAACACAGGGGACTACACAAGGAAGGTCACCATTTTGAGGTCAGCCTGGACAATGCAGTGATAGGCTGCCATAAAAATAAAAAAATAAATAATAAATAAAAAGCTCTCAGGATGTAACTCAGTATTAGAACAATTTCTGGTATTGAAACAAAGAAAGAAATCATTCAAGGATATTATCTAAGTTTGATTCAAATGTCTCAAGTTCTTCCATATAAATATACTGAAGCAAAACAAAGGATTTATAGCAGAAGAATTCCATCAACCCCAAAGAGACATTCTATTTTCCCAAAGAATGAAACACTAGCAGTAAACAAACTTAAAGCTGGATTAGACAGTCTAAACATTCCATCATCTCTTTTTCTAGTGTGGAAAAAAGAGCACACTTCCTTCATACCATCTCACCGAAAGTTCAACATTATGGAGACTGATGTTGGAAAATCTTCAGGATTAAATTTTGACTTTCTTATTAGAATTCAAGAATGGCAAGTGGTAGTTCCATTCATTTTAGTAGATAAGTAAATTTGAAATCTAAAAAATACTTTTGATAAAATTATATTCAAATGATTTTTATTCATTTTCAAGGAAAAATGCTTTTTTTGAAACTTTAAAGATAGAAAATTGAGACTTCTATTTGAAATTTTGAAAAGCTTCAAGACAAAATGGGAAAATATTGTAATATTTATTTTTATATTTTCATGCTTTACTAGTGTGTTTTACTCAGACATAATATCAGATTCATTCCAGGTTTCTTTTTCTCTCATGAAACTTGGAATTAAACCAGGACTTTATGCCACAACAGAGGCAAAACCCTGTCTCAAAATTTAATAAAAAATGAAAAGGACTGGGATACAGGTCAGTGAAAGAGTAACAGAGTGCCTGCCTGTGGGTGCAATGAACCAAAACAAGCAAGCACAAATTTTACCCTGTTAAAAAATACTGAAAAATACATGCTAGGACATGACATATTTTTCAAGACATAATATAAAAAATGTAAGACTGCAGAATCAAAGTAAAAATTGAAATAAAATTAAAGCACTTTGGCAAGTAACTGTAAGTTGTCACTGAAATAAACAGCACAAAAAATAAACTTGACACTATGTGTCTTGATGGGTCACCTATAGAAATAAAACAGATCCCCCACCCATTTCAACTCCCAGACTTCTATGAGGGGCTTAGGATTGTATCAGACTTTCAAATCTCCAAAGTACATGATCTTACCCCATGGAGGAGAAATTTTCTTAAGGACATACCAAAGATTCAAGATACCCTGGGGCATTTTGGTCCACACTGCTTTGTTGGAATGGTTCTTACAGATTTTATAGTTAGAGGGAATTATCCTATCTCCCTGAATTCTGGAATCTGATCTATGAGTGCAACAGAACTTCCCTCCTTCAGAGTAATTTGTGTTCTTACTGGCAAGGAGGAACTCTATTTTTCTTGGATAAAACAGGTTGCTTGATAAGGAATGGAACATATCATATTGGGGTGACCCCGGCAGGGCTGCAGGTAAATTACTTCTTAAAAGAACATGTGGCCTCTACAATGAGAACTACAGAACACTAAAGAAAGAAATTAAAGAAAGTTTGAGAAGATGGAAAGATCTCCCATGTTCCTGGATAGGCAGAATTAATATAGTCAAAATGGCAATACTACCAAAAGTGCTATACAAATTCAATGCAATTCCAATTAAAATCCCAATGACAGACCTCACAGGAATAGAGCAAGCAATCATGAAATTAATTTGGAGGAATAAGAGACCCAGAATAGCTAAAACAATTCTTAGCAAGAAGAGCGAATCAGAGGGTATCACAATGCCAGACCTTCAAATATACTACAGAGCAATAATAACAAAAAAGCATGGCATTGGCACCAAAATAGACAGGTAGATCAATGGTACAGAATAGAGGACACAGAGACAAACCCACATAAATACAGGTATCTCATACTTGACAAAGGAGCCAAAAACATAAAATGGAGAAAAGATAGCCTCTTCAAAAAATGGTGCTGGGAAAACTGGAAATCCATATGTAGCAAAATGAAACTAAACCCATATCTCTCACCCTGCACAAAACTCAACTCAAAATGGATCAAGGACCTAGGAATTAGACCAGAGACCCTGCACACAATATAAGAAAAAGTAGGTCCAAATCAATTTAAATAAAATCGATGTCTGCAGGCATATTGTTAACCCACAGGACTAACATGGAGGAAATATGGGATAAGTTTTCTGTTGTCAGTGATTGAACAGGATTTAGTCCAGAGGCTTATTTGAAAATCTTGTTTTGTGTGGAGGCATGTGCTACTGTGCCTGTAAGACCTCAAAGGGGACAGGTTTAGTTTACAATGTATTATAAGGACTGAGTTTTACTGAAGTTTGGGAGAATATACCATACACTACCTATAATCTAAAAAGCATAATAGCACTTATAAATTATAAAGTAGAATAAAAGAGGTCCCTAAAGTCAAAAGATATCTATTAAAATAAATTGTGGGAGGTATAAATGTTTACATCATTTTGAACTGCTTTCTGGTTTCATTTCCTTATGGGGTGTCCAAAACTGAACAAGTGTTCTTATAGTGTGCTGTTTTTCTAAAATTTTGGAGGTCAGTTTTCTCTTCAGAGGTCAATCTTAGGGAGTTTAT
>JAJEJO010005753.1:0-54249 GCA_020662805.1 Glaucomys volans
CTCTGGTTTTGGTATCAGGGTGATATTAGCTTCATAGAATGAGTTTGGAAGGGTTCCCTCCTCCTCTATTTCATGAAATACTTTGAGGAGTATTGGAATGAGCTCTTCTTTGAAGGTCTTGTAGAACTCGGCTGTGAATCCATCTGGTCCTGGACTTTTCTTTGTTGGTAGGCTTTTGATGACTTCTTCTATTTCATTGCTTGAAATTGATCTATTTAAGTTGTATATGTCTTCCAGATTCAGTTTGGGTGGCTCATATGCCTCTAGGAACCTGTTGATGTCTTCCAGGTTTTCTATTTTGTTGGAGTATAAATTTTCAAAGTAACTTATTATGTTTTGTATTTCAACTGTGTCTGATGTAATATTTCCATTTCCATCACGAATTTTAGTAATTTGGAGTTTCTCTCTCCTTCTCTTTGTTAGTGAGGCTAAGGGTTTACCAATTTTGTTTATTTTTTCAAAGAACCAACTTTTTGTTTCATCAATTTTTTGAATTGTTCCTTTTGTTTCAATTTCATTGATTTCAGCTCTGATTTTGATTATTTCCTGTCTTCTACTACTTTTGGTGATGATCTGTTCCTCTTTTTGTAGGGCTTTGAGCTATAATATGAGGTCATTGATTTGTTGACTTTTCATTCTTTTATTAAATGCACTCCATGCAATGAGTTTTCCTCTTAGCACTGCTTTCATAGTGTCCCAGAGATTTTGATATGTTGTATCTTTGTTCTCGTTGACCTCTAAGAATCTTTTAATTTCCCCCCTAATGTCTTCTGTTATCCATGTATCATTCAATAGCATATTATTTAATCTCCAGGTCTTGGAGTAGTTTCTGTTTTTAACTTTATCATTGATATCTAATTTCATTCCATTATGATCTGATAGTATACAAGGTAGTATCTCTATGTTTTTGTATTTCCTAAGAGTAGCTTTGTGGCATAACGTATGGTCTATTTTAGAGAAGGAACCATGAGCTGCTGAGAAGAAAGTGTATTCACTTTTTGATGGATGGAATATTCTATATATGTCTGTTAAGTCCAAATTAGCGATTGTGTCATTGAGTCCTATGGTTTCTTTGTTCAATTTTTGCTTGGAAGATCTGTCCAACGGTGAGAGAGGAGCGTTAAAGTCCCCCAGTATTATTGTGTTTTGGTCTATTTGATTCCTGAAATTGAGAAGGATTTTATTTGATTCCTGAAATTGATGTACGTGGATGCATCATTGTTTGGTGCATAAATATTTATGATTGTTTTGTCTTGCTGATTTATGCTTCCTTTAAGCAGTATGAAATGTCCCTCTTTATCCCTTCTGACTAACTTTGGCTTGAAGTTGGCTTTATCTGAAATGAGGATGGAAACTCTTGCTTTTTTACTCAGTCCATATGCATGGTATGTTTTTTCCCAACCTTTCACCTTTAGTCTGTGGGCATGTTTTTCCATGAAATGAGTCTCTTGATGGTAGCATATTGTTGGGTCATTCTTTTTAATCCAATCTGCCAGTCTATGTCTTTTGATTGATGAGTTTAGGCCATTTACATTCAGGGTTATTATTGAGGTATGACTTGTATTTCCTGCCATTTTAGCTTTTTTGGGGTTTTTAGCTTAACTTTGTTTCTCCTTTGATTGACTCTTTCTTTAGGGCAATTCCTCCCCATTTTGACTGAGATTGTTGTTTTTTTGTTTCTTCCTCTTCGAATATATTGTTGAGAATATTCTGTAGGGCAGGCTTTCTCTTTATGAATTCTTTAAGCTTTTGTTTATCATGAAAGGATTTTATTTCGTCATCAAATCCAAAGGTAAATTTTGCTGGGTATAATATTCTTGGTTGGCATCCATTTTCTTTCAGAGCTTGAAATATGTTGTTCCAGGCCCTTCTTGCTTTTAGGGTCTGGGCTGAGAAATCTGCTGATATCCGTATTGGTTTCCCCCTGTAGGTAATCTGCTGCTTTTCTCTCGCAGCCTTTAAAATTCTATCTTTGTTTTGTATGTTAGGTATTTTCATTATAATGTGCCTTGGTGTGGATATGTTGTAATTCTGTGCGTTTGGTGTTCTGTAAGTCTCTTGTAATTGATTTTCCATCTCATTCATCATATTTGGGAAATTTTCTGATAATATTTCCTTGAACAGATTATTCATACCCTTGGTTTGTATCTCTGTGCCTTCCTCAATCCCAATTACTCTTAAATTTGGTCTTTTCATGATGTCCCATATTTCTTGGAGGTTTCGTTCATGATTCCTAACCATCTTCTCTGTTCGTTCGACTTTATTTTCAAGATTAAATATTTTGTCTTCATTGTCTGAAATTCTGTCTTCTGAGGATCTATTCTGTTAATTATGCTATTGAGTTTTTAACTTGGTTTATTGTTTCCTTCATTTCCTTGTTTCCATCAAGGATTTCTGTTTGTTTTTTTCTTAGAACTTCTATCTCTTTATTGAAATGATTTTTTGCTTCCTGCAATTGGTCTATTAGCTGATTATTCATAGCCTGAATCTGCTCTCTCGTCACATCATTCTCTTCTCGGATCATTTTAATTATGAACATTCTGAACTCCCTTTCTGTCAATCCTTCTACCATGCTGTCTTTGGGTTCTCTTGATGTATCATCTAGGTTTGTTTGGGACACTTTCTTCCCGTGTTTTCTCATGTTGCTCATGTATCTTCCCCTCTAGTAGTGCAAATCAGAGGGATTGCATTTTCCCTGTAAAGACTTAAAGTGTCCCTGCAGATTTCCAGTACTCACCTGATGTTTGAGAGGTGCTTGATCAAGTGGTGACCCAAGAAAACTGCTGTCCCACTACCTCCAGGTTGGTAATGATCAATGCTTCTGGGCAGAGGCAAGCTGGTGTTGTTAGACAATCAGATACAGCAAGGTGCTAGGCCCCAGCCAGGGTGTGGACCTGGGCACTAGACCAAGTTGGGGTGGGGGCACAGAACTGTTCTCAGTGATGGAGACACGGCTTGAGAGCCCAGGCAGGCCTGATCTCCTCGCTGGAGCTGGCGACTGCCTCCACTCCAGGCCATATCTCACCAGGAGTCGCAGCTCCATGGCCCCGCCAGAAGATCTGAGCTCAGCTCTGAAGACTCAGGCAGCCAAAGATGGTTGCTCTCTTCCAGGGAAGCTGTCTCTATTACTTTTTAATGAAGAAAAATAATCAAATGAGAAGAAATCATGTAACTAGGCATTATTCTGAGATCTGAATAGACCATTTCAAATAAACCTGAGTTGAAAATGAACTTATAAATCTTCTGGAATAATCCTAAAACTTCCAATCAAAGGAACAATCTAAAATACAAGCAACTTTCTGTTAAAAGTTAACTGGGTTTTACTTAATCTTTATTTCCAATGAAACCTGGGGCTAAAAGTAAATTGGTTTGCCATGAATGAATACTTCTGTTTTTTGATGCATTTACAAACAGGTAGGATAGACTAATATCTCCTTCCTCTGATATTCTATGATTCTTCCAGTGTTCTGTTAAAAAAAAAATAATTCAGGAAATACACAGTCAACATGTGTTATATTGTTGCCATTGGGCTAAATAGTGGACATATGCACATGGCTTAGACTTATCACTTACCCTCAAGCAGCTCCACCAGCAGGACAAGAAGGCAGTTAATTCCACACATTGCAATTACAAAGTATGCAAGATGGCATAGGAACACATGTGCAGTCGTACTTGTCTTAGGAAAAGGTAGGTTTCTGGAAGAAATGAACTAGCCATCATGGATTACAAGGACTTTAGAGCATAAACTAATATTTCAGGCTGAAAGATGTATACAGGCAGCAGAAGAGATTTTTTCTGCGTGTGGCTGGGAATAAGAAGTAATCTAGCATGATCCCAATACAGGGTATATGGAAAACATCAAAATCTGAAGTTGGAAATCTAGTCCATTAGGGTTGCTTATGCTAAACAAATTATATTGTAGCCTATAGGTGAGTGGTTCTCAAATTTCAGTGTACATAATATTATACTCGGAGTGCTATTACAACTCAAATCCTGGGAGCTCAACTCCATGGGATCTAGGAATCCTCATTCTAATCCCCAGGTGATACTGTTATTGAGAAACAGTGCTGTAAATTCAATGAAATCATCAAGACTTTTAATTAGAGTGATGGCTTTATCATACCTGTGTTTTAGGTGACTCACTGTAATGTCAGTGTGGAGAAAGGTTTGGTACTGGGGACCAGGTTGCTATATTCAAAGTAGAGGTCAAACAAGATGAGGGCATGGATAGGACATCAGCAGGAAGACAGACACGGGGAGTCAGTTTTGCAAGACAGTGAAAACTGAATGAGCAAGACTGTTCACCAACTGGAAGTCTGAGAGCGGTGAAGTGGAGAGGAAAAAAACAGGAGACAAAAGCCAACAAAGAGATCATACTCCTGGGACAAGACTCTATTGCACCCTCCTCTCCACCCCCAGGCCATGATAGTGAGTAACCCCCCAAATGAAATAAAAACACTAATCAGTCTATGACAACTTCCCTCTGTGAGTAAACTTCTGAGAGTCAACTAATCAGGCTGATCTGATTATCATACTTATACAGCTGATTTTGGCCACCACCATGCCTGAAAATTTTCCAAACTCTGTCATGTGTCAACAATCTGTCAGTTTCTCTCCATGCCTTGCCCAAAAGTCCACTTTGCTAAGGAAACTTCCTTGCTAATATCACCCTCCCTTACTTATAAATTCACCTTTGACTTTAGTTACTGTGTGATGATCCCTCCCCTCAACAGGAAGAAGACCATGTAGGAAGGAAAAGAAACCAACTGGATTACCTGTTGGGTGCTTGGCAGTATGCTTTTACTTTTAATCTTCATTTACTTTTTAAACTCTGCACAGTATTATCATTACTATTTTGCATGTGAGAAAATAGAGACATGGATAAAGAAACACAAATCATAAAACTAATCTGATCTCAGTTCAGGGTTTGACCCCAGGACACCTCCAACTCTAGCATTGCTCCCGAATTCCAGTTTGATGAACCTTAACTGGAACAGTAAATCTAGGAAGAGCAGATGTCAGGAGATAATGAGTTCTATCAAGGATGGGTTAAAGATGGAGATTTATAAAGTACATTGAGGAGAAAACTAAGCAGAAGATAGTTGGAAATACTGACAAAATTCAGGAGAGTAGTTGGGGTGAGAATGACAGAGGAAGGAGAAAGTATACCCCATCCTGATGTGAAATTAAATGATAGACATTTAGGTACTATTAGAGAAGAAATCAACAGTGCAAGAAAGGGAAAGGGGAAATATTGTTCTCTGAGAGAACAAAAGAAAATAAAGCTATATATGAAGCCAGAGGAGGAACATTTTAATAAAGGAGGATGTGATCGACAATGCTGAATGTTACAGACCAATAAAACAAGACGGCAAGTTTAATGCAGTTATTGGATTACAGGCGTCTTTATTGATTTCTATCAGACTAATTTCAGTCAAGTGACAGGAATAAAGACCCGATTTCATTGAGTTGAAGAGCAAATGGGTGGGAAGGAGAAGAGACCAATTATTCCGATGACTTTTGAGTCCCAGCAGTGAACAGGAGATTGTGAAAGCAGAAAGTGGCCTAAGGGAAAACATCATGGAGGTTCCTTGCTGCTGCCTTCAGCATGAGGAAGCTTGAGCATATCTGAAAGGGAGCCAGTGAAGATGATGACCTATCATCAACCAGGAGCAAAGGTAGACTAATTATGCTTTCCTCTTCTCAGGTCCAAAGGAAAAAGGGAAGGTAGGGAAGGTGAAGGGTACATTTGTCACCAAAGAGGAATAAATTAAGGGTTAATCTTATTGATAAAGACCATCAACTATGCCTAGTTTCTTCATTTTTATTTCATCATAATAAAATTTTCTCAAGACAATGCATTTTCAGTTTTAAAATAAGAGATCTATATGTCAGTCTATTAGAATGGGAAATTACTTGAGGAAAACTATTTAGCATGGACAATAGCAAACAGGATTAGGGCAAGAGGAATTTGAGACAAAAAAAAAGATTAGTTTTGTGTACAAGAGTCAAGAACTTGTGAATACAAAGATAACAATTACTCTGACATTTATTATGATTTTGGACCAGTTCCTTAATTTCTTCACTCCTTGGAGTTTACAGTCTAATTAATAGCTTGCTCAACTATAAAACTATGGTGATGTCAAGTATTGAACAGTAAATAGTAGAATGGTAATATTTGCCTCTCTGCGTCAAGAGTAAGATGCTATAATTGTTCAGTTTGTGGACGCATGTAGTGATGAATCTAAAAGGAAGTAAGGGGGAAAAATTTATAAAGAAACACTATTGAAATATATTAATGGCTTTTGAAAACAATACATATATAGTTTTTTTCCTAAATCCATTTGCTCTTATACATTTCTCCACTTTTATTCCTTCATCTCTGCACTTTACAAAAAAGGGGGAGAAGGTCCTGTTGAAATTTTCTTTGCAATTTAATTTTTACAATTTTATTGTAGTTCACAATGCACTGCAGAGGTTCAGTGTTAGGGATTCATCAACTCAATCCTGCAGACAAAAGCAAATTTTCTTCATAAATGGCCCAGAGCCATTAATAAACAGTAATCCCTTACTTTCTAGAAGGAATCAGAAATACAAGTGATTTGCAGATAAACTAGATTTCCAGAACAGACTCCACATTCTCAAAAAATGCAAAGAATTTAATTTAAATTACATTTTTTTATGGATTTCAATTTAAGACAAAACTAAAATCAGGAAAAGAGTCATTTGATTTGTGTATCGTTTTCTAACATTGTGAAATACCTTCACATGTTCTGTGATTTGCCTTGGCTTTGTAACATTTTGTATATTATTTGTATATTATTTGCAATATGTGTAAACATAATATAAAACATTTACAATATGCTTAAATATAAAGAAGCAAATACTAAGAAAACATATTTATTAAAAGCCTAATTTAGGATTTCAGAGAGAAACAATGATTTGGTGCAATGCTTTTAAATTGCTAGCAATTGTCTTCATCTGACACTTTCAATTGAAAATATTGTGTGGTGGCTGGCCAGGTATTAAAACAATTAAATCCTCATGACAGAGGTAATAAATGACTTATGTGTATCTCCAAGCAACCACTTAACTATAAAAAAAGCCAAGGATCAGAACTTACAACATGATATTTTGAATAAAAAAAAAAGAATTTTTTTCTTAAAGCAGAGAAGTTTAACACAGATGAATTAAGGAAAGGTACATAATTTCATCATCAGTGGGAATTTGGTATTAATAATCATTCACTGGTTGACTCAAACAGTTCAATGACAATATTAACTGAGCTCTCAAAATATGACAAGCACTATTAGAGAACAAGGACTGTGAGCATGAGAACCGGTCACCTGCCCAGACCTAGGGAAGCACCAAAAGTTCATCAATATTGTCCAATCACCACAGTGAATATTATCTGTCTTTTTAAAAATTCCTAAAGAAGTCATTTAACTTGGGACTTTTAGGAAAATATCAAGAAGGACCAATTGAGAATAAATAAAATATGATGGTTTAAACATAATTATAAATTTAAAATATCAATTTATAATTATTAAGTATGAATTTTAGAGTTATCCAATTATTATTTTTTCTTTTTTTGGTACTAGGGATTGAACCCAGGGGCACTCCACTACTAAGCCACCTCCCCAGTCCTATTTTTGTATTTTATTTAGAGACAGGGTTTCACTGAGTTGCTTAGGGCCTTGCTAAGTTGCTGAGGCTCGCTTTGAACTCGCAATCCTCCTGCCTCAGCCTCCCGAGTCGCTGGGATTACAGGCGTGCACCACTGCGCCCGGCTTAGAGTTATTCAATTATTGACTCACTTATCCTTCATTCATTTCTGGGTCCTGATAAAGACCCAGGTCACAGGCAGTTAGGGTCACTTCTCCATCCAGATTCAGGTACTGATCTTGCAACTAGTTTTCTTCCTCTTATTCTTAATTTCAAGTGCATGTTATCGAGAATTCCAGGCTGCTCAACCAGTGCTTTCTGAAAAGTTGGCATGATCCAGACACTGGGCTATTCTCTGAACCATGGTGCACTGTTGTTTCCTGAGTTTCTAGCGCTATAAGATTGTTCATGCCAGACTCATCAATTCTGCAAATTCCCATGGTTGAGGTGACAGAGATAAATGTGGGCATTTTTGTTTCTTTATATGTCTAGCCTATCTGTAAGAGCAGAGCAGTAGCTGTTATTTCTGTTGTCCTCTCCATATTCCACTTGGTCCTGGTACTCCACACTTCAATCCATCCTCTCTGCTTCCCTCTGCCCTTTCCCCCTTCACTCTCCCACTCCACTCCACACCTCTTCACCCATTACCACAGACAGATTGCTGCCAGATGGGTCTTAGCAGGCCCTGTCATCTTGCCACAGGGAATAGCCAAGAGAGCCTTAGGGCTGCAGCTGAACTGAGTTCTTATTCAAAGAGGCAGATCTGTTCTCTCATGAGAATAAGTTTGGGTCACACTTAACAGCTTTAAAATAGACAATCAATGCAGTTTTATCTTAGGATGGCAATCAACCCAAATTTTCACCTTTAAACTGAAACTTTTATAATGGCCTGAAGCCCACACTCTAAATTGAAAACTAAGAAGAGCCAAGGAAGATGAAGTCTGCAATCTTAGCAGCTAAAGGGATTACTATGAAGATGTGCCAAATGTCTATTCAATATGTGTTACAAATTAGAAGGGAGCCATTCCAATGGACTCACACTGAGTAGGTTGGGAATAATGAAAAAAATAAGGAAATGAACATTTGAAAATAAATGTTCGATCCAGTGTAGTTTTTTTTTTTTTTTTTTTTTTTTTTGTCATCTGCTTTTTAAAAACTTGTTCAAACGAGATTAGGAAACCTTGACACGAACCAATCGCAGCCTCCAGTGCTAATTCTATGGTCCTAAAAGAGCTTCCTATGCTCTTTTGTTCAAAATATATTTATTGAAAAATTTTCAATCCCTGTGTTGTGCTGCAGAGGTCCAATGCTGAAAGAGATGCAGACTTCGCCCTGGGCTGTGTTCACCTTTTGGGATTGTGTTCATGGGGGGAGCGTGGGTTGCTGGGAAATCACCAGAGCAGGCACTCAACCGAGCCTAGGAACTTGATTGGGTATTTCCCAAGGGAGACAACATCTAAGCTAAATCATGAAAGATGAAAAGGAAATAAGTTAATCCTATTCTTAGGTCTTTGAGATTTCAAAACCTTGACAGTACTTCCCAGACATTTCAATACAAAGATGAAAGGGGTAAATAAAACAGTTCTTTTCTTTCTCACACCATCATCCTGATTAGCCCTAACCACTTCCTCCAAATATGGGAACAAGAACAAACAAAGAAAAATCAGGAGAAAAGACTACGAGTTTCTTGAACAGCTTTCTGAAACAGATTGTACTTAAACCTTTAGAGCAGCTTTGTATTAACACACATACATGCAAACACACACACACACACACACAACCACTCATACCTCTCACACATCAGGGTGCTTTACTATTAAGTTACATCTTCAGCCCTTTTCTTATTTTTACTCTGAGACAGGGTCTTGCTAAGTTGCAGAGAGAGGCTGACCTTAAACTTGCAATCCTCCTGCTTTGACCTGAAACTGGGATTACAGGCATTCGCTGTGCCTGGATCTCTCACACCTTGTTAACAGTTAAAAACCCAGAAAGTTACAATACTAATCTAAAGAGGAAGAATTAAAAATTTAAATTAAGTCTTGGATTTGGTGAGGAAATTATGTAAATGAGTGGTTGATCTCACAAACAGAGACTGTGATGGTTGATTTCATGTGTCAACTGGACTGTGTATCCAGATATTGGTCAAACATTATTCTGGGTGTGTGTATAAGGATGGTTTGGAATGAGATTAACATTCAAATTGGTAGACTAAACAAACCAGATTGCCCTTCCTAATGTGGATGGTCCTTGTGCAATCTGCTGAAGGCCGGAATACAACAAAAGACACAGTAAGGGAGACTGAGTCTGTCCCATTGTCTTTGAGCTGGACATCAGTTTTCTGCTTTCAGACGTAGACTTGGATTGGAGCTTGGTTTTCAAGGCCTTCAAACTTGTACTGGAATTATACCACTGGCTCTCCTGGGTCTCTGTCCTGACAGCTGCACATTCTAGGACTCCTCAGCTTCCAGAACTATAACCATGTGAGCCAATCCCTCATAATCTCTGATCTCTGCCTCTCTATCTCTCTCTCCCTCTCTCTCTCTCTCTCCACACACACACACACACACACACACACACACACACACACCCTATTGGTTCTATTTTTCCAGAGAATCCAGACTAATACAGATTTTGGTACCAAGAGGATTTTAAAGGAATAGAATCTAAGGACACATTTTCTGTATTGATTTTGGGGTTTCTGGAATTGGGTCTCACATCTTATTAGATTTAAAAAGTAATTACTAGATTTCCAATAATAAGAGTACTGATCATCTGTGGTGCGATCTGGCAATAGGGATACGCAAAGTACCTCTATTAAATATTCTTAACCAAGAAACAAGGTAACTGCTCACATGACACTTCCTAACATATTTGGAAAACTAATAATGAGATTGACTGGTTACTCTTAATGTCACTAGACAGTGGTAAACACCTTACCAGCCTCTGCAGATAGCTCCTCTGAGAACAGTTTTTGGTCTGCTCCTAGGCCTTAGTTAAGACTGAATGCTTAACCATGAGCCACATGATTGACATGTGGCCTGAGCTGCCTGTCATTTACTGTGCATTCTGTGATCTATGAGGCCATAAAGTTGGGAATGTACAGCAACACTGTATCACCAAATATCACATATATATGATACAGATATAAATAATAGGACCAGAGCAGCCCCTGAAGGCACAAGTGAGTTGCATGATGATAAGCAACCCAAATTCCCCATGGTTCCCACTCCCCCTTCCAGCATGCACCTATGGGCTTAGAGAGAGAATCCTATGATCAGCTGACTAAAGAAGAAAACAGAAGATGGTTCTGCACAACAGGCAGGCACCATGTTAAATTAGACAATTGGAGCACCACATTCCCTTTCTGAGACATCCCTAAAAGACAGTAGGGGATAAACCCTAGTGGGCATAACTTTGAGCAGTGTACCTGATTGTTCACTTTCTTTGGAAAGAAAAAAAACCACCCAAGATGAGGAGAAAATGCAAGATATTGTCTTCCATAAAAGTGCCATATATGAGTCAAAACTAACCATCTTTCAGCACATCACCCTTGTTTCCCTATCCTTATACATGATGAAAAGCTTAATGTCCCAGGCATGGTTCTGGACAGGGCCAATAGAACAATGTATTAGAGTAAGATAGCTGACATAACAACAAAACCCAAATTCCAGACACTTTAATCAGTGAATATTCATTTCTCACTCACATCGCAATCCAAGGAAGGTCAATGTGGTAAAATTGTCAGGGTGACTTCACTTGTCACTGTCACTTAAAGCCTGGGCTTCTTCCCTTTCAGTGGCTGTGACATTCCCCAAGACTGGAAGGTAAGGTAGGAAAGAGAAAATAAGAACTGCAAGGATGGTTTTATACAACAGGTCTAGGGGATGCCCAAACTTTTGGACAATGGGATGTCCCAATCACTTACACCTACATTCTCAAAATTCATCCCATGTTTTCACCTAACTGAAAAGGAGACAGGGAAATATCCAGGAAGAAGAGGAGATGAGAGTTGTATCTAGCCAATGTCTATAACCAGTCGTGAATAAAACAAAACTCCTACATTTAGCTTCAACTGTAGTGTGGAGGGAGAAGATAATAAGATAAATCATATCAGTCAGTGACAAATGCTGCAAGTAGAAATAATCCAAAGAAAGAGGATGTTAGAGAGAACCAGGAGGTGCTATTTCATTTCATTAATTCTAAGGACTCACCCCCCACACACATTTTAACATCTCTGAAATCAGGATGCATTTTACAAAATTGTCATGCCATTGACTAGTTGCCTGCATTTTTCTTTTTTAATGGTACCCCAAAATGATACATCTTATTAAAATGGCATATTTTCTTAGTCTGTTTTGGGTGCTATAACAAAATACCATAAACTGGGTGACTTTTAAACATCTGAGATTTATTTCCCATGAGAGATTCTAGAGGCTGGGAAGTCCCAGATCAAGTATCAACAGATCTGATGTCTGGTCAGGGTCCACTTCATGGTACATAGACAGCCATCTGTTCACTGTAACCACCCTTCATTCACATGGTAGAAGGACAAAGGGTGTTTTTAGGTTCTTTTTAAAGGGGCAGTAGGTCCATTTATGAGGACTTTGCCCTCCTGACTTAATCACTTCCCCAAAGCCCCACCTCCTATTACCATTCTCTTGAGGATTAAGATTTGAAACAATGAATTCTGAAGGGCACAAATATTCAGATTATGGCACTTATGAAATAAGATGTTAAGATGTTTGATGTGGGATACTCAAGGAAGGCCCTTCTGCAATGACATCATCAGAGACCTGAAGGAGGAGAAGGATCTGACCACCATATTAATAGCTAGGGACAAAGAATGCTGAGCAGAAGAAAAAGCAAGAGCAGAGGCCACAGAAGAGGATGTGCTTGGGATTTCAAGGACAAAGATGCCTTTGTGGTCAAGTGAGGCAAGTGAGGTAGAGGATGGTAGAAGATGAGGTAGAAAATAGCTTTGAGGCTACAGAAGTTATCTGAGAGACTAATGGCCATCCACAAATTACTTCACTAATCTGAGCCTTGTTTTTCTGAACTGTGAGATAACGGTAATAAAACCCAATCCACAGGCATGTGTGAGGACTAAGTAGTGTAACATGGTGAAGAAACAGGAAGAGATATGGCACAGACACCGCTCTCCCCTCCTTTCCTTTCCTTACCCTGGAGGAGGACCAATCTGGCTTTCCTCAACAGACATGAAAACAATTCATATGGTTTCTCTCATATAATTTTATGCTTCACATTTCAAGTTTCTAATGTAAATCTTGACCATATTATTTCCTATTAACTAACAAAAACTGTACTGACAACTGTCTGGGTTTCTTTCTTACAACAAAACCTCAGAAGGCCAAATAGATGAAGCTCAACTTTTTTTATCTCAAAAATGAACCACTCACTTTTTCTTTTTTCTTTGTATTACTACATAGGTAAAGTTCACAGGAGAATATGGGTGAGGAGTGAGAGATAGCTAAATCTTGAAAAGGGTTTCCTATTTCTGTTTAAAATCATAGTCCCATCTCCCCCAGTTTAATTGTGGTATCCAAACTTATTCTTCCCACCTCAGTTTTGATTTTAATTCACTACAAAAATTTTGGTGCTAAAATCCAAAACATTAGCCAAATAAGCCATTATCAAGTGAAACTGAAACTTGGGCCAGTGATCCATGTGATTAAAGAAACATGCTACTTTTTTCTCTGAGATTTCTGGGCTTGATCCCAACCACTAGGTCATACTTCAGTCTTACCTTGGTTACATAATTTCCAGGGCCACATTTTTTATACATTCATGTAGTGTTATATCAGCACTAACAACTAGGAACTGTAGAGCTTATTACTTTAAAAACTATCCTTGTTTCTAGTTAAGGAAGTCTACAGTCTTCTATGAACATAAGCTCACTCATTCTCTCCATTTTTCTTTGAAAACATCCTGAGTGTTTAACATGTACAAAAGAGGTAAATATTATAAAGGCTATCTATGCTAAGCCCAAGGCCAACATCATTCTAAATGGAGAAAAACTGAAACTATACCCTCTAAAAACTGGAATGAGACAGGGATGCCCTCTTTGACCACTTCTATTCAACATTGTTTTGAAACTCTAGCCAGAGCAATTAGACAGACCAAAGAAATAACAGAGATACGAACAGGAAAGAAAGAGTTCAAACTATCACTATTTGCTGACAAAATGATTCTTCATGTAGAGGATCCAAAAAATTCCACCAGAAAACTTCTAGAACTCATAAATGGATTCAGCAAAGTAGCAGAATATAAAATCAACACTCATAAATCTAACACATTCCTATTCCAAAGTGATGAATCCTCTGAAAGAGAAATCAGGAAAACTACCCAATTCACAATAGCCTCAAAAAAATATATGTATTGGGCATCAATCTAACAAAAGAGTTGAAAGACCTCTCTCTACAATGGAAACTCAGAACACTAAAGAAAGAAATTAAGAAAATCTTAGAAGATGAAAAGATCCTCCATGTTCTTGGATAGGAAGAATTAATATTGTCAAAATGGCCATACTACCAAAAGCGCTATGCAGATTCATTGCAATTCCAATTAAAATCCCAATTACATTCCTCATAGAAATAGAGAAACAATCATGATATTCATTTGGAAGAATAAAAGACCCAGAATAGCCAAAGCAATCCTTAGCAGGAAGAGTGAAGGAGGAGGTATCACAATACCAGACCTTAAACTCTACTATACAGCAATAGTAACAAAAACAGCATGGTATTGGCACCAAAATAGATAGGTAGACCAATGGTACAGAATAGAAGACACAGAGACAAACCCACATCTCATACTAGACAAAGGTGCCAAAAACATACAATGGAGAAAAGATAGCCTCTTCAACAAATGGTGCTGGAAAAACTGGAAATCCATATACAGCAAAATGAAATTAAACCCCTATCTCTCACCCTGCACAAAATTCAATTCAAAATGGATCAAGGACATAGGATATAGACCAGAGACCCTGTGTCAAATAGAAGAAGAAGCAGACCCAAATCTTCATCATGTCAGCTTGGGACCAGACTTCCTTAACAAGACTCCCAAAGCACAAGAAATAAAAGCAGGAATCAATAAATGGGATGGATTCAAACTCAAAAGCTTTTTGGCATCAAAGGAAACAATCCATAATGTGAAAAGAGAGCCTACAAATTGGGAGAAAATCTTTACCACATGGATTTCAGAAAGAGCACTAATCTCCAGAATTTATAAAGAACTCAAAAAATTTTACACCAAAAATACAAATATCCCAATCAATAAGGAATTGAGCAGACACTTCACAGAAGAAGACACAATTGAACAACAGATATATGAAGAAATGTCCAATATCTCTAGTAATTAGAGAAACGCAAATCAAAACTACCCTAAGATTTCATCTCACCCCAATTAGAATGGCAATTATCAAGAATACAAGCAACAATAGGCATTAGTGAGGATGGGGGGGAAGGGTACACTCACATTGCTCGTGGGATTGCAAATTGGTACAGCTATTCTGGAAAGCAGTATAGAGATTCCTCAGTAAACTTGGAATGGACCCACCATTAGACCCAGTTATCCCATTCCTTGGCCTATACCCAAAGGATATATATATATATACCCTATACCTTAAAATCAGCATACTGCAGTGACACAGCCACATCATAGTAGCTCAATTCATAATAGCTAGATTGTGGAACCAATCTAGATGCCCTTCAACAGATGAATGGATAAAGAAACTGTGGTACATACACACAATGGAATATTACACAGCCATAAAGAAGAATAAAATTATGGCATTTGCAGGTAAGTGGTTGGAGTTGGAGAATATCATGCTAAGTGAAATAAGCCAATCCCAAGAAACCAAAGGCCAAATGTTTTTTCTGATAAGTGGATGCTGATACATAATGGGGCCGGTGGAAGGGGGTAAAGGAAGAATGGGGAAACAATGTATTGTGTAGAGGGCAATGAGGGAAGGGGAGGGGGCTGGGGGAAGGAAAGATAATGGAATGAGACAAACATCATTACACTATGTACATGTATGATTACGTGAATGGTGTGACTCTATATCGTGTACAACCAGAGAAATGAAAAGTTGCATCCCATTTGTGTACAATGAATAAAAAAAAAATTAAAAAAAACTGATGAGCCCATAAATTAAATAACCAGTTAGAGCTTTAGATAAAATCAAGTTAAGAGAAGGCTTTCCACATTTAGTTCTACTAAAAACAATACAGATGCCATTTAATAAAAAAAAAGATTCCTTTGCAAAAAAAAATTAAAAATAAAAAAAAGGCAAACAAGGCTATTACCACCAAGAAAATGGTGATATAGTATCCACTCACCAAAAACTCATCATGCCATGAGTTATGCTAGAGATTTTGGAAGATAATTTCTGAATAAAACATGACAACTAAGCCAGGTGTGGTGGCGCACACCTGTAATCCCAGTAGCTCAGGAGGCTGAGGCAGGAGGATCACAAGTTCAAAGCCAGCCTCAGCAACTTAGTGAGACTCTAAGCAACTCAGCAAGACCCTGTCTCTAACTAAAATATAGAAAAAGTTGGGGATGTGGTTCAGTGGTTAAGTGGCTAAGTGCCTCTGGGTTCAATCCCCAGTACCAAAAAAAAAAAAAGCAAAAAACTGAATAAAACATGACAACTAATTTCAAATAGCTCACTGATTATAGGAAAAACATTTAATAGATAGCAATGATGCAATTGATGCAATTTTATCTATGGAATATGCATTAAAAAATCAGTACAAGCTGGATTTTTGCTTAATAACTTGAAGTGTTTGGAACACTAACAAAAATCATTGTAGTCCTAACCATAAAGAAAACTTTAACTGAAGTATAATTAAAAGGGTAAGCCAATTTCATTGCTCTTCAATCTGCATCTTTAATAAATGAGGTAAAAGAAATGAACATGCTGAAATGGTTGGAGGCTAGGATCAGGAAGTGAGGTCCCCAGGCTGGCTCACTTCATGTCCTCTCACGAGATTTCTGACCCCCTAATTTCTGTGCCTGTAAAACAAGGGAGCTAGATGAAATGATGTCTATGCTTCTTTCCATTCCTAATATTTTCTGACTCCTGTGTTAGATAGGGAAGGTCATGATCAGTCACTGCATCTACATAATGGTCTCTTAAGTTGTAAATAAAAGATGAAGTTTTGTACATCTCTACCCAAATAGTCAATTTTATACGCTTATTCATCTGATAAAAGTCCTGTAATTTGCCTTACTAGCCTTCTTTGCTTACATTCTTTATAAAAAGAGTTGGAGTTGTAATATCTAGGATTCTCTACAGGCATTCGGTCTTCGGTTATCAATTGTGTGTTACAAAAAATTTCCAACCTACTGCATGATCACAGGCCAAAATATCAAATTCAAGTTCAACAACATTACTGCCTTCTGGCATGATTGATCACAAATTATGAGTAATCTTATGAATTAGTTTGGACATCAAATTGAAAGAATTTTTTGACTGAATCTCCCCACAAATGAGTGTTTAAGATTTATATTCCAAGGGATCATCATAGATTCAATTTCTATTCTAATGAAGGCCCAGATTCATTTCAGACAGACATTTCACTCTGATAACGGAGCCATCTGGTTATGATGGCCTAATAAAAAGACCAGAAGCCTTACTTAGTACCTTTCCCAGGCTCTCTTTCTTATTTCTCATTTTACTTAAACTACTCCTTTGGGAAACCGATTTTTAAAATACTACTCTCTGACCTTTTCAAGCTGAATTCTCAAGCATTTCTGTGAGACACATTTATAGAAATGTTTATAAATATAATTAATGTAGGATAAATCGAATTATCATTAAATTCTGTTTTGTAATGGGACACGAAAGTTGAGAGCCTTAAAAATGGGGAGTTCAGGGGAATGTACTAGCATTTGTCTAATTTTCCTAATTGGAGGCAGACTTTACACTGAAAGTTGCAGTATTATAATTTAGCAACTGGACTAAAAGAAGGCATCTCAATCTAATTATTATAGAGTGAGTTTCATTATACCCTTTTACAGTCTTTTAAAATACAGTCCATAAAGGACTATATATGTCCATCAATTTTAAATAACTGATTAATTTAATCTTGAGCTATTTTCATGACATGCTGAACAGCCAAGTAAATTAGATTCTCATTTCTTGCTTTAAACATGATCAACTGCAGAAGGATTCCCTTAGCAATGAAGGAAAAATTGTTTTAGACGATATACAACATCAAAGGGCAAAAGAAGGTGAAATAAGGAAAAGTGAAGAGGAATAGTTTAATCGTTAAGAACCAAAATGGCTAAGACCGAATTTATTATTTTTCCTGCATGTTTACTCCTATTTCTTGCCTCCTGGTCCCCCCTGCCAATCCAGTAATGAAAGTATTTATTTCCTAAGAAATAAAGGGGAAAATAAAGAGTCTTACTTCTGGTGTTTGGATTTCAAAATCTTGGAAACAGAGAACAAAATAAAAGGATTATTATGAGGAAGCAATTCGAAAGAATCCTAGGTAAGCCTATACACCTTTCGGTAAGGTCAGAAAATAATAAATTTAATAAATAATAAATAAAAAGGATTAGATGATCAAGAGAAGAGACCCTGGTTTAGCACCCATCCAGCTGAGATTAGGCAACTCTGTGCCCCAATTACAGGGAAGCAGCAGGACTCCATGGTTCCCTTGGTGCACAAGCAGAAGAAATGCTGTGCACAGTAGGTAGGCAGGCTTAGGGTGGTGTCCTTGAGATCCCTGTGACACTTCAAGGCTGGGGATCATAGCATGTTTCCTCTGCTCCCAGAGCAGAGGAGAAATGACCCAGCTGCTTGGGATGAGAAGAAAGGAAAAGAAGGATTCAATAGTTATCACAAAGGTCATAGGGGGAAGGTCATTCCACCAAAAGCTGATGTGGGTAACCAACATAAAACAAGGCCAGATGTGCCCCCCCCACATGATTTGGCCTATGTAATTCTCCAGGAACTTATATCCAGCCCCAGATAAAGGCAGCTGATGAGAAGGAGTGCCACCCTGACTGGAATTCTGTTTCACTGTGATATGCCAGGTGCTGTTCTTCAAAGAGGGCTACAACCATGTGTTCCCATATGGAAGCCACTCCAGTGCCAGACCCCTACTCGGGAGCATATTTAAAACGATGCCAATTTGTCCTCCCCTCATTGCTCTGCTCCTGCAGACTAGAACTGCTTCATAGCATCTGGAAGGAGCAAGAAGAGATAAAATAAAGCAGACTTACGGCTCTGAAGAATGGGCGTCTCCTAACAGTCTCCTTGCCTCCAGTCTCTCCCCTTCGGCCATCCATTCTTTCTGACAGAATCTTATCATTAATACATATGTTACTTGTTACTCAGTTGTTCCAGATCTCTCTCCTCCCACTTGCTCTGTACTTCAGTTACATGATACTACTCCACTGTAAGGGGGGCTCCCTGCCACAGCCAGCGTGGATGAGGGAAAGGGTTTCTGTTTGAGGAAGGTGCTGGCTATTGATTAATCACTAAGAAACTTATTCAATTAAATAAACACAAGAGTCAACAATCTTTTTAAATGGGAGGGAGTGTGAAGGACTAAGCCATACCAAGATCTGGCCTCTAACAAGATGGAGGAGCCCACCTTCCCTTTATTTACAGCTCTAAAGGTAAAGGGGGAGGAGCTTCTTCTTTGAGGAACAGGATCAGGTGGAGTTAGGGAAGCCATTTGCTTTAGCACGTCATCCCAGAATTAGCATTTCCTCAGGTGGTGAACAAGAGTGGTCTGCATAGAGTCACATACCCCAGGCTATCTGAGATAGTCTCCCATGACTGCCAGTTCCTGGGAGTCAGACCTCTGTATCCCATGGCTCAACCAAGCTTTATTCTGCTAGTCACGGATGGCTTCCCACGCTCCACATTTCCTCCAATTCTTTGTGCACATTGTTCCCAAGGCACACAGTGACCTCTCAAGCTCCTATTTTACGCATTCTTCAAATGCTTCTCAAATGCTAACTCATCTAGGAAATCTTTCAGGATCCTTCTCTTTGCTTGTAGAATTAATAATTCTTCTCCCCAATTCTACAGAATAATTCACACTTCTACCAAAGCACTCTATCACATCAGTTAAGCCACATGGGCAACACTCATCAGAGGGAGAATCAGGGGGACATGCATGATACTAGAGAAAGTATGATAGTTAGAAGAAATAGAATGTGTAGTCAGTGAATTCAGAGGAACACATGTAGGTCAGCAAGCCCTTGTGGAAGAAGAGATCAAAACTTTAAAAGGAGGGAGAAGCTAATAAAATCTACAAATACATAACCTGAAGGAGCCCTGAGTACCCTAAGAAGACTGTTGTACCCCATGGAGTAGCGAGACTGTGAATCTCAAGGTCCACTTTCAGTCTTTTCAATAGACAACCTTGCCATGTTACTTGCATTACAATAATCAAAGCCACATGCAAATGAATTTGTAATTAGAGGTGGAGCTACACAGGGTCTAGTTATCTTCACTTTTAGCAAAGATCTAGAGAGATATTGAAAAGAGTCTTGCCAAAAACAACAATGATATCCTGAAGAATACATTTTGGAGAATAAGCTATAAAAAGTGTTATTTTGGTCTGCATACTCAAGATATTTCCTGAGAACAGTGCCTATCTGTTGTGACTCCGCACATTTGTTGGTGAGGATGACTACAGATACCTCTTCCAATCCATCATGTCTCATCTATTCTACTAGTCAGGCTCACTCCCCGGAAAACAGTTTAAGCCAGATTGTAGCTTAAATATTATACGACTGGGGCTGGTAAATGGCGGGAGTTCAGTATCTTGGTGACCTAATTTGGGTTGGGGACAAAACAGTTATATCAAACCACCACTTAGATTTCTTAAGGAGTCAATAAATCTGTTCATGGGAAAGGTGTGAGCTGGTCTCTTCAGAGCCATTAGATAACAAGTTGACCTGCACTGAAGGAAGTGAAGGGAAAACAGGACAGAGTTAGTGTGAATGCAGGGCTGGACTAATCCCTGTGACAGAGATTCAGAAAGGGAGGCAGCATCTAAACCAGTAACATCTGATTTATTACAGTGTCAGACTCAGAAAAGGAAAGAAAGGTTCACATCCCTGGAAGAATCTAGGCACATATGCATGAATAAGTAGAACTGGAGTCATCTAAACCGTGGAAGAAAGGCTGACACTGACAAGAGTTAGGACCAAAGGTCCATAAACAAGGCTTGGTCAAGGGGTGAGTCCAAAAGCACCAAGGGAGAGGAGGAAGTTTGAGAGATCAAGCAGATCATTAGAGCGTACTCTGCCCAGGCCGTTTGGTATTGCAAGTGACAGAGAGGCAATACTAACCCTTGGGGAGTGGTAACCACGCCATGTCACAGTGAGACTTCTAAGTATAAAACAAGAAAAGGGTTTTGCCCTTATTTTCCTTCCCCAGGAAGGATAAAGCTATAAACAGTAGTACACCAAACATGACAACTGGAAAATAGCTACTTATGCCTACATCATGGCTCTGTGAGTACCATGACCCCAGGATAAGTCATCTGTGCATGATGATCAGGTGTCTAGCGGATGACCTAAGTCTGCATGGAGATCCCTGGCCTGCCCTAATCAAGGACATGAAAGATGAGGGGCAGCTAAAGAAGATAAAAGACACAAGATAGCCTGCTTCTTTAATAAGGGACCTGCCTTCAGAAGAATGTAAAAGAGATCTGAGAATCATCAGCCACAAAAAGACCAGAAAACAAAAGAAACTGGATGGATGTCAAAAATTTAGAGGTGAGAGCAGGGAAACTGCATTTATCGATCTCTCCAAAGGAACAGAAAGTTGGCTTGAGTAAAGTGTTTTAAAGTAAAAAGTTTTGGAAGTCTAAGTGCAATGTCGTTACAAGGCACAGTCTTAAACTCCTCTTTTTGTTTTAATTCATTTTTAATATGTGTGTCTCAAAACTCTCTCCTTGCAAATAGCAGTCTTACCCAGTCTATGAGTCTCTGAATGTATGAAAGTATGAGAGCAACCTGGGTTCAAATTAATATATTATTAATTAATACTTCTAAATGGAAACATAATATCTCTATTGGTAAAACCATAGTCAGAGAGATTTTGAAATTTCAATGTAAAACAAATCAGGGTAGGAAGATTAGAATTTGAGATATGCTTATAGGAATCTTTTAAATTATATATAGTTTTTCATTTTAATAGACCCTTGCTTCCAAGAATGTTGAACTGAAATGGTCCTAAACAAAACACTTTGTTATGGATCAATTTGAGTTTAAAAGCACCATTTTTTGGTATCTGGCTTAATATTTTTAATAAAAAAGAGATTTATATTAAAGAAGAGGAACAAAAATGGGTAAAAGATGAAAATTATTACATGACCTTGTATGAATCTTTACTCAAGAATCATTCTTCAAGTCTCAAGTTCAGGGAAAAGGCTAAGGAGAACGTTCTCTTGGAATCTTGGTTTTGAGTCTTTGGAAAGGTCCTATATTTTGGGAAACTAAAGTTGTTAACATTTTAAAATCTTTACGTTTAAAGCTAAATAAAGTAAAGTTATTAGCAGTACATGGAACAACAAAATTCAATAGGTTAGATTTCTTTTTCTTTTTGGAGATGATTTCTTTAGTCAATTTTCCAAGTTGAATATACACATGACTTTTGGAAAGAGTGAAATAGGTTAATTTGTATGGGCTTTAATTTTAAAGGACATTATATAAGTTATATCACTGACTTACATAGTAAACCTAAAAACATGGGTGGAATAATGCTATACTTTGTAATAGTTTTGATTATAGAAAATTCAATATAAATTGATACTCTGTGGTGAGATTGCTTGAGGTCAATTCATCCTAATCTCCAAGGAAAAAAGAAATAAAAAGAACAACATAGTAGAAAGTTACATTTAGAAAATAATGATTAAACCTCTTTCAATCTGGAAATCAGATTAATACAAAAAATAATTCCAATTAGCACTGTATGGTGCAATGAAAAATTTTGATTTAAAGTGACCATGGAAGTTCTCTGCATTCTCCCTGGGGGAGGGGCTCTACCTGAACTCCACCCCTCAGATGAGGGACTCTCTTACCCATTGGAAGGATCTGAAACTTCCTATACTTTCCAAAGTCTTCAGGTGCTGGGCAGCCTCATTTCACAGAAATCTGAAAATAGCTGCACATGCTGTTTGGAGTCAGCAATCGTTTCCACCACCTGACTCCCAAGTGGTACAGCTACTTTCAAGGGTCCTCCCCCTTATGTATAAGCATCATACATCTTGACTCTGACCACAGCTTGCTTCTCTGTACGATAATGAGAGAATGTGCAGGTGGGGTCTACACTCCCTTTAATGTTGGTTCACAGGTTCTCAGTTTCCCAGTGCAGCCTTTTCCTCAATACATACCAAGTGATAGTTTAAAAAAAAAAATTGACCTGTGCTAACATGCTTCTAAGGACCTTTTGTACTCAAAGAACCATGGGGGTCTATAGCTAAAGCATCCTTCAATAATCACATTGGCATGAAGAGATTCTAGATTTTTTTTTCCCTGCCATCACCTCTACAGCTACAGTCCATCTTCATTATTTATAGAGTCCCATTTTTACAGGTTCCACCTAGTTGATGGAATTTCTTCGTAAGATCAAAATCAATGCACCAGGCTCTTTCCATGGTCATTCACACATATGCCCAGAATCATGAAAATTTTGAGTGGACTGATGTTTGTTTCCCAGCTGAGGCCAAACAAGGAAAATCTTTGTCTTCTTGTTTCAGTTCTCATATCATAAACAAGTATCCTTTTTGTGGTCTATTTGGTGCCACATTTTTCACATTGTGTGTGTGTATGTGTGTGTGTGTGTGTGTGTGTGTGTCTGTGATTTTGCTGTTTCAGAAAAGTATTAGTGTTCCTATTAATAGTATTTCTCTTAGTAAACTATAGTGAAAGTGTTTCTGAAACTTCTTTGTAAAATGAACCAAGTTAGAAAGATTACAATTTGGGTGACTTATAAGAAATTTCAAGTTATATATTTTTGTCCAGGAAATATGCTAATCACTGAAATGGTGAATTTTGCAAAAGAGTAATAGTTTATTCATGAGGTAGCTAAGTGAGGGGATGGGAGAGTAAGTCTCAAATCCACCTCCCCTGAGGATAGGGTTGAGGGACATTCATGGGATAAAGAAGCAGGGTGATCTAAGGCATAGGGAGAGGTGATTGGAGGTAAGGAACATTGAACTAATCAGTAGTGCCTCCATGCATAATCAAAGGCCATGGCTCCTCATACGATGCATGTTTGGAAAATGGTGGCATTAGCATGGTGCAAGGGTGGAGTTTTCAGCACTCTAATGTCAAAGAAGTTACCCATCAGGTATCTGTGAAGGCCCAAGTAAAGGGTAAGGGATTTCCATTGATTTGAACTGGACAAAAGCAGTCTCTACGTTCCTGAAAACCAACTGTCACCATCAAGGACCACATGTCAGAGGTATTTTCTATAGCAAAGCAAATGGCATCTAGTAATACATTGCTTAGCTCTGTGACCTCTAAAACTGGTAATGTTTAAAGTCAACTAAAAGGAAAAGCAAACGAAGCTGGTTAAATCTAGAGGTTTATTCAGGTTTTCCCTTGGGTTCTAGAACTAAATTGCTTGTCTGGCATTCCTGAGCACAGGAAGATTGTGGCATGCTTTGTGGAAAAAATATATGTGTTAGATAAACTTCTTCCAGGTATGAGTTATGTAGCATTGTTGACCATGAATTCATTGTTAATGAATCAACAACAAGGTACATCCAGGAAAAGACATAGGAAACTTGCTGATCTGTACATGCAACCACTCTGGAAGGGCCAAAGAAACAACTATAGTACTGATGAAGCTCTGGAAAAGATAGAAAAATGACTAAATCTGTGGACTCAGGAGATGACAGCCAATTTAAAAAAGCATATTGGAGACATGTGAGACTTGCGCACCTGGGAGGTCAACCTAGGGAACCTGTGTGAGTCTTCCATGCAGGGGGAAGGCCAGCCCACAGGTCTAGGACCCACCCAGCCCAACAGAGCCCCACGAGACTTCCAGGCTGGGGAGGTGGGCCTAGAGACAGATATCAGGCTCAGCCCAGCACAGATGTGTGAGACTTGTGCCCCTGGGAATCCAGCCTAGAGCACTCACACGAGGTACTGGAAACCTGCAGGGACACCATAAATCTATAGGGGAGAAACTGCAATACCTTAGATTCTCACTGATAGAAGGGAAGATACATGAACAACATGAGAAAACAAGGGAAGAAAGTGTCCAAAACAAACCTAGATGCTACATCAACAGAATCCAATGACAGCAGGGTAGAAGAAATGTCAGGAAGGGAGTTCACAATACACAAAATTAAAATGATCAGAGAAGCAAACAATGAGATGAGAGAGCAAATGCAGACAATGAATGATCATACCAATCAACAGTTAAAAGAACAAATGGAGGAAGCAAAAGGTTATATCAATAAAGAGACAGTCTGACAAAAAAACAAACAGAAATCCTTGAAATGAAGAAAACAATAAACCAAATGAAAAACTCAATAGAAAGCATAACCAAGAGGCTAGATCACCTGGAAGACGAACCTCAGACATTGAAGACAAAGTATTTAATCTTGAAAACAAAGTTGACCAAACAGAGAAGATGGTAAGAATTCATGAACACAACCTACAAGAATTATGGGATATCATGAAAAGACCAAATTTAAGAATTATTGAGATTGAGGAAGGCACAGAGATACAAACCAAAGGAATGAATAATCTATGCAATGAAATAATATCAGAAAATTTCCCAAATCTGAAGAATGAAATGGAAAAACAAATACAAGAGGCTTACAGGACACCAAATGTACAAAATTACAACAGATCCACATCAAGGCACATTATAATTAAAGTACCTAACATACAAAATAAAGATAGAATTTTAAAGGCTATGAGAGAAAAAACATCAGATTACATTCAGGGGGAAACCAATATGGTTATCAGCAGATTTTTCAGCTCAGACCCTAAAAGCAAGAAGGACCTGGAACAACATATTTCAAACTCTGAAAGAAAATGGATGCCAACCAAGAATTCTACACCCAGCAAAAATGACCTTCAGATTTGAAGATGAAATAAAATCCTTCCATGATAAACAAAGGCTAAAAGAATTTACAAATAGAAAGCCAGCACTAAAGAACATTCTCAGCAAAATATTCCATAAGGAAGAAATGAAAAGTAACAATGTAAGTCAGCAAAGGGAGGAACTACCCTAAAGGAATAGACAAATAAAGGAGAAACCAAGTCAAGTTGAAAACCAAAAATAAGCCAAAATGACCAGGAATACATATCACATCTCAATAATAACTCTCAACATTAATGGCCTAAACTCATCAATCAAAAGGCATAGACTGGTAGATTTGATTTTAAAAAAAAAGACCCAACAATATGCTGCCTTCAAGAGATGCATCTCATAGAAAAAGATACCCACAGACTGAAGGTGGAAGGGTGGGAAAAAACATACCATGCACACAGACTCACTAATAAAGCAGGGGTTTCCATCCTCATATCAGATAAAGCAGACTTCAAGCCAAAATTAGTTAGAAGGGATAAAGAAGGACATTTCACACTACTTAAGGGAAGCATAAATCAGCAAGACATAACAGTCATAAATATTTATACCCCAAACAATGGCGCATCCATGTATGTCAGACAAATCCTTCTCAATTCCAAAAACCAAATAGACCGAAATACAATAATACTAGGTGACTTTAACACTCCTCTCTCACCATTGGACAGATCTTCCAAACAAAAATGGAACAAAGAAACCATAGAACTCAATAACACAATCACTGATTTAGACTTAACAGACATATATAGAATATTCCATCCATCAATAAGCGAATACACTTTCTTCTCAGCAGCTCATGAATCCTTCTTTAAAATAGATCATATGTTATGCCACAAAGCTACTCTTAGCAAATACAAAAAGATAGAGATAACTACCTTGTATTCTATCAGTCCATAATGGAATGAAATTAGAAATCAATGATAAAATAAAAAAAGAAACTACTCCAACACCCAGAGAATAAATAATATGCTATTGAATGAAGCATGGATAACAGAAGACATCAGGGGAGAAATAAAAAAAATTTTTAGAGGTAAATGAGAACAAAGATACAACATATCAAAATCTCTGGGACACTATGAAAGTAGTACTAAGGAAAATTCATTGTATAGAGCACATTCAATAAAAGAATGAAAAGTCAACAAATAAAGACCTCACATTACAGCTCAAAGCCCTACAAACAGAACGGATCATCACCAAAAGTAGTAGAAGACAGGAAATAATGAAATTTAGAGTGGAACTCAATGAACTTTAAACAAAAGAAACAATTCAAAAAATTGGCAAAATAAAAAGTTGGTTCTTTGAAAAAATAAACAAAATTGATAAAACCTTAGCCACACTAACAAAAAGAAGGAGAGAGAAAACTCAGATTACTAAAATTCATGATGAAAAGGGAGCTATCACAACAGACACTATTGAATACAAAACCGAATTAGAAGCTATTTTGAAAATGTATACTCCAACAAAATAGAAAATCTCAAAGACATCAACAGGTTTCTAGAGACCTATGAACCACCCAAACTGAATCTGGAGGACATACACAACTTAAATAGATCAATTTCAAGCAATGAAATAGAAGAAGTCATCAAAAGCCTACCAATGAAGAACAGTCCAGAAACAGATGGATTCTCAGCCGAGTTCTATAAGACCTTCAAAGAAGACCTCATTCCAATACTCCTCAAAGTACTCCAGGAAATAGAGGAGGAGGGAACCCTTCCAAACTCATTCTATGAAACTAATATCACCCTGATACAAAACCAGACAAAGACACATTGAGGAAAGAAAATTTCAGACTAATATCCCTAATGAACATAGATGCAAAAATTCTTAACAAAATTTTAACAAATCGCATACAAAAACATATTAAGAAGATAGTGCACCATGATCAAGTGGGTTTCATCCCAGGGATGCAAAGTTTGGTTCAACATTCAGAAATCAATAAATGTAATTCACCACATCAACAGACTTAAAGTTAAGAGTCACATGATTATTTCAATAGATGCTGAGAAAGTATTTGATAAAATACAGCACCCCTTCACGCTCAAAACACTAGAAAAAACAGGGATAGAGGGAACATTCCTTAACATTGTAAAGGCTATCTATCCTAAGCCCACGGCCAACATCATTCTAAATGGAAAAAAGCTAAACGTATTCCCCCTAAAAACTGGAAAAAGGCAGGGATGCCCTCTCTCACCACTTCTATTCAACATGGTCCTTGAAACTCTAGCCAGAGCAATTAGACAGACCAAAGAAATTAAAGGGATATGAATAGGAAAAGAAGAACTCAAACTATCCCTATCTGCCAATGACATGATTCTATATTTAGAGAATCCAAAAAATTCCACCAGAAAACTTCTAGAACTCATAGATGAATTCAGTAAAGTAGCAGAATATAAAATTAATCCTCATAAATCTAATGCATTTTTATTCATAAGTGATGAATCCTCTGAAAGAGTAATTAGGAAAACTACCCCATTCACAATAGCCTCAACAAAAATAAAACACTTGGGAATCAATCTAACAAAAGAGGTGAAAGACCTCTACAATGAGAACTACAGAACACTAAAGAAAGAAATTAAAGAAAACCTTAGAAGATGGAAAGATCTCCCATGTTCTTGGATAGGCAGAATTAATATTGTCAAAATGGCCTTACTACCAAAAGCGCTATACAAATACAATGCAATTCCAATTAAAATCCCAATGATGTTCCTCATAGAAATAATGCAAGCAATCATGAAATTCATTTGGAGGAATAAGAGACCCCGAATACGTAAGGCAATCCTTAGCAGGAAGAGCAAAGCAGCACAAAGTTCTACTCAAAATGAATCAAGGACCTAGGAATGAGAACAGAGACCCTGTACCTAATAGAAGAAAAAGTAGGTCCAAATCTTCATCATGTTGGCTTAGGAACAGACTTCCTTAACATGACTCCCAAAGCACAAGAAATAAAAGCAGGAATCAATAATTGGAATAGAGTCAAACTAAAAAGCTTTTTCTCAGCAAAGGAAACAATCAACAATGTGAAGAGAGAGCCTATAGAGTGGTAGAAAATCTTTGCCACACACACTTCTGATAGAGCACTAATCTCCAGAATCTATAAAGAACTCAAAAAACTTTACCCCAAGAATATAAATAACTCAATCAATAAATGGGCTAAGGAAATGAGCAGACACTTTGCAGAAGATCTACAAGCAATGAACAGATATATGAAAAAATGTTCAACATCTCTAGTAATAAGAGAAATGCAAATCAAAACTATCCTAAGATTTCATCTCACCCCAAATAGAATGTCTGTTATCAAGAATATAAGCAACAATAGGTGTTGGTGAGGATGTGGGGGAAAAGGTAAACTCTTACATTGCTGGTGGAGTTGCAAATTAGTGTAGCCACTCTGGAAAGCGGTGTGGAGATTCCTTAGAAAATTGGAATTGGACCCACCATTTGACCCAGCTATCCCCCTCCTTGGCCTATACTCAAAGGGCTTAAAATCAGCATACTACAGTGATGCAGCCACATTCATGTTCATAGAAGCTCAATTCACAATAGCTAGACTATGGAACCAACCTAGATGCCCTTCAACTGATAAATGGATAAAGAAATTGTGGTACATATACACAATGGAATATTACTCAGCCATAAAGAAGAATAAAATTATGGCATTTGCAGGTAAATGGATACAGTTGGAGAATATCATGCTAAGTGAGATAAGCTAATCCCAGAAAACCAAAAGTTGAATGATCTCTCTAATAAGTGGATGATGATACATAATGCAGGGTGGGAGGGAGGCAAGAATGGAGGAAGGATGGATTACATAGAGGAAAAAGAGGGGTGGGGATGGGATGGGGGGGAGAAAAATAACAGAATGAGACAAACATAAAAAAATCCTAAAATAAAAAACAATTCTATTTGAAAAATAAAAAATAAAAATACATAAAAAAGCATATTGGATAGCATTGTTGTGAGGCCCAAAGCCAAAGAAATTTATGCTGTGCAGGGTCAGGAAAATGTTAAATGCCTCTTATCCCATGCTGGTTGGCTCATGTTTTATGCTTGCAGGTTCTGTAGACTAGGAAGCCATGGGAGAATTTTTTAAGTAATCATTAAGTATTATACTGGTAAAGGGTTCTCTGGAAGAGCAGGTTTTCAATGCCAATGAGAGTGGCTTATTTTACAAGAACAAACAAACCAGCATAATGCAAATGGAATTTTAGAGGATAAAAATGTGACCAGAGGTTTGGTGGAACATAGCCCCATATTTCCCTGAGAGGCAACAGTTCAGTATTCCTGAGTTCAGTGTTTGTAATGACTTTGTAGAACACTACTATCGCAGATAACAAGAGCAAACCATATCAGGGTCAGTGTAGTAAGGAAATGCTTTTCATTTAAATGGAGAGTTGCTAAAGTAGTCAATATTTAGGAATCAACAGAAACAGGTGAGGTGCCTAGTTTAATCTGTTTTCATTGAATGAAAGTATTTCATTAATCCTAAACTCTTTTCTCTCTCCCTTGGCTAATAGGTTTTTCTCAACTCTTTGACATTCAAAGAGAGCTGGGCCTATTGCTGAAATGCAAAGAGTAATAGCAAGTAATTTACTGAGGATGAATGGATGCTCCTTAATTAGTGAAAAGTATTTCCAAATGGAAATGTGCGAAAGCACAAATAATACATATGCATTATACATATTTTTAATATGAGTATATATAATACAAAGAAATGTATATATAATATCTTAATATATATATACATCTATATATGAATGTGTGTGTGTGTGTGTGTGTGTGTGTGTGTGTGTGTGTGGTGTGTGTGCATTCAAGTTTTGGGAGGAAATAAAAAGCTCATAATTGTGTAGTTGAGTTGACTGACAGGTATGTCCATGTTATTGGAAAATATAAATAGGTAGATATAAATAGATATAAATATAAATGGAAAGATACAGATAGGTAGCTATCTGTTCTACCTTTTAAGTCTAACAACTCCACTGCCTTAGTCCATTTTGTGCTGCTATAACAGAATACAATGCACTGTTAATTTGAAAACAGAAATTTAGTGGCTCACAGTTCTGGAGGCTGGTAAGCCCAATATCAAGGCATTGGCAGGTTTGAAAATCCTGATCACCAGGGTAGAACCTTGAATGCTCTGTCCTCAGAGTGGAGAAGGCTTCATCCTCATATGGCAGAAGGGGTCCAAATTTGTCCTTTTATAAGAACATTAATCCCCCTATGAGGGTGGAGCCCTCGTGGTCTTATCATGTATTAAAGGTCCCTCCTCTTAATACTGTTACAGTGACAACTAAATTTCAACATGAATTTTGGAGCGGACAAATTTTCAAAATATTGTACCCCACATGGCAGCATATAAATATATACAAATTTGTATGCACCCTCCTCTTCATCTCTAGTAAAATTAGAATTAGGGGAGATGTTAGTACTGCTTCTCCTACATCCCACAGAACTAATATGCCCCCCAAATTCAGCATGGACTTGTTTGAAGTTATAGAATTTACAATTCATGGCATTAGGACATAATTAAAAGATAAAATTCTTCAGAGTTAAGGAGATAGATTTAAATGATGACTCTGGTAAGAATTTTTTCCAAATTGTGAAAACTCTTCATCTCAGTATTATCATCTCTAAAATCATCAGTAATCCATTTCTGCTTTGGGCATGTTTGGTTTGAGATGCTCAATAGACATCCAAATGGATATATCTGATAGGCACCTGAAATTATGAGTCTGAGGTAAGGAGAGAGAGGTCTGGGTTAGGAATATGAATTTGGGTGTTGTCAGACTATAGATAGTGATAACACCATGAGGTTTATATGATAAATTTTAGGCAGTGACTGTATGTGGTCCCTGTCCCCGGGAAGGAGGCCTACATGGCATGCACCTTACATGCTTCTCGGGGACTAGGGCCCTATCTTCCCCTCCTGTGTTCTGTGAACAGGATGTTCTTCTGCAGTCTGTGAAACTGTCACCTTCTGTGTTCACACAGTTGTTTTTTACTTTCTGTTACCAACCTATAATCTGCCAAATAGGCTAGTAACTGCTTACATAAGGCTTGACCTTTAAGATGTATGGCTCACTTAACTGCAAGCATATAAAAGACGGTGTTATGCACAGAAAAGACAGAAGTAGCTTCCTCTGTGACAGGTGCTCCATCTTTATTGAATAAAGCTCTCCTCAGATCTCAGTACCAAGACTGAGCTCCTTTCCCATCAGTTGTCAGTGTTGCAGACCAAGAGAGTGCAACACAAGGTGACCCTCCAGCATTGCAGACTGAGAGAGTGCAACAGCTATAGATAGATAGGAGAACTTTGTACAGAACTGAGGCACTCTAATATCCAGAGGTTGGGAGGATGAAAAGAATCCACCAAAGAAGATTTAGAAAAAGCCTTCCATAGAGTAGGAGGAAAATGAAAGGTTAGTGATGCCATGGAAGGCAAGTGAATAGTGGGTTTCAGGAATGAAGTGTCAATGTGTCAGGCACTGCTGAGATGTTAAACAAAATGAGGACTACAACCCATCTTTGCAATTTGACATGTGGAGGTCCTGGTGATGCTGGTAAGAGCAATTCTGATGCTAAAGTGGAGTGAAAGGAGAAGAAATAAAATGACACATATCAACAATTCTGAAGGAGGTTTTTTTGTTTTTTGGTGTGTGTGTGTGTGTGTGTCGCAAAAAGCTATAGAGAAGTAAGGGGAGTGAGTAAGGATTTGTTTTAAGATGGGAAATCAAACAGCATAGTAATGATCTAAAAGACATGAACCCTAATGATGTAGGAGGCAGAAAGGACAACTGCAGAAACAAAGTCCCTGAGCCCCTGAGAGGGATTGCATCAGTGACAATTCAGCCCTGGATAGGAGAACTGACAGTTTATCCATTGTGGTAAGAGAAGACAGGATGTTTAGACACAGACACAGGTAACTTGGTTTATTTAGTGGTGGACAGAGAGAAATTAAAAGTATGCTTGGATTATTAAGTCATATAGGAAAGGGACACACATATTTGTTAACTCTATTATATTAATAAGTACATAACTAGTTTCTGAGACAAGTGTAATTCTGCCCCAAACTAGATGAAGACATCAAGAAGATGAATTTCATGAATGTAGATGTAAACTTTGGAGATCAAATGTTCAAAAATTGAATGTAGCCAGTAAAAGAATCACAAGTTGTCAAATAGGGTTCATCCCATAAATTCAAGGATGATTTAACACAAAATTGATTAAATAAAATAGTATATTAACAAACTGAAGGAAAAATTATGCAGCAATTTAAACAGATATTTTATAACACAGCTGATGGAATTCAACATCCAAATCATATTTTAAAACATTTAGTAAAAAAGAATGGAAAGCAAATTTCTTAACTTTATATAAGGCAACCTTCAAAGACTTCAGCAAGCATGCATTCTATGGTGAAACTTTAAAGGTATCCATTAAAGTCAGTAATGGAACCAGGATGACATTTAGTCTACTATTCAGCATTGTAGTAGAAGCTCCAGCTCTGAAATAGGGAGAAGTGAATGAATAATTGAAGAGGTTTGAGAAATATAAAAGATGCAAAGGAAGAGATAAAACTGTCCATTTTTGCAGACAATATAATGTTTAACCTAAAAAGTACAAGAGAATCAAAGGACAAACTTATTCACAATAACAAAAGAAGTCATAAAGTACTATGGAATAAACCTAACAGGAAAACTACAAGACATTAATGGAGAAACTGGAAAAAACTTCTGAAACATATCAAGAAATGTTTGATAAGTGGAAATATAACATATTCATTAACAGAAAAATACCTTATTAGAAGGAGATCAATACTCTCATGATTAATTAATGAATCGATGTAACCCAATCAAAATTTCATGAGCTTTTATGTTTTGGGGATAAAATTAATGCAAAATGAACAGGAAATTTACAACCATTGTTACTACAAATAAGGAAGGTATCTATGTAAACCAACTATCAAGTCAAGTTCTAAAACTGAAGTAAATAATATAATATGGCATTGGTGCAGGAACAAATAAATAAATGAAATACAATACAGGACCCTAAAATAGAATCATGTATGTAAAGAAAAGAATATATGATAAAGGTGGCAACTTACACATTAGTTCCCAATCTCATAATATATAAATATAAGAGAAAAAATAAATAAATATGTTTCTAGTTTTGAGGTAATGATCTTCAACATAACCCAAGAAGAAAAGGTGTAAGGTTAAGAAATAAGACTCTTAAAAAAGAAAGAAAGAAGTCTGTTTTTAATGAGAACATAAAGGAAGTCAAAAGGCTTTGTTATAATGTATGTAATAGTCTAAGGATTAGTATTCCACAGAGGAATGGGGCAGAAGTGGGTGAAGGCTAAAGGATAGGACTTTTTAGCACTCCCAGGGATGTAGCTAAATGCTAGAGCACTTGCCTAGCGTGTGTGAGTTCTGTGTTTGATTCCTCATCACCCACCAAAAAACCAAACAAACAAAAAAAGTTCGAAATCAAGTCAATAAGAAAAAGACAAAAAAGATCCCCCCGCCACACACACACAAATAAGCGGTTCACAGAACAGGAAACATAAGGGGCCATGCACATATAAGGGGAAAAAAATCCCCAAGCTCTCAGGTAATCCTGGAAATGCATATTATAACATGTTATCAAACTGGTGAAAGTTAAATTTTTAGTATTAAATATTGGTGTGTGAAGTGTATAATACCACATGCTGCTGATTGGGAGTACAAATTGGTACAGCTCACACAGTGAGAATTTTACAATATTTGTTAATATATAAAATGGTACACACCCTACATTCCAGCAATGCCTGCATTTCACCTAGAAAATTAAACATGCTCTAGAAAGTGTGTTCAAAGTCGTACATAACAGATTGTGATAAAGGAAAACTGGAAATGACCTGAATGAGGGTCTCTCCATATGATGTGGGGTGCAGTTATTAAAATGAGTTATGATTAATAAATATGAGTTCAAATATATCTTTTCAGAGACATACTGTGCGAACAAAGCAAAAATGAAGATAAATACAAAAAAGAAAAAGAAAAATTGTATGTTTCCATAGATACACATATATTTTGGTAAGTGCAAAGAAAAACATCTTTAGTATACTAAAGGGGTGACGGAATTTGTGTCTGGAGAGATGGTATTGGATAAGAATGTAAAGGGAGGCAAAATTACACCCCCAAAGATGTCTACA
This sequence comes from Glaucomys volans, assembly GCA_020662805.1. NCBI lineage: Eukaryota > Metazoa > Chordata > Mammalia > Rodentia > Sciuridae > Glaucomys > Glaucomys volans. The sequence goes on from JAJEJO010005753.1 coordinate 34,965, forward strand.
TCCTAATCCCTGGAACCTGTGAAAATAGTGTTTACATGGCAAATGGGAATTAAGATTGCAGATGGAATTAAGGTTGCTATTCAGCTGCCCATAATATAGGGAGATTATTTTGAATTATCTGGCAGGGTCAATGTAATTAAATGGGTCCTGAAAGTGGAAAGAGGAGACAGAAGAGGGAGAACCAGGTAGAGCAACATAAGGAGTAGACTCCATGCTGTTGAATGGAAAAGGGCAGAAGGGGGTCTTAAGTCAAAGAATGCAGGTGCAGTAGCATCTAGAGTCTGGAAAAAGCAAGGAATGGATTCTCTGCTAGAAACTCTGAAAGTATCACCACCAAGACCTGGGTTTTACTCCAAAGAGACCAATTTCAAGTTTCTCATCTCCAGAAGAGTAAGGTAATAGATTGCAATTCTAAGCCATTACATTTGTGGTAATTTGACAAAGCAGCAAGAGGAACTAATAGAACTGGTTTTCATTAAAGGCTTTCACTATTCATGAAAAAGTTCCATTTTTATACATACACAGTGGAGTTTTAGTCAAAAAGAAGAATAAAATAATGGCACTTGCTGGTAAATTATGGAAATTGAGATCATGCTAAATGAAATAAGCCAGACTCAGAAAATCAGGGGTTGAATGCTTTCCCTTGTATGTGGAAAGTTAGAGCAAAATAAGGGAAAGAAGTTTGGGGGGGAGGCAATCGGATATCACAAATATACAGGGAAAATCAGTGGAGCAGAAGGTAGAGAGAGAACGAGAGAGAGGGAGGGAGGAAGGATGAGAAAGGGGAGGAAACATGGAATGAATTTAACAAAATCATGTTAAACATCCTGGGAGGCTGAGGCAGGAGGAGGGAGAGTTCAAAGTTCAGCAAAAGCAACCTGCTAAGCAACTCAGTGAGACCCTGTCTCTCAATAAAATACAAAATAGGTCTGGGGATGTAGCTCAGGGGTTGAGTGGTTCAATGCCCCTGAATTCAATCCCTGATAATCTAAATAAATAAATAAATAAATAAATAAATAAATACAGGAGCCAAAGGGAGATCAGTAGAGTAGTGGAAGGAGAACAGGGGAGGGAGGGGAAGATGAAGACCAGGGTAATGGGGATTAAAATCAAATTCCTTGCATGTATGATTTTGTTAAAATGAACCCAATTTGTAATTAAAAAATCCATTTTTAAATACAGAAAGCCTATTTACATGTAATTTCAAATGACTAAAGGAAGAGGTAGTAGTTATATGTCATTGGGTATTGCTTCTCCTGTTATTATTATTTTTATGTTTATTGGATTTTGTTCATTTAATGCAGCATTAATGGAAATTGGCTCTAATCATCATAAGAGAGGAATGTCAGCCAAACCGGTGAAGGAGTTTTGAAGTTCATAGGAAAGACTTGTGAGCTCTCCAGCTGACTCCAGGTGCTCACCCATTCTCATTTGTGAATACCACTTTTTAAACTTCCCACCTCCATACCTACCAGATAGAATTGTGTGGTGGATATAATGTGGACACTGGCATTGTGTTGGTTAGTCCTTTTGCAGGCAAAAGCAAGTTACCAGGAAAATGTTTTAAGCATATTCATTTTAAGAGTGTGGAAACATTTTGACTCATTTGCTTTTTCTCAACACTTGCATACTAAGCAAGGAATAAAGACTAATGCAGATCCAAATGCTTTAGTGAACCTGTGGTGTTGGTTTTTAGCACTAATATTATCTATCCTTACCCTCAATCTTTACTTGAGTGGCTGCTGTGCTTCATGAGGCTACAACCTCATTCATTTAATAACCACAATTACCAAATCTGGGCTTTGCTGACTACACAGTTCAAAGGAACAGCATGGAAGGAACTGATGGGGAACCTGAGAACTTACCAGTAGTAGTTGATGTATTGAAGTAGCTTAAAGTAATAACTTTCATGAAATGAGCAATACAAAGTTTGTCATTTATATGTGCATGTAAGACTTCTGTTCCCCTTATTTTCATAAGGGAGCTTGAGAAAGTTCACAAGTATGCAATTAGAAACCAGAAAAGTTGCTGAAATGTAGGAGATGATGGATGCTACTACACCACTTACGAGAAGTTAATAAAATTGGGAGTGCTATATTAACATTGGAGTTCCTTGCAGCTCTAAATCACACGACAGCATTAGAAACTTTTATTTCTTTCCAATCTTTCTATTTTTTGACATAAGAAACCATACTACTTATTTTTCAAAGGTAAGATTTCATTGTTAATGTTAAGGAAGAAATTGTGACATATGTCTATAAATGACATATGCTGGGTAAATTAATATATAGTTTTGAAATTATTTCTCCAGACTATTAGGATAATATCATACAGCTATACAGCTTTCTGATGATCTAACTGAAAGTCCATAGAGAAGTTAGACAATCTAGATGAATAGAGGACTCACTTGTTTACTAAAATCTTTCTTTCTAACATAAAAGTCACAAATTGGTTTTGAGAATTCATGAATATATTTCCTTATTAGTACTTTAAGTACCACTATTTATCTGGTATACTAGACAGGCACTAGATATTTTGGAGAGTAAGTCTGAGGGACACAGAGTTCTTCCTCATCTGTGGAAATGTATGGGCATAAATGATGGTAGAAAAACTTCATCATGAGCATAACTTAAGTTTTGAAGTATTTATTATACTCATTAATGATTTTATTAAAATTTTTGTGAAATTTCCCAGGCAGCTATCTTTTTTTTTTTTATTTACTTATTGATTCATTGAACACAAATGGAGTACAGCTATTGTTTCACTGGTTGTACACAAAGTAGAGTCACACCATCTGTGCATTCATGCATGTACACAGGGCAATGGTATCTGTCACACATTCTGTTATTAATTTTACCCCCCACCCACCCCCCACCCCTCCCTTCCCTCTATGCTAGCTATCTTTCCTCCATTCTTGCCATCTTTCCCCCCCACATTATGCATCATCATTCATTTATCAGAGAGACCATTCGGCTTTTGGATTTTTGGGATTGGCTGATCTCACTTAGCATAACAGTTTCCAACATCATCCATTTACCTACAAATACCATAATTTTATTCTTCTTTATGGCCGAGTAATATTCCATTGTGTATATATACCACAGTTTCTTTATCCATTCATCTACTGAAGGGCATCTAGGTTGGTTCCACAATCTAGCTATTGTGAATTGAGCAGCTATGAACATTGATGTGGCTGCATCACTGAGGCAATCTGATTTTAAGTCCTTTGGGTATAGGCCAAGGAGTGGGATAGCAGGGTCAAATGGTGGATCCATTCCAAGTTTTCTAAGGAATCTCCACACTGCTTTCCAGAGTGGCTGCACCAACTTGCACTCCCACCAGCAATGTATGAGTGTACCCTTTTCCCCACATCCTCGCCAACACCTGTTGTTGCCTGTGTTCTTAATAAAAGACATTCTAATTGGGGTAAGATGAAATCTTAAGGTGGTTTTGATTTGCATTTCTCTTATAACGAGTGATGTTGAACATTTTTTCATAAATCTGTTGATTGCTTGTAGGTCTTCCTCTGTAAATTGTCTGTTCATTTCCTTCGCCCATTTATTGATTGGGTTATTGGTGTTCGTGGTATAAAGATATTTGAGTACTTGGTAGATTCTGGAGATTAGTGCTCTGTCCGAAGTGTGTGTGGCAAAGATTTTCTCCCACTCTGAAGGCTCTCTCTTCACATTGCTGATTGTTTCCTTTGCTGAGAAGAAGCTTTTTAGTTTGACTCTATCCCAATCATTGATTCGTGCTTTTATTTCTTGCGCTTTGGGAGTCATGTTAAGGAAATCTGGTCCTAGTCCAACATGATGAAGATTTGGACCTATTTTCTCTTCTATTAGGTGCAGAGTCTCTGGTCTGATTTCTAGGTCCTTGATCCACTTTGAGTTGAGTTTTGTACAGGGTGAGAGATATGGGTTTAGTTTCATTTTGCTGCATATGGATTTCCAGTTTTCCCAGCACCATTTGTTGAAGAGGCTATCTTTTCTCCATTGCATGTTTTTGCCTCCTTTGTCAAGTATGAGATACCTGTACTTATTTGGGTTTGTCTCTGTGTCCTCTATTCTGTACCATTGATCTACCTGCCTATTTTGGTACCAATACCATGCTGTTTTTGTCACTATTGCTCTGTAGTATAGTTGGAGGTCTGGTATTGTGAAACCCCCTGCTTCGCTCTTCTTGCTAAGGATTGCTTTAGCAATTCTGGGTCTCTTATTCCTCCATATGAATTTCATGATTGCTTGCTCTATTTCTATGAGGTCCATCATTGGGATTTTAATTGGAATTGCATTGAATTTGTATAGCATTTTTGGAAGTATGGCCATTTTGACAATATTAATTCTGCCTATCCAAGAACATGGAAGATCTTTCCATCTTCTCAGATGCTCTTTAACTTCCTTCTTTAGTGTTCTGTAGTTCTCAGTGTAGAGGTCTTTCACATCTTTTGTTAGATTGATTCCCAAGTATTTTATTTTTTTTGAGGTTAGTGTGAATGGGGTAGTTTTCCTAATTTCTCTCTCAGAGGATGCATCACTTACGAATAAAAATGCATTAGATTTATGAGCATTAATTTTATATCCTGCTACATTGCTGAATTCATTAATGAGTTCCAGTAGTTTTCTGGTGGAATTCTTAGGATCTTCTAGATAGAGAATCATGTCATCAGCAAATAGGGATAGTTTGATCTCTTCTTTTCCTATTCGTATTCCTCTAATTTCTTTGGTCTGTCTAATTGCTCTGGCTAGAGTTTCAAGAACAATGTTGAATAGTAGTGGCGAAAGAGGGCATCCCTGCCAGGCAGCTATCTTAAGTATCCACATTCCATGCCATTCTGGGGAAGAAGCCATTCTGGAATGAGTAGTGGACATCCAATCTTCTTTTTATGGTGGTCCTAGATAAACAATTTAGAGATACTTATAGTTCTAAGGGTGCTTATTTTGCTACTTCCAGCCCATGTGATTCAGTCTGGACAATTAGCACTATTACCTGGCCATAATAGTTTTTCAGGAGTAGGTATGTGGTTTTACCTTTAATATGGTTAAAACATGATTGCTTTGTTCTGATAATAAATAACCAATAAATTCAATTTCTTTTCTTCTTTCTCTCTCTCTTTTTTTTTTTTTTTTTTTTTGACTGGGTATTGAATGCAGGGGAACTCTACCACTAAGCTATATCCTTAGTCCTTTTATTTTTATTATTATTTTTCATTTTGATACAGAGTCTCCCTAAGTTGCTGAGGCTCACCTTGTCAGTGATCTTCCTGCTTCAACCTCACAAATTGCTGGGATTACAGCAGGTATGCATCATGACACTTGGATTAAATTCAATTTCTTTAGAAGTTAGAATAATAATGTCATAATACCAATATAGAAAAAGTGTCATACCCTTATGTAGCCATGACAAATTCCAGGGTTACTTTGTACTTCTTAAATGAGCCACAGAATTGTAACACTTCAGTAGCAGTATTACCAAGAAATTGCCTTTTCCTGTGCCAAACTTGCATAGGAAAATGCATAATGAAATACATAAATTGTGCATAAACTTTGTGAGATAAAGGTGAAAGCTATCTACATGCCTAAAAGCTAGAAGAATTTCTATCAGGAAGTAGAACTGAATATTCACTAAAACACATCTTTCAATCAGATTCACAAATTGTTTTTTGAGATTTCATTCAGGTAGACATTGAGATACACACAAGATTCTCCATTGAGAAGATGCCGTATGTTAAGGAATTCCAAAGCACATTCCCCTCCACCACACTCCCCAACTCAAAACTTAATCTGAAGAGGCTTTGAGTAGCCATGCTGAAGTACTAAATGAAGCTTGAAGGTCCTGGAATTTTCTGTGGATATTCGTGAACCCAGCCATGTAGAAGTACTGAAGAATAAATTAATGATTCTGAACAAAGATCACGAATAACAGATTGGACACTACAAAGCTCAAAATGAAAGTTGAGATGAAGTTCAAGAAATTTTCCCCTCTTGGAGGAAAGGAGATAAAGACCAAAAGAGAAAAGACAAATGACAGAACTAGGAAATCAACTTATAAGTATCAATAATTATGGAAAAACAAAATAGAGCAGAAGGAACAAAAAAAGCAACACTCTAATAATAATGAAAAATCTTCAATATAATTGAAAAATATGTCTGAGAAAAAATTGTTATTTACAATCCCTTGACAGCTTTGAAGAAGTTTTCTGTACTTATTGAATAATTACTAATCCTAGAGAAAGCAAAATTCTTCTGTACAAGCAGAAGAATAGAGAAAGACATAAGGATTAGAAAATGTGGGAGGAAAGAAGTATAGGTGCTATTTTAATAAGAAAAACAAGGTTGGGAGATTCAGCATGGTGGATTAGAGGAAGGCTGCATTTTCAGTTGCTCCTTGATTTGGGATTCATGAAGCAGAAGTACTACTTATCAATGAGATGGGTGAAAGGGATTTTGCTAAATTCAACATTGGGCAGTTAGAGTGTCTTAGAGACCCATAAATTCAGGTACACTGAGCAAAGAAGAAAGAGTATACTGGACCCAAGCCAATTGTGATAGCAGAAGCATGACTGGTTCTCACCAGAGAGGAGGGATAACACACAGAGAGAAACACAATGAAGATAGTTGGTACAGAAAAACCTGCAGAGGAGAAAATCCACCTCAACTTAGCTGATCCGGAGGCTGCACTGTGAACTATTATTTAAAAGTGTTTCATATTTCCCAACTGGCTAGGGAGGACTGAGGCAGGAGCCATTTTGAGGTGGCCATGCTGCAGTTGTGGCTGTGCGAGCCAGGAGATCATTTTGACCTGCTTAAGAGGGTCAGGAATGTGAAGAGGCAGTTGCAGGACTATCTGGGAAAACTGTGTTCATGGGAAGTAGAGTATGTGGAGGGTTGCCTCCTCTGCCCCATGAGTCCAATTTTTGGGAGGCTCCTGAGATCCACACTCCCAGCAGAGATCAGCAACTGCCAGGCCCTGGGGGGCTGTTGATCTAATCTCTCCAGAACAGATACCACCCAGCAAAGCCCCAACTTAGATCTAATCTAAGGCATGATTAGACCTAAGCCCCAGCTTCCAGAACTCCTTCATAGAGCTCTGCAACAGACCCACCCAGGGAGTGCACTGATCTGGTCTATGCAGACAAACCTCCAGTCAGTAGCCTTTTCCTTTCCGTACTACCTTACACTGGTGAGAAAGGAAGCTGAGAGCTGTTTCAACCAGCTTCAGTCTTAGGCCACTCCAACTAGCAGCTCAGTGAACAACACAGAAAGAGGAAGGGTAAACAATCCTCAGCTCCCCGCCCACCCCACAGGCCCCTGCTATAAATACCTCAGTAAGAGGTGGAAAGGACAATTGAATTTAGGCAGTGACCATATATTCTCATTGACTGTTTTGACCAACTCAATGGAAATGATTCCTTCCTTTTTCATTAAGAATCTTTTCTCCATCTCTGTGTGTGTGTGTGTGTGTGTGTGTGTGTGTGTGTGTTTGCTTTGCTGATTGGTTCATGGACATATATACATATTTGTTTCTTTTTCTCATTTTTAGCATTTTCTAAATGTAGTTATTTTTGTCTTGCCTTGACTTTTTAGGATTAAAAATTGGGGGTTGTTTATTTTGGTCTTGTTTTACTTTGTTTTTGTTTGTTTGTTTCTCATTTTTCTTTCTCCCCTTTCTTCTCCTACTAACAGTAAAATCTTTTGTTCTGTCTGACTTCCTCTACTGTGTTTTTCCTACTTTTTTTTCCCTCCATTCTTATAACCATCACCTGCTACATCTGTTCTGCATCTTCTGGGTTCATATTTTGAATATTCTAAACTCTCACCTACCTAATCATATTTTATTTTCTCCCAATGAACTGTGTTTTGCCACCTTTTTGAACTAAATTGTTAATATAACTCTTGTCCCCACCATTCATGTTGCAGTTATTACTGTTGTGGATGACAGAGCTAACACTGCTCTTTGCTTTAATCCCAGATCTAGTTCATCACATTTTTTTGCTGTTGACAATTGCTGACTCCACCATTCCTGTATTTTGTGGTAATTAATTCTGTAGATGTCCTAGTAGGAACCAGGCCTTCATTTAAATGCTGGATATTGTTTGCATTGGTTATTGATATTATTTATTTCCTCCTATTTTGGGAAGTTTGAGGAATCTATAGGAACACCACAAGTTCACAGTAGAGACTCTACTGTTAAATAAACTCAGCCAAAAGATAGCTCATGTTCTCCACATACAAATTAATGACACTCAAACTTCAGAATACATAAATATAAAGAATAGAAAAGGCAAAAACCCAAACTGATGGCTAGGTTCCCAGTATAAACAGCGATAGTGGGGCCGTTAGGTCCCACTCACAGATATTCACTGCTACAGCTAAAAAACAGAATTAACACAAAGCCTGTGGATACCATGCCTACAAGAAGATGTCAATCTAGATCACTCTAGGACACTTTAGCAAGAAGAGACTATGCACTAAAAAGGCCCTCACTTAAGAGTGAAAGAGAAATCTATCCCAACAGATGTATACAACCCAACACGGGATTTATGAATAAACAAGGTAATGTGATATTTCCTAAAATTAATTCACCAGCAGCTGACTCCAAAGACACTGAAGTGGGTGAAATGCCAGATAAAGAATTAAAATGAATGATTATAAAAATAAGCAACAAATTTCAAGAGAACACAGGATGAACTGTGAACACTGAATGAACTAAGAAACTCAGTACAGGATATGAATAAGAAATTCAATAAGGAGATAGAGACATTGAAAAAGAACCAAACAGAAATCTAGAGAATGACAGACGCAATAAAGCAAATAAAATGTTCAGTTGAAAGTCTCTCTAATAGAGTAGATCATGCTGAAGGCAGAATCTCAAAACTGGGAAGACAAAGTGACCAGCCTTCAACATTCAATGTTAAAGAAAATACATAACTACTATCAGAATATACAAGACCTCTGGAGCAACATTAAAAGACTGAATTTAGGAATTATGGGAATTTAGGATGGTTGTGAGATGCAGACTAATGGGATGCAGAATCTCTTTCAGGAAAAAATAACAGAAAATTGTCTAAACCTTGAGTAAGAGATGGATACCCAGATAAGGAGGTCATTCAAAACCTCCAAACAGACAACATCAAAAAAGAACCTATCACACATTACAATTAAAATGCCTAACATACAGAACAAGAATAGAATTTTATCTTCAAGAGAAAAACATTAGGTCACATTTAGAGGTAAACCAATCAGAATCACTTTTAATTTCTTAGCACAAACTCTAAAAGCCAGGAGGGCTTGGAATGTGTGTTCCAAGTCCTGAAAGAAAATAATTGTCACCAAGATTACTATATCCAGCAAAGCTATCCTTCAGAATCAAAAGAAAGATAAAATCTTTCCAAGATAAACAAAAATGGGAAAAAAATCATGATTAATAAGCTGACAATGCAAAAAGTACTTGAAGAAATATTACATACAGATGAAATAAAAAAAACTCCAGAGATCGCAATTACACAAAACTCATTTAAAGAGTAACTAAACAAATAAGAAACAGTACCAAATTAAACATTAGAAATAAATCAAAATGGCAGAAGTTAATAAATATCTCTCTATAATAATATTGAATGCAAATGGTCTCAATGCTCCAATTAATTAATGATCTCAGTTCTCTATTCTTGATAAAGTTAAGCTATATGTTTCAACTGTGAGCATCTCAGTTTGTGACAAAAGCAACTTTCACCTATGATTCAAGGTTTGTTGGAATTAGGAGATTCTTCTAGATGAAGAGTTAGCATAGCCAATTGAGTTTTCAGCTCAAGGACTTCCAAGCTAACATGACACCTCAGAAGAAACCTGCCAGGGGAAAAAAGCAGATTAAACCCTGAGCTTCAGAGAAAAAAAAAGTATTTTAAAATAAATAAAAACAAAACCTCTTATGCAAAAATTAGCATTAGAATTATCCTTTTTTATATAGGCATAGGAAATTGTGTCCAATTCATTCTACTCCCTCTCCTATTCCCATCCTCCCTACCTTCCATTCATTCCCCTCTGTCTAATTCACTGAACTTCTATTCTTCCTTTCCCCACCCTCCCTTGTTGTGGGTTAGCACCTACCTATCAGACATAACACTCCACCTTTGTTTTTTTTGGGGGACTGGCTTATTTCACTTAGCATGATATTCTCCAGTTCCATCCATTTAATGGCAAATGTCATAAATTCATTCTTCTTTATGACTGAGCAATATTCCACTCTGTATATATACCACATCTTCTTTATCCATTCATCTGCTGAAGGGTACCTAGGTTGGTTCCATAGCTGGGCTGTTGTGAATTGAGCTGCTATAAACATTGATGTGGCTATGTCACTGTAGTATACTGATTTTACATCCTTTGGGTATAAACTGAGGTGTGGAATAACTGAGTCAAATGCTCATACATAAATCCACTATCAGTATAACTCCACATCATGTACACACAAGAATGGGATTCTAATTAGAATAAGTTAAACTCCACTTATGTGTAATATGTCAAAATATACTCTACTGTCATGTATATCTACAAAGAACAAATTTTAAAAAGCTGAAAAAAAGAATTTTTCTTTCTTAATATTACTAAAGTTATACATCTTTTCTCAGCAGCCAAAATCACACTTAATTTTGAAATATTGAAGTCGGTCACATTGAAGTCCAGAACAAATAAGGATGTTCTGAACATTCTGAAAAACACATTAAGAAATTGGAAGAAAGTACTGAGTACAATCAGTTGCAGAAAATATTATTATATGCCCAGAAAATTAGCAAAAAATACTTAGAATTAGTAAGAGTCATGAAAAGTGACTGTGAATAAGTAAAAAATATCTATATACATTTGTATACATATAAATATACAACAATATATATGTGTGACTTTTATTAAGCTCATAATAATTAGTTTGAGAATAACAAAAACAAAAATTTTCATTATGACAGTATAGCTTAAAATAATTTAGTATAATTCTAGTCAAACTCTCAATATTATAGCTGTAACTATAATCAATAAGTCAATAAAAATAAATATTGGGCAAATTTTGAGTTGTAGAAGACCTTTCTGAACATAATTCCCAGAACAGAAACTATAAAAGAAAAGACAAAAATGCAAAACTTTTATGTCATAAATACCAAAAGAAAGTACTGGTAAAATACAAATTGGAAAAAAACAAAAACAAAAAAACTTCAATATGTGTGACTAATAACAATCGAAAGATTCTTACAGAAGACTTTGTTATTACCTATCCTACATCTATTTTCTGTTGTTTCTTTGCTTTAAGAGCTGATGTTATAGAGAGAGCAGCAACATGACAGTTATTTTCTTTATTCTTATAGTTAAAGATTTCCAGGTAACCAAGTTTTGTCAATGAGTTATAAGCAAAATTACCTGGATGGTACTTGCAGGAAAGTTAGATTTTTCTTATCAGAAGGAAGATTCATTGGGCCATTGACCCATTCATTCTTTCATTTCTCTCTTCCTTCCGGAAATACAGATTTGGCACCAGAAGGTTGAACAACCCTCTATAGAACATAAGAAAATAAAAATCACACAAAGTAAGAATGAAACATCAAGAAAGAAGTCTAGTTCCTACAATGCCTGCACCAGCCCTGGAATGCCACTGCTGAACTTGTTAATGAGAGTAAATGCTTTTATTTGGTTGAGCCATACTATTTGGTCTATTACATGCACTTGAGCTAAGAGAAGAACAATTTTTAACAACTACAGTGTTTTAGAGAAAAAGATGAATACCGTAGTAGGAAAAAAATGAACAAACACACAAAATATAAAAACTGAAGAATATCCTTTAAAGAAAACAAATTGATATATTATACTTTATCTAAATAAATTTTTTTTTCTGTGAAATACACTGTTAACAGAATGAAAAGTCAAACCATAGGCCAAAAGAAAATAGTTACAATACATATATCTAATAAAGATGAATCCAGAACATGTTAAGAACTTTATTTTTTTTTTTAGTTTTTTAAAAATTTTGATTAACATGCGTATAGCATGCACTTATCATATCCAATCTTACTTTATTCACCCCTCCTCAACACACACATACCCTTCCCAACCACTAGTAATCACTGTTCCACCATCAGGTTAGCTTGCTTTCTTCGTTTTACACTGAGAGGTAACATATATTACTTGTCTTTCCGTGTCTGGCTTATTTCATTTAACATAGCATTCTCCAGTCCCATCCATTTGCTGCAAACGGCAGATTTTATTCTTCTTTATGACTGAATAATTTTCCATTGTGTATATATGCCACATTTTATTTATCTATTCATCCATTGAAGAGTACCTAGGCTTATTCCAGACCTTAGTATCCATGATAAACATTGGAGTGCAGCTATCTCTTTATGATGCTGATTTCATTTTGTTTGGATATATATCCAGCAGTAGGACAGATGGATCATATGCTGGTGCTGTCTTTTGAGGAAACTCAACACTGTTCTCCATAATAGCTGTATTAATTTACATTCCCATCAATAGTATATGAGTTCCTTTTGGCTTAGCAATATAGCTCAGTAGTAGAGCATTTATATAACAAGTGAGAGGCCCTAGGTTCTAACCCCAGCAGTGCAGAAACAAACAACAAAAACAGAATTACTTTTTTCCACATTCTTGCCATTGTTTGTTACTTTTTGTTTCTGAATTTATAGCCATTCTAATTGGCTGAGGTGACATCTCATGGTAGATTTAATTTACATTTCCCTGAGGTTAATGATATTGAGCATTTTTTCAGGTATTTGTTTGATCATTTGTATTTCTTCTTTTAAAAGTATCTATTTAGCTCATGTGAATTGGGTTGCTAGAAACATTGATGTGGCCCCATCACTGTAATATGCTGATTTTAAGTCCTTTGGGTATAAACCTAGGAGTGGGATAGCTGGGTCAAATGGTGGTTTCATTCCAAGTTTTCTGAGGAATCTCCATACTGCTTCCATAATGGTTGCACCAATTTGCAGTCCCACCAGCAATGTATGAGTATACCTTTCCCCCACATCCTCACCAACATTTATTGTTGCTTGTATTCTTGATAACTGCCATTCTGATTGGAGATAGATGAAATCTTAGAGTAGTTTTGATTTGCATTTCTCTAATTGCTAGAGATGTTGAACACTTTTTCATGTATTTGTTGATTGATTGTATATCTTCTGTGAAGTGTCTGTTTAGTTCATTAGCCCATTTATTAATTGGATTATTTGTTTTTTTGGTGTTAAGTTTTTTGAGTTCTTATATAACTTAGAGATTAATGCTTTATCTGAGGTGCATGTGGTAAAGATTTTCTCCCAATCTGTAGGCTCTCTCTTCACATTACTGATTGGTTCTTTTGCTGAGAAGAAGCTTTTTAGTTTGAATCCATCCCATTTATTGATTCTTGATTTGACTTCTTGCACTTTATGGGTCTTATTAAGGAAGTCAGATCCTAGGCTGACATGGTGAAGATTTGGGCCTACTTTTTCTTCTAGTAGGTGCAGGGTCTCTGTTCTGGTGCCTAGGTCTTTGATCCACTTTGATATTTAAATCTCTTGTCCATTTAAAAAATTGGGCTATTTTATTTTTAAAAAAAACATCAAGTTCCTTGTACATTCTGGAAATTAGCCCTTTGTCAGCTGAATAATTGGGAAATATTTCTCTCACTCTGCATGTTGTCTCTTCATTCTGTTGATTGTTTCTTTTCCACACAGAAGCTTCCTAGTTTCATGTAATTCCATTTGTTAATTTTTGCTTCTGTTTTCTGTGCCTTTGGGGTTCTATCCAAAAAATCATTGTCTATACCGAGGTCTTAAAGTGTTTCCCTTATGTTTCATTTAGATCCATTTGAGTTGATTTTATATAGGTTGAGTTAGAAATCAAGATCCAATCTTCTGCATGTAGGTATACATTTTCAAAGAACTCTTAACAATAAGAAAACAAACAATCCAAGAAAATATAATGGGGAAAACATTTAAATAGCAACTTTATTTTTAAAAAATATATGGATGGCAAATGAACATATGAAAAGATGCTCAACATCATCTGTCATCAGGGAATGCAAATTAAAACCAAAATGAAGTATTAGAACATCACGCTAAGTGAAATAAGCCCAACTCAGAAAGTCAAGGTTGAGTGTGTTCCTTCATAAGTACAAGTAGAGAGAGAGTGAGAGAAAGAATTAAACAAACAGGAAGTATCTCATGAAAATTGAAGAGATCAGTAAAGGTGGAAGAGTAAGGGGTGGGAGGGAGAGAAAGGGAAAGGGAAAGAACAGGAGAATAAAATTGACAAATTATGCTATATGTATGCATGAATATGTCACAATGATTTTTACTTTTATGTAAAATCTCAATACGCCAATGGAAATACATATATACATATTTGTGTGTGTATTTAAATAATTCTGGCAATGTATTATATTGGAGCAAATTATGTTATATACATATATAAATATGTCACTACTATAATTATAATACACTAATAAAAAAACATCAAAAAAGAGAACAAAGCAGAACAAAATGACAATACCAATTGCTGAGGCAAATGCAGAACAAAAGGAACTTTCACTTTAGCAAAGTATAGTCACTTTAGCAAACAGAATTACAGTGAAACATAATGATCTTAAATTCTTAAATGCATTGATAAAGAACAAATCAGAGCTACATGCAACAAAATGGATGACAAAAAATGTTAATGGAAAGAAGCCAGACACAAAAGAGTATGCACAGCATGACTCCATTTAGTGAAGTCCTAGAACAGGCAAAAACTAGTCTATGATATTAAAACAGTTATTACTTTGCAGTACGAAGTTGTTATTTGGAGTCATGGATGATTTGAAGAGGATTTCTGGAATGCTGATAATGTTTGCTTCTTGATCTGGAGACTGGTTACATAAGTGTGTTCACTCTGTGAAAATACAAGCTGTGCATGTATAATTTATAAACACTTTGTGTTTATGTCCTTCTTCAATAAAATGCTTACCAAAAAAGAAGAGAGAGGATAAATATCTGGTTAAATATCATACAGCTCCACAAAGAAATAGTCTTCCACTGTTAATATTATGCACCATCATTCCATATATAGGACACCTATAAAAAACTAAAATTGAGTACTAAATATACCACTTAGAGTCAGTTTAAAATAAATATTATCTTTTAGAGTTCTATGTTTTTGAGAAACAATGCACATCAATTATTGGAGTCTTTGAAAATATTTTTTTTTTTTTTTGGAACTGGGGATTGAACTCAGGGACACTCAGTCACTGAGTCACATCCCCAGCCCTATTTTGTATTTTATTTAGAGACAGGGTCTCACTGAGTTGCTTAGGGCCTCGCTAAGTTGCTGAGGCTGGCTTTGAACTCACAATCCTCCTGACTCAGCCTCCCAAGTTGCTTGGATTACTGGCGTGCGCCACCGCGCCCGGCAAAAATATTTTTCATATATATATGCAAAAATCAAAATTTTATATATGAAATTATATATAAAGGACATATAAGCTCTAGATTGAGATTTCTCATCTATTTTAAGGCACCTGTGATAATTTTATTGAAATATATACAGAACTGAAAACTTGAGAAGTAATGGTTAAGAATATTATAATATGCTATCCTTGGGAAAATATGCTCAGTAAAAAATGGAAGAAGAAAGAAGTTATAAAAGAACATGGTATGAGCCTATATGATAAAAATGTTAAAAGTACATATATAAAGAAAGATCTGGAAACATAAATATTCATTTTGGTTGGCTCATTATGTTGTGTGTTTCTTCACTGCTTAATCCTTGTATGATGAGCATATACTAATCTTGTGTAAGAAAATTTTTAAATTTTATGGGAAAATGTATAAGACAGCTATGCTACAAAATATCAAATATAATATAATAACTCAATGGTATGAGAGTTAATGTATGAATAAGTGGAGGAGAATATATTAACCAGCAACAGACTGAATTTTTAATTTGGTAAAGGTAGTGCTATAAATATGTATGAAAATGAGGAGTATTTCATAAATACTGCCAAGAGAATTTTAGAGAAAAAAATTAATTAACATAAACACCTCACACAAAGGAATAAATTCCTCAAAAATCTAAAGATGTTAAAACAAGAAATAAAAAATATAGAACAATAGAGCTCAACATCATTCTGTGATTGTGAAAGGACTTTTTAAAAGGTTTCATATAGATTTGACTACATAAAACCAAATTCTCTTGTAATTCAAAAGAAATCATCACTGAGATTAAAATGTGAACAATAAACTGGAGAATATTTTGTATAAATATGACATACAGGGGGCATTATTCTTGATATTCAGAATCTCAGTGAAACTTAGAGGAAATGCTTGGAAATGCCAAAAGGAAAAGAGGATGAGAGTCATGAATCACAGGAAAGAAATGTAAATGTCTAATAAACAGAGAGAGGATGGTTTCTTGACATCTAACCAGAGACTACCCCCAAGTGAACAAAACTCTACAAAGGAAAAACAGCAGGAAAAACGTGTTTTAGATAGTAGAAATCAAGCAAGAAAAGAATTAAAAGGCAGACAAGCACTTTTGTTTCCAGCCAAGGAGCAAGAAGGACCACATTTGCCTTGTTGCCTGAAACAATTTAAAAAGTACAAGATGTATGAAAACAACATTTTCAAGCTATCAATCATCAGACAATGAAAGACAATGTTCCCTGAGAAATGATAAACAAATGAGGTGAATTATAAAACTGCTCCAGTTTACAGTATTGAGAGAGTTCCCAGGCTACTCTTCAGCAAGGAGAACCGAGGCAGCACCCATAGGACTCCACAGTTGAGAATGTGGAGCTGATGTTCTAGAGACAAAAATGACTAGAATTCTCAATGCATGTCATGTCATTAAGGGCACAGTCACATAGAGATGTCCAGCTCTCTTCAAAGACCTACTTTGAGTCTTTGGTTTAGTACTGCTGAATATATACATAGGAGGGAACCACTGGGGGCCAGGGAAACAATCTCATAATAATTAGAGGGGACAATCCGCAAAGTTCTGATAGATAGAACAAGAGTAATTCCTATTGCCAATAACCAGATTTTAAAAACTCATAATTCATAGGACATCCAGCAGGACACTCAAAAAGTTTTTGCCTTAGTAGTAGGGAAATTACCCCTAGGCTAAACAATGCTCTAGTCCTACCTAACAAAGTTTAAATGTAAAAGCCAAGAGGAATCAAATCATTTCCAAGTAACTTAACTGCACTCCAGAACAAGTTTCAAGAATATGTATACGAAAACAAAAACATACAGCACTTGAAAAGGTAAAATTCATAGAGCCTAATATTCAGTAATAAATTATCAGGCCTAAACAAAAGCAAAAATAGACAATGGTATTATATCAAGCTAAGAAACTGCACAGCAAGTAAATAATCAATACAAAGAAATCTGCAGAAGGGAAGAAAATCTTTACAAACTATTTATCCAATGGGGAATTAATATCCAGAATATACAAGGAACTCAAATAATGTAACAGAAAAAGAATCTAATTTAAAATGGGCAAATAATTTAAATAGATATTCCTCAAAAAAGAATATGAAAATGGCCAAGAAGATATGAAAAATGCTCAGCATCACTAATCATCAGGTAAATGTACATCAAAATTACAATCAGATGCCATTGCATCCCAGTTAGAATAGCTATAATGAAAAAGACAAAAAAATAACAAGTGCTAATGAAAACATGAAGAAAAGTGAACCCTTCCATACTGCTAGAGGGAATGTACATTAGTATAGCCATTATGGAGTGAAATATGGAGATTCTTCAAAACACTAAAAATAATCCATATGATTCAGCAATCTCACTACTGGATGTATACCCAAAAAAATAAAATCAGTATATCAAAGAGATACCTGCACTCCTACATTTGTCTCTTTGCACCCATGTTTTCCCATAATTTTTATTGGTGCATTGTAATTATGTATAATGATGGGACCCCTATGTTGTTGTAGCCCTATTCACAATTACCAACATATGGAATCAATCAAGGTGTCCATTGACAGATAAATGGCTAAAGAAAATGTGGTATGAATACCTAATGAAATATTAGTCATGAAAAATAATAAAATCCTGTCATTTACAGCCACATGGAAGGAACAAGAGGAGAGTATACTAAATGAAATAATTTAAACACAGAAAAAAATACCACATGTTGTCACTCATATGCAGAAGCTAAAAAAGTTGATTTCATGCGCATAGATAGTAGAATAGCAGTCACTGGAGCCTAGGAAATGAAAGGGAAGAGGGAAGAGCCTATATGTTCAAGAAGTTAAAGGAAAAAATTAATAAATTAAGTAGCAACATTTTACATAAATATACCTGTGAATAGATATGTATAAATGCACACATCTGTATAAATATGTCACTAACAGATTAGACATTGTAAAATAAAAGATTAGTGAACTTGAATACATAGCAAAAAATTATCCCAAATTAAACATGTCAAGGAAAAGAACTGAAAACAAAGGGAAGAGAATTAGTAAGGTGAAAAAAAGATAAAATATAGTTAAAGAAATAATAGGGAAATGAGAGGGGGGAGGGGGCAGGGGTATGAAAGATGGTGGAATGAGACAGACATCATTACCCTATGTACATGTATGATTACATGGATGGTGTGAATCTACATCATACACAACCATAGAAACAAAAAGTTGTACCCCATTTGTGTATAATGAATCAAAATGCAGTCTGAAAATAAATAAATAAATAAGAAATAATAATTGAATATTTTGAATGATAAAAACTACAAACTCCTCAAACAAAAAAAATGCACTTAACTACACTAACACATCATCATCATAATAAAATTGATTACAACAAATGATAAGAGCAGCCAGAGGGAAAAAAGGACATGTGAAGTCTAGAAAAGGTGAAATGATACCAAAATTCTCATCAGAAACAAAACAAAACAAACAAAAAACAGAAGAGAATGCAGTAACTCATTTAAGGTGATAAAAGAAAAAAAAAAACATGACTATCTTAAACTTTTATTCCCAGGAAGAAAAACAAACTTACAGAAATGAAGGTAAAAATAAAAGCTTTTTCAGATATACACAAACTAAAGAATTCAGCAGCAGTGGACCAGAACTACAAAAACATGAAAGTTCTCTAGCTAAAAGGAAATGATGCCAGATGGGAATTTGGGTCTATACAAAAGAATAAAGAACAATGGGGATGGTAACTATATGGGTTAATACATAAGAATTTCTTTCTCTCCTCCTCCTCCTCCCCCTCCTCCTCCTCCCTCTCCTCCTCCTCCTCCTCCTCCTC
>JAJEJO010005753.1:54349-84389 GCA_020662805.1 Glaucomys volans
CCTCCTCCTCCTTTTCTTCTTCTTCTTCTTCTTCTTCTTCTTCTTCTTCTTCTTCTTCTTCTTCTTCTCCTTCTCCTTCTCCTTCTTCTTCTTCTCCTTCTTCTTTGGCTATATGTGCCTGTTGTTTTTTCCCACAGTTCTTTATTGGTGCATTATAGTTGTACAAAATGATAGGATTTGTTGTTACATGTTCGTACATGCATGCAGCATAGCATATAAATGTTTTCCTTATTGTTTAATCAATTGTTTAAAGCAAAAATAATAATGTATTATAGATTGTATAACATGTACAAGTTGAAAATAAAAAGCACTAGCACAAAGGCTTGGAAGAAAGAGATAAAAGCTTTCTTTTGTATTATACTGACTATTAAGTGGTGAAATAAGTTAAAATTTCATATTATAAACTCAAAAGTAACCACTAAAATATACCCAATCTATGCAGAAAAGGAAAAAATAACAAGGAGCAAATTTTAAAAATTTTTAAATAGCAGGATGATAGATTTATACTCAACCATATTGATGATCACATTAAGTGTAAATGGTATAAACACCCCAAATAAAAGTCAGAGACTGAAGAGAGAAATGACAGATTAAAGGAAGGATGCACATCCCTGCAGTTCCTCAGCACCAGACTTATAAAGTGGGAAGACTGCTTCTCAGTAAGGTGGGTAACTAAGGGAACTCACTGAAACTTAATACTAGACTGTAAAAGAAACCATGGAGACACAGAAGTCAGAAACTTTAATATAAGAAATAATACATTAGAGATGTGCCAGCTTGGTCACTAGGGGCAGTAGTGGCAGTGGCAGAGGGGAGACAGAACATAGACAAAGAACTCAATATGGCTGGTAGATAAAGAAATTTTAAAATTAAGAAAAATTGACTTGGGGAAATCAGGGGATTAGAGAGGAATACTGATATTCATAGACAAAGTTAGTAGGGGAAGTGGCTCAGTGAAAGCAAACACCAAAGTGGCTCATCCCAGGGGTGGGAAACATTGTGGATGTGGAAAATGCTCCTGGGCATGGAAAGCGGCTGCTGCATGGTATAGGAATCATCCACAGTGCCTGCAGCTGCAAGCAGAGAAAGGTGATCAGGAACTTTTAAAGGAAGTTATCAGCAGCTGACTAAAAAACAATTCCAGAGGGTACCTGAATCGAGAGACTGAAAGAGGCACAAAGAAAATTATACTTGGAACATACAGGCTCCCAATACCAGAGAAGAAATTTCCCTGTGCTGCCGGTGCCACAAAAGGAGGAACTGCACTCCAGATTCATAATGGTGAAGGTGGAACCTGTGGAGGTTTAGTCTCGATGCCCTAAAAGTAGATTTTACTAGAGGCGCTAGAGATCAAGATGTCCTACAGAGACCAGAATCTCCCTAACAAAAGGAAGTGTGGATCAAATCTCAAACACCTACCTACAGGATTCCGTGCTTCAGTCAAGACTAAACCAACTTCCAATTTAGAACTCTGCACCAGCTCACTACAGAAATACACAAGTTGTCACCACCCAAATTGCACTGTCCCACCCTTTACTGGGAGACTAGACGCTGAGATTTCCCATAACGAGCTTGCCTCCTAGCTACCACGACTGGCAGCTAAGTGAGGAACACAAAAGCATTGGATTTGACAACCCCAGCCAATGACCCAAGGGTTACAAAGTCAAAAATAAATACAAAAGATGAAAATCCATGCCTGCCAACAGTTTTCACCATCTTAGCAGAAATAAGACCTTTACTTCTCAATAAGATATTTTTTCTATTTTTTTTCTTTTTCCTCTTTCTTTTTTCTCCAGACTTACATTTGTATCTACTTTGATTTTTTAAAATTTTATCTTTATCTTTTCAAATATAATTTAATCATATTGTACTACATTTTACTTTTTTCCATCATGCATGATTTTAAGTGCATGTATGTGGGGACATGTGTGGGGGATGTTCTCTCTATGTGGATAGGTTCAAAAATATATATATATATATATATATTCATATCATTTTACTTTCTTTTTTTAATTTATTTAATTTTGATTCATTGTACACAAATGGAGTATAGCTATTGTTTCTCCGGTTGTACACAAGAGTCACACCATCTGTGCATTCATACATGTACACAGGGCAATGATGTCTTTACTCTCTTTAATTGTTTTCTTATGCACTTGTTTATTATTTAGACTTGAATTTACTTAGGTGGAGTACAATTATATGAGGTTTGAGTTGTTTTTTAAAAAATATTTTTGTTGTAGTTGGACACAATACGCATATTGTATTTTATTTTTTATGTGGTGCTGAGGATCAAACCCAGGGCCTCATGCATTTGAGACTAGCACTCTACCACTGAGCCACAACCCCAGCCCTGGAGTTGTTTTGATCTTACCTTTGCTGTTTTATTCATATTTTGGTTCTTGCTCCTTTTATCTCCCTTTTTTCAGTCTCTTCTCTCAATAACAGTCAAATTTTCCTGCTCCTTTTGCCTCTCTTCCTTTTTAAATTGCTTTAAGTTCATTTCTTATTCCTTCTTCTTTACAGCTGACATCTACCTATCTCCTGTCTCTCCTCTGATCACTTTTTGAAGTATTTCAAACTTTTTCTCACCATCAAATCCAATTTTCTATAGAATTAGTTTATTTAATTCCTACCCCATTAGTGTTGCTGTGATTATTAATCCAGTGGAAAGCACTGTAGACACTACTGTCAAATTCCCACTCTAGTTCAGTTTTTCTTTTTTATTGTTGGTACTAATGTTAAATGCTGACCTCACCATTCTTACGTAGGTGACAATTAGTGTTACAGATGTCAAAATAGACACTGGATATTTATCTTAAGACTATACATCTGTTACTGACATTAGTGCTATTCCTGGCTCCCTACTCTCTCTAAGAGGGGCTAGAAAATGATTGGTACACTTCAAGATCATAGAGTAGAGATCCCACTGCCAAGAAATATTCACACTTGTAAAATATTCACAATTTGTCTTTCAAATTCAATGGCAAATAAAACCTTTTCACTCAGTCAAGCATCAGTGAATTTCATCCCACACATGATCTGCCTCTACTGAGCCTTAACATTACTTAAACTCATAGAACTGGGGAGAAAACAAACAAACAAACAACCAGCACCAAGGAAGAACAACCAGGGAGAAACTTCAGGTCCCACCTCTTGACATTTACTCATTTATCAAATACAGCGAGAATCCCAGCAAAAAGGATACTACACACAAAAGGACACAAATATGAAAGATTAAAGGAATCCATCTCAACTGGTGCACAAGTCCAAGACCTCTGAAAATGTGAGGAAACAGGCAAACAAATCTCCCACCAAAATTCACAATCCCCAACAACAGATCCCACAGATGTGGAAGTAGATGAAATTCCAAAGAAAAAATATAAAAACTGAATATTAAAATGCCAATGAACCAAAAGAAGATTTGAGGCATGAATTAATAGAGGAAATACAGGAGATAAAAGACCATTTCAAATAAAAAAATTTTGAAAAGAAAATAATCAAAACTCCTAGAAATGAAAGACACATGAATCAAATTAAAAATTCACTTGAAAGTGTCACCAATAGATTAGCTTGCATAGAAAATAAGACTTCAGTCCTTGAAGACAGAACTTCAGGCCTGGAAGACAGGGTACATGAACTTGAGTACACAGTATTCAATAAGGGGAAAAAAATGACAGAACATCACCAGAATATACAAGAAATCTGGGACGACATCAAGAGGTCAAACCTGAGAGTCATTGGAATAGAAGAGAATGTGGAGATATAGGCAAAAGTCATCTTGAACATTTTCAATGAGATAGTAACAGAAGACTTCCCCATAACAGAAATGAGATGTACATCCACATACAATAAGCATACAGGGACACAAATAGACCACATCAGAAAACAGGTTCTCCAAAACCATCATAATACAAATGCCTAGCATATAAAATAAAGAAAGAATATTAAAAATTCCAAGAGAGAAACTGAGGTCAAGTTTAGAGTCAAACCAGTATGGCTCATTCTGACTTCTCAACTCAGACCCTAAAATCATGGAGAGCCTGCAATGAGATATTCCAAGCTCTAAAAAAAAAAAAAAACCAAAACTAATTAAGAGCCAATAACAGCTGAGATTGCTATGCCTAGCAAAGCTGTCTTTCAAATTCAATGGCAAATAAAACCTTTTCATGACAAGGACAAACTAAAAGAATTCATGACCACCAACCCAGTACTACAAAGAATACTCAAAGATAGAGTACACATAGAGGAACCCAGAAACAAATTCCAAAGGTCCCAAATAGATGAAAATCAATTGAAAACTAATCAAGTATATTAGAATCAAGACAGAATTAAATATATAAAAAATCACAATGGCAGAAAACTATAGCACATATCTATAATAATGCTGAATGTAAATGGTCTCAACTCCCCAAATAAGGGACGTGGATTAGAAGAATGAATCAAAAAGCAAGATCCAACTATATGCTACTTGCAAGAGATTCATCTCATAGGCAAAGACACTCAGCAGCTGAAGGTCAAAGGATGAAAATAAATAGTCCACACAAATGAAATATGAAAATAATCCAGAGTAGCTATTCTTATGTCTGACAAAGAAGATTTCAAGCAAAAATTAATCAGATGAGACAAAAAAGGCCACTACATCTTGGTAAAGGGAACAATCCAATATATATATTTACAATGATTGTAAATATATGTGTGTGTGTGTGTGTAATATATATGTAGCATTAGTCAGCTTTTTTGCCGCTGTGACTAAAGGACCCTGCCAGAACTGTAGAGGAAGAAAAGTTTGAGGGCTCACAGTTTCAGAGGTCCATGGAAGGCTGACTCCATTCCTCAGGGCTCGAAGTGAGACAGAACATCATGGCAGAAGAGTGGCAGAGAGAAGCAGCTCACCTAGTTATCAGGAAGCAGAGAGAGAGAGAGGTCTCCACTTGCTCAATACAAATATATACCCCAAAGCCACGCCCCAATTCCCACCTCCTCCAGCCATACCCTACCACTTCAGTTACCACCCAGTTAATATCATCAGGGATTAATTGTCTCTCTATTTAGTTTAACATGATAGCAAAACACCCATTTACATTTAAAAAAAATACTCATCGACATTAAATCTCAGGTAGACCCCATTACAATAATACTGGGAGATTCCAACATACCCTTATCACCAATAGGTCATTAAAGCATAAAATCAATAATGATATTTCCAACCTAAATGATGCTATAATTCAAATGGACCTAATAGATATCTACAGAACATTTCAGCCCAAAACAGCTGAATTTACTTACCTCTCAGTAGTTCATGGAACCTTTCCCAAAATAGACCATATTCTAGGTCACAATGTAAGACTTAGCAAATTAAATATAAATATATATGTATGTATTCCCATGCATCCTATCAGATCATAATGTGATAAAAATAAAAATCAAAAATAAGAAAAATAATAGAAACCACATAAACACAAGGAGGTTGAATAGTACTCTTTTAAATAAAGTACTGAAGAAGAAATGAGAGAAGAAATCAAGAAATTCTTAGAAACAAATGAGAACAGAGAACATGTCAACATCTCTGAGTCAGTATGAAAGTGGTTCTAAGAAGAAAATACATAGTATTGTCTGCCTACATTAAAATATAGATCCCAAATAAATAAGCTTATGCTGCACCTCAAGGCCTTAGTAAAGGAAGGACAAACTAATTCCAAAATCAGAAGAAGATAGGAAATAATAAAAATCAGAGTCATAATTAGTGAAATAAGGATAAAAACAACACACATAATCTATGCAACAAAGTACTGGTTCCTCAAAAAGATAAATAAGATCAATAAACCATTAACCAATCAAAGGAAAGACAAGACCCAAATAAACAAAATTAGAGATGAAAAGGAGATGTGGAGATATTAACACAGATACTTCTGAAATCCAGAAGATCATTAGAAATTATTTTGAAAATTTATGTTCCAATAAACTGGAAAATTTAGAAAATACTGAAAAATTTCTAGACATATACGACCTGCCCAAATTGAACCAGGAAGTTACAGAAAATTTAAAAGGATCAATATCAATATCAAGAAATGAAATGGAAACAGCAATTAAAAACTTACCAACAAATAAAAGCCCAAGACCAATTCTCAATTCTACAAGACCTTGAAAAAACTAACACCAGTTTTGAATCACTCAACGAAATTGAAAGGAAGACAACACTCACAAATACATTCTATGAAGCCAGTATAACTTTGATATCAAAACCAGACAAAGATACATCATGAAAAAAAAACTACAGACCAATATTCCTGATAAACATAGATGCAAAAATTCATAATAAAATATGAGCAAACCACATTTAAAAACATATTAAGTACATAATACACCATGATCAAGTGAGTTTCATCCCACGGATGCAAGGTTGATTCAATATACACAAATCAATAAATGTAATTCACTGCTTAAATAGAATTAAGAATTAAGATGATGACATGATCATCTCAACAGATGCAGAAAAGGCCTTTGAGAAATACAACACTCATTTATGTTAATAACACTGTAGATACTCGGGATAAAAGGAACTTGCCTCAATATTATAAAGGCTATGTAGACAAACCTAAGGCCAAAATCATACCGTACAGAGAAAATTGAGAACATTTTCTCTAAAATCAGAGACAAGGCCAGGATGTTCACTCTCACTACTTCTATTCGGTATGGTATTTCAAACTCTAGCCAGAGAAATCAGTTAAGAGAAGGAAATTATAGGGATATAATAGGAAAAAAAGTCAAACTAAGTCTGTTGCTTATGTCATGATCATATATCTAGAAGATCCATAAATTCCACCAGAAGACTTTGGAACTGATAAGTGAACTCAGCAAAATTGCAGGATACAAGATCAACATTCATAAATCAATGGCTTTTCTATAAACAGTGATTCAGCTGGGGAAAGAATCAGGAAAACCATCCTTTTCATAATTGCCTAAAAAAAGATGGAAATTAATCCAACCAAGGAAGCTGAAGATCTCTACAATTGAAACTATAGAATACTGAAGAAAGAAACTAAAGAATATCTTAGAAGATGGAAATGTCTTCCATGTTCGTGGATAGGCAGAATTAATATTGTCAAAATGGTTATACTACAAAAAGCATTATACAGATTCAATTCAATCCCCATCAGAATATCATGACATTCCTTCACAGAATGAGAAAAAATCCTTAGATTCATTTGGAAGGATAAGAGGCCCATAATAGCCAAAGAATTCTGAATAATAAGAGTGAAGCAGGAGACATCACAATACCTGATCTCAAATTATTGAGCTACAGTAACAAAAACGGCATGGTATTGGCATCAAAATAGACATGACGATCAATGGAATAGAATAGAAGACACAGAAACAAACCCACATACTTACAGCCATCTGATACTTGGCAAAGGTTCCAAAAATATATGTTGGAGGAAAGATAACTTTTTAAACAAAACTGCTAGGAAAACTGGATATCTATATGTAGAATAAAATTAGATCCCTATCTCTCACCCTGCACAAAAGCCAATTCAAAATATATAGAAGACTTGGGAATTAGACCAAACTTGCAAATGCTAGAAGAAAATATAGGGTCAACACTTCATCATATATGTGTGGGCACCGACTTCCTCAACAAGACCGTTAAAGTTCAAAAAGTAAAACCAAGAATCAATGAGTGGGATGCCATTGAACTAAAAATTTCTGCACAGTAAAGGAAATGATTAATAGCATGAAGAAACAATCTACAAAATGGGAAAAAAATCTTTACCTGTTCCTCCTCTGACAGTGTATATATAATACATATGCAAACAACTCAAAAACTCAATGCCAAAAAACAAATAACCCAATCAATAAATAGGTAAAAGAACTAAACAGACATTTCTCAAAAGAAGAAACACAAATGGCCAACAAACATAGCAAATATATGAAAAAATGTTCAACATTTCTAGCAGCCAATGAAATGCTAATCAAAACTACCCTAAGATTTTATCTCACTCCAGTCAGAATGGCAATTTTCAAGAATACAAATAATAATAATAAATGCTGGCAAGGATGTTGGGGGAAAGGTCCACTGGTACATTGTTGGTGAGACTGCAGACTAGTACATCCACCCTGGAAAGAAGTATGGAGATTCCTCAAAAACCTAGAAATGGAAACACCATATGACCCAGCTATTCCACTCCTTGGTATGTACCCAAAAAAACTAATCAGGATACTCTAGTGATACAGTCACTTTAATGTTTATGCAACAAAATTCACAATAGCCCAATTATGGAATCAGCTCAGATTTCAATAGAAAGATGAATATATCAAGAAAATATGGTATATATACACAATGGAGTTTTACTCACCCAGAAAGAATAACAAAATAATGGCACTTACCAGAAAATGGATGGAAACGTCAGAACATCATGCTAAGTGAAATAAGTCAGACTCAGAAAATCAAGGATTTAATGTTTTCTCTCATATGTGGAAGCTAGAGCAAAACAAGGGAAAGAAGGCAGTGGAGGGGGATCAATATCATAAATATAAAGAAGATCAGGGGAATAGAAGGTAGAGAATGAGAGGGAAGGAGGAAGGATAGGAAAGGGGAGGAAATATGGAACAAATTTAACAAAATCATTTATATGCATATATAAATATACTAAAGGGAATTTCACTTTTATGTATGTGTAGAAAAATAAAGGAGTGAAAATAAGATCAATAAACAAAGGAGAATAGAGGGAAGGAGGAGGAGAGAAAAGGGGGGCATTGAAATAAAATTCCTTTCATATATGATTTTGTCAAAATGAACCCAATTCATGAGGGAGGTGCTGCCATGAGCTAATTGCTTCTTCAAGTTCCCACCTCTCAACATCATTGCAGAGGGGATTGGATTTCCCACACATGAATTTTCATTCAGACTATAGCACTCTCATTTCTTAGACATTGTTGGAACCCCAAGAGCCACCCCAAGATTTTTTTGTTCACATATGTCAGCCTTTCAGATATTTGAAGACAGCTATTGTTTCCCTAGGATTCTTTTTGCTTCTCCTGTGGAAACAACTTTAGCATCTATATCAAAGGTCCCTAACATTACAGTTTCTAGTTCCATAGCCCCTCAATCACTTTTACCAACCCTCCTATTTACCTCAAAAAGCACCAAACTCCAAAACCATCCTCACTACCATCCTTCACATGCTCAGACTGAGCTAGAAGACTGCAATGCTGACCCAAAAGAGAGAAAACATGCCTTTCTGGTTTACATGTAGTCCCAGCTGCCAGATGCTAGCAGTGTTCCCCCAAGACAGTGGGGGAGTGAAAACAAGTCCAAAGGGCTCCATGGGGATAAGAGACATCAAGGCAAAGCGAGGGTACGTTCCAGCTGCTGGAACTTCAGCAGTCTAACTACGGAACAGAACAGATGATGTATTCCCAGGACATCTTCCCTGTGGGCCACATGAATATCTAGCAGAATAAAAATAGGTTCTGAATAAAATTAAATCATATTGAAGATGAATAAATTTAGCTCTAATAGCCGAATAAAACATGCTGCATTATCATTTGGCCAAATTTTAAATAAAGGAAACACTCTTATCAATCCTCTTTAAGCATTTCAGAGGAAAAAAAATTATTTGATTTTTCAGGTTTCTTACAAGTGATTTTACTAAAGCAATATAAAGAACCAATAAAAACAAAAACATTATATTTTGCATCCAAATAGATTTTAATCTCCTTAAGGGCAAGAGTAGTTTTTTTTCCTTTTGTTTTGTCCAGTGATTGGATTCTCAAATTGTGTGCTTAGTCATATAAAGCTAATTAATTAATAAATGAAAACAGGCTTTAAGCACAGGAAATCACTTCTGATTAGTCTGCATTGTCTTTATTACTGGGTCTGCACAAATATCCAAAAATTTCAAACCATTCTTTGGACATCTCTCTTTCTCTCATATGTCCCATGACACTGACAGGCAGCTTATAAATCATGTTGAAAAGCATCAAGACTTTCCACATTCACAAAACAAGATGAAGACCTTATTTCTTTACCTAATCATCTCTTCTTGGTTTTCCAATTTTTGCTAGTAACTTTTCATCATTATCTGTAATTTCTCTTAAATAACCTTCTGTGACTCAGACGCCTCTATTGCAGCCATCTCCTTGTAGAACTTCATGAATGTTTTATTTGGGTTAGGCAGAGAATTTCCCAGCCTAATTTTTTTTTTTCATTTTTTCTTTCTTCTGTATTTGACCTCATTGTTTCAGTTTCTAGTAAGTCTGTTATTTCCAGTAATAAGAAAGAATGATGTCACATGGCCTTAAATGCCATGCCTCATGAGGCATAGGACTGCTGGCCATACCTAAGGCTTTACATTCATAAAGCTGCTTGCAGAAGAAACTGTCAAAATAACATGGGCAGTGGTTGAGTAATATGAAATTTAAAATTAAAATACTTCCTAAGGGTAAGTTTAGGAAATGTTGACTTTAATCTAAAAGAAACACTTATCAAAATGATAACTCCCTAGCATAATGTCACGTCTGAATTATGAACAGGAGTCAAAAGTTTGATTCGTTATACTCTTAAGGACTCAGGGATGCAAAGCAAAAAGGGCTCCTACTTTTATAGTAAATAGTGTTTGAATTTAACTTAGATGAACTGCCACATTCCTCAGCGTTGGCCAGAAGACTCTCCTTGTAAAGCATCTGTGTTTCAGTGGTCCTTTATACTGTGAGCACAAAAGCACTTTGTTGATTGGATATCTCTTCAGTTTTATGTCACTAACTATAGTTAATTAGTATTTTCCACGATGATCCTAACATGTGCATGAGTACAAGGCGTGAGTTTCTGTTCATAACTCTTTTGGGGTTTTTTTGTTGTTTATTTTAAATTTTTTTTTATATTAGTTCATTGTACACAAATGGAATACAACTATTGTTTTTCTGGTTGAACACAAAGTAGAATCATACAATTTGCATAATCATACATATACATAGGGTAAAGATGTTTGTCTCTTTCTATTATCTTTCCTTGCCCACCCCCTCCCAACCCCTCATTTTCCTCTATACAATCCATCCCTTCTCCATTCTTCCCGTACCTCCCCCAACCCCTGCTATATGTCATCAACCATTTATAAGAGAAATCATTCGGCCTTTGGTTTTTTGGGATTGGCTTATTTAACTTAACATGATCTTCTCCAATTCCGTCCATTTACCTGCAAATGTCATAATTTTATTATTTGTTATGGCTGAATAATATTCCATTGTGTATATATGCCACAGTTTATCCATTCATCTATTGAGGGGCATCTAGGTTGGTTCCACAATCTAGCTATAGTGAATTGGGCTGTCATAAACATTGATGTGGCTGAATCACTGTAATATTCTGACTTTAAGTCCTTTGGGTATAGGCCAAGGAGTAGGATAGCTAGGTCAAATGGTGGTTCCATTCTGAGTTTTCGAAGGAATCTCCATACTGCTTTCCAGAGTGGCTGCACCAATTTGCAAACCCACCAGCAATGTATGAGAGTATCTTTTTCCCCACATCCTTGCAAACACCTATTGTTGCTTGTATTCTTGATAATAGACTTTCTAATTGGGGTGAGATGGAATCTTAGGGTAGTTTTGATTTGCATTTCTCTTATTACTGGGGATGTTAAACATTTTTTCATATATCTATTGATTGCTTGTAGGTCCTCTTCTGTGAAGTGTCTGCTCATTTCCTTGGCTCATTTATTGATTAGGCTACTTGTATTCTTGGTGTAGACTTTTTTGAGTTCTTTATAGATTCTGGAGATTAGTGCTCTATCTGAAGTGTGTAGGCTCTCTCTTCACATTGCTGATTGTTTCCTTTGCTGAGAAAAAGCTTTTTAGTTTGAATCTATCCCAATTATTGACTCCTGCTTTTATTTCTTGTGCTTTGGGAGTCATGTTAAGGAAGTCTTGGCCTAGGCCCACGTGATGAAGATTTGGACCTATTTTCTCTTCTATTAGGTGCAGGGTCTCTAGTCTAATTCCTAGGCCCTTGATCCATTTTGAGTTGAGTTGTGTACAAGGTGAGAGACAGGGGTTTAGTTTCAATTTGCTGCATATGGATTTCCAGTTTTCTCAGCACAATTTGTTGAAGAGGCAATCTTTTCTCCACATATGTTTTTGGCTTCTTTGTCAAGTATGAGATAACTGTATTTATGTGAGTTTGTTTCTGTGTCTTCTATTCTGTATCATTGGTCTGCCTGCCTATTTTGGTGCCAATACCATGTTGTTTTTGTTACTATTGCTTTGTAATATAGTTGAAGGTCTGGTATTGTGAGACCCTGCTTCGGTCTTCCTGCTAAGGATTTAGCTTTAGCTATTCTGGGTCTCTTATTTCTCCAAATGAATTTCGTGATTGCTTGCTCTATTTGTGAGGTTGTTTTGGAATTTTGCCAAGCTTACTCTTTTTAATTTAAACCAGCAGGTTCAGGGTTGTATTCACCAGGCTGACACAGAAATACAATCAATAAAATACATTTATTGGTTAAGGAAAAAGACAATAATAATTTTTAAAAAAAGGAATATTCACAAAATGCATCCCAGCTGAACAACCTCTCATCAATCAGCCCTGGAAAATAGCATCATAGGCAACGCAGCAATTCTCACTGAAGCAATCGATATCCACTGCTTTCATCCAAGTCCTCCCTTTTTATAGTTTTTTTTTTAAGTGGACATACGAGTCATTGTCTGCTGTTATGAAACCAGCCCCATATATTATTATTATAAAATTTGAGTTCCCGGATCTGGCCAGGAGCCAAGTTCCCAAGGATAGTGTTGTTGTGTTCTGTTCCATTTGAGCTCAAAAATATCCCAGAACATTCATGGGACTCCATCAATGTTATATTTCTCATTTGTCCACTCCTTATGTCTACCAGCATTCTGACCTCAGGTAGTTCACCATCAAAAACCATAAACAAAACTATCAGGAATTTTCCATACAGAGATACATCATTGGGATTTTAATTGGAATTGCATTGAATTTGTATAGCACTTTTGGTAGTATGGCCATTTTGAAAATGTTACTTCTGCCTATCCAAGAACGTGGGAGATCTTTCCATCTTCTAAGGTTTTCTTTGATTTCTTCCTTTAGTGTTCTGTAGTTATCGTTGTAGAGGTCTTTCATCTCTTTTGTTACATTGACTCCCAGGTATTTTTTTTTTTTGAGGCTATTGTGAATGGGGTAGTTTTCCTAATTTCTCTTTCAGAGGATTCATCACTTATGAATAAGAATGGATTAGATTTATGAGTGTGATTTTTATCCTGCTACTTTACTGAATTCATTTATGAGTTCCAGAAGTTTTCTGGTGGTATTTTTCAGCTCCTCTAAGTACAGAATCTGCAAATAGTGATAGTTTAAGTTCTTCTTTTCCTATTTGAATCCCTTTTATTTCTTTAGTCTGTCTAATTGCTCTGGCTAGAATTTCAAGGACAATGCTGAATAGAAGTGGTGAAAGAAGGCATCCTTCACTTGTTCCAGATTTTAGAGGGAATGATTTCAGTGTTTTTTCCACTTAGAATGATGTTGGCCGTGGGATTAGCATGGATAGCCTTTCAATGTTGAGGTATGCTCCCTCTATCCCTATTTTTTCTAGTGTTTTGAGAATAAAGGGGTGCTGTATTTTATCAAATGTTTTTTATACATCTATTGAAATAATCATGTGGTTCTTAACTTTAAGCCTGTTGATGTGGTGAATTACATTTATAGATTTCTGGATGTTGAACCAACCTTGCATCCCTGGGATAAAATCCACTTGATCATGGTGCACTATCTTTTTAATGTGATTTTATAAGCAATTTGCTAAAATTTTGTTAAGAATTTTTGCATGTATGTTCATTAGGGATATTGGTCTGAAATTTTCTTTCCTTGATGTGTTTTTGTCTGGTTTTGGTATCAGGCTGATATTAGCTTCATAGAATGAGTTTGGAAGGGTTCCCTCCTTTTCTATCTCATGGAATACTTTGAGGAGTATTGGAATGAGTTCTTCTTTGAAGATCTTGTAGAATTCAGCTGAGAATCCATCTGACTTTTCTTTATAGGTAGGTTCTTGATAACTTCTTCTATTTCATTGATTGAAATTGGTCTATTTAAATTGTGTATGTCCTCTGGATTCAGTTTGGGTGGGTCATGTGTCTCTAGAAACCTATCAATGTCTTCAAGATTTTCTATTTTGTTGGAGTATAGATTTTCAAAATAATTTCTAATTATGTTTTGTATTTTGATAATGTCTGTTGTGATAGTTCCTTTTTCATCTCAAATTTTAGTAATTTGAGTTTTTTCTCTTCTTCACTTTGTTAGTGTGGCTAAGGGTTTATCAATTTTGTTTATTCTTTCAAAGAACCAACTTTTTGTTTTGTCAATTTTTTCCTTTTTTAAAAATTTATTTGATTTTGACTCATTGAACACAAATGGAGTACAGCTATTGTTTCTCTGGTTGTACACAAAGTAGAGTCACACCACCTGTGCATTCATACATGCACACAGGGCAATGATGTCTGTCACACATTCTGTTATTATTCTTACCCCCCCACCCCGACCCCACCCCTCCCTTCCCTCTATGCTATCTATCCTTCCTCCATTCTTGCCACCCTTCCACCCCACATTATGCATCATCATTCATTTATCAGAGAGACCATTCGACCTTTGGATTTTGGGATTGGCTAATCTCACTTAGCATAACAGTCTCCAACATCATCCATTTACCTACAAATGCCATAATTTTATTCTTCTTTATGACTGAGTAATATTCCATTGTGTATATATACCACGGTTTCTTTATCCATTCATCTATTGAAGGACATCTAGGTTGGTTCCACAATCTAGCTACTGTGAATTGAGCAGCTATGAACATTGATGTGGCTGCATCACTGTAGTAATCTGATTTTAAGTCCTTTGGGTATAGGCCAAGGAGTGGGATAGCTGGGTCAAATGGTGGATCCATCCCAACTTTTCTAAGGAATATCCACACTGCTTTCCAGAGTGGCTGCACCAACTTGCACTCCCACCAGCAATGTATGAGTGTACCCTTTTCCCCACATCCTCGCCAACACCTGTTGTTGCCTGTATTCTTAATAAAAGACATTCTAATTGGGGTAAGATGAAATCTTAAGGTGGTTTTGATTTGCAATTATCTTATAATGAGGGATGTTGAACATTTTTTCATAAATCTGTTGATTGCTTGTAGATCTTCCTCTGTAAAGTATCTGTTCATTTCATTGGCCCATTTGTTGACTGGGTTATTAGTATTCTTGGTTAAGGAAATCTGGTCCTAGGCCAACATGATGAAGATTTGGACCTATTTTCTCTTCTATTAGGTACAGGGCCTCTGGTCTAATTCCTAGGTCCTTGATCCATTTTGAGTTGAGTTTTGTACAGGGTAAGAGATAAGGGTTTAGTTTCATTTTGCTGCATATGGATTTCCAGTTTTCCCAGCACCATTTGTTAAAGAGGCTATCTTTTCTCCATTGTATGTTTTTGGCTCCTTTGTCAAGTATGAGATACCTGTATTTATGTGGGTTTGTCTCTGTGTCCTCTATTCTGTACCTTTGTCTGTCAACTACCTGGCTGCCTCCTACCAGAACCAACCAGCACCTTAACATACTTCTATGTCAATGGCATAGAAGGTTTCAAGTGAGGAGTATTTTAGTTCTTCATCCAAAAAGAGCCCATGAACTTTTCTCTGGCTGATCTAACAGAATATTCATGTGTCATTCATCCTCAGTATTATGCTGTGTTTTCTTTTGTTTTGCAAGGTCAGCTGAAATTTCTTGATCTCAACAATACAGATAATTATTCTCACCTTGTAAGTGTGACAAAATAATTACAGTAAGCATTTCCTAAATGTTTGCAAAACAAATACTTTACATGCCTTGCCATGTGTAATTATTTTAACAACACTTTGATCTATATGCCATTAATATCTCTTGATCTGTTGATGTGGAAACTACTGGGTGTGATCTTGGGCACATTATTTTCCTTTCCTAATCTCTCAGTAGGGATGCAATGAAATAATCCACATAGGATGTGTCTCTCAGTGCCTAACTTACAGTAAGTGCTCCATAAATGTTAACAGGCATTACATGACTTGTCCTAGGTGTTGCAGTCAGTAAGTAGTGAAGTGAGGGACCAAAGCTAAGTAGTTGTTTCCAGAGATAGTTTGCTACCTGTAAAATTATACTCATAGAGAACTTATAAATGATGTTGTTATAAAATAGGATTGACCCAGATTCTGAAGCATGAAAACAGCTATCTTATAATTATTTTTCCCAAATGAACTTTGAGTCCTTAATTTTGCCATCTCCTTGAACATAGGTAAAATTCTGCAGCAGCATACACTTACTTAACACATCCATTGTAAGTGCTGACATATGCATGTTATCAAAAGCAAACCTAAGTCCAAGAAAAAATTAACAAAAAAAATTATTCATGAATTCCATCTTTTAATTCAGCACGGGTTCAAAAGTTTTAGGAGGCCAAGTTTTATAAAGGAAATAGAAACAATCTCTTACTGGCAAGTTTTCTATTAAAGTGGGATCTCCAGAAGTAGGGAGAATTTCTAATTTGTCTTCAAACAAATTGGCAGTTTTGGGTTGACTCTATAAAGACAAGAAGCAGTTCAGGGATGTTTCAGAATGAGAATGGAGTGTCCAGGGTTTGGAGCAGAGGGTTTTCTGTGACCAGCCATTTCCTGGAACAAGCAGGTTTGGTTAATGGCTGTTATAGTGAAAGATTCTCAATATTCTCAAGTGATTCTCATCAGAACCCTATGAGGAAGGCAGGGCAGCTTTTGTCAGTAAAGAAATGGTAGCTGATGAATTAAGGTTTCCTAAGCCACACCTGATCTAGAAACTAGATTTTTCTCATTTCTTGCTTATAATTCTTTTGTCAATTTAGACATGTTTTGACTAAAGGGAAACTAGCAATTCCTTATTTAATATGAATCAAAAGGTATTTCCACCACTTGCCAGAGAAATGGCCTGGAAATCATTTGACCCACACTGACCATTAGAAGGGAGTTTACTTTCAGAATATGAAACCCCATGAGATGTTTTTATATAGTTTATCTGTTGACCTGTGGAAGAAAGATTTGCTAATCTGAATGATCTTTTGCCTCCTCTAAATATTTCCTACAACCATATACAAACTGTGCAAGCACTATTCTTTTAAAAATAAATGTATTTATGTACAAGATGTATTTTTCTTATCTTTAACCTTTCCTGAGGCTTATTCTGCACTTATTTCCTCTTTGACAGCTAAAGCTATTGAGTGAGAAAAAAAATCTTTCTTGTAACTGGTAGAGTGGTCAGTTAAACACATAAGGACTTTTTTCTCTACCTACAATTCCTTCTCCATTTTTGTAAAGACTCGCCTCAAGCAATTTCTGTGCTCAAAAATAGCGTGACACAGTGCAGAGCCCTGAGTGGATTGAGGTCGTTTAGGTGCTGGAGCAACAGAGCAGCTACTAGGCAACTTGCATAACCAGTTTTAGTGAATACTTTAAAAGTACATTTGCAAAGTTCATATTCTATAACCTTTTGTGTCAAACAATTAGCCTTAGTGACTGTAGGAGAAATCTCAGTGCTTGGACTATGATCTCCATTATTTTGTTCTCTTTCTCTCCCCTATTTATGGTCTCACCAATGAGAAGATTATTAATACTGGCAAGTGAATGAAAAGAATTAAGGTCAACATTTCTAAGAAAATTTTATCCAGTTTCATTACCAATAATTACTGTAGTTCATCTTTAGCAATGCAAGCATTTCTGAAGACCATAAAAAAGTGCAGATTAATATTTATATTGGAAACCTATAAAGGAAGGCTAATATCATCTCTGAGGGTTTTTTAAAACTCATTTGCTTATTTTTTAGAAAGGAATATGGTTTATAGTTTGCTTTTAGCATGCATCAAAGAGAAATAAGAGTGAAATTCCAAAGTAGCAAGACTGAAAAAGAAAACTAAATATTTTTTGTGATTAGTGTAGGCTGGCAAAGGGAGAAAAGAGAGAACCAATGAGATACCTATTCCTAAAGCAGCACTTAGTCGGCTGCTGAGAGAAACAAGATGAACACTGAGGACGAGATATCTAAGGAGCAAGCATGGCAGGGAGAAAACACTGTGATCACAGACTTTCTGTGTATTCAAGAAGGGTAATGATAAAGGCGATGGATTATACTTTAAGCATTTATCTATTTCCTTACTTTTCCCCCTATATTATCATCTTTAAAATAATAGTGGTTTAACATTTGAGCTTACCATCTCAAAGGCATTTATTTTCTATAAAGTAAAAATGCATAGAAAAATGATGTTTAAATTATATAGGCATGAAAAGAGGATTGCAACTTAGGACTCTGAGACAATAGATTGAACCCTTTCTTTTAGAATTAATAGTAGCAGCAGCTATTGTCACCTGGTGGCAGTATATCCAGGTAGCAAGAAAATCTTTTTGAGAAATGATATTAGCTTCTTAAAGTTAATATGAATTTCCAAACTAGAATAGGTGTCTAAAGAATTTTCAAGACACATATTTTTGCTTGGTTTGAATGATGATGATGTAACTGTCTGGCATCTTCCTTCATTGGTTTTATTTAAAAAACAAAAACAGTTAAATCTGAGAGTACCATTATACTAACCTGTCCTAAAGCTTCAAGTATGCCTACTTGGACTTAAATGAAAACTACAAAGTTATTTGAGGGTCAATTTGTAGAGCAGTTAACTGAATCATTAAACAACTACCTAATTTAATTCTCATGAAAACTCAATTAACAGGGCTGTGAAATGGATGGTTTGATTTAATTCATTTCGCAACTACACTGAGTAGGCCATATGGCCCACATATTTATTACTCAATGATTGACCATTAAGACAAGAAAGAAAATAATGAGTATTGGACTCATTTACTCATGAAGACTAAAATATAACATTAATTATATTACCCCAAATTTTTTTTGAAAATATCTTTAAGGTATTTCTTCTACATTACTTTTCTAATACCACAAAACCTATAAATTACAAGTTAAGGCAAAGCTGTTGGAAATCTGGCATTAGGGTTGACTTATTGCAGTGTTGAACATCTATAATTTCAGCTACCTGGGAGGCTGAGACCGGAAGATCACTTGAGTCCAGGAATTTGAGGCCAGCCTGTGCAACACAATGAGATCCCACCTCAAAAGCTGGTGGGCTGGGCATGGTGGTGCATGCCTGTAATCCCAGCACTTAGGAGGCTGAGGCAGGAGGAGCGCGAGTTCAAAATCAGCCTCAACAACTTAGCAAGGCTAAGCAACTCAGTGAGACCCTGTCTCTAAATTAAATACAAAATAGGTCTGGGGATGTGGCTCATTGGTGGAGTGCCCCTGGGTTCAATCCCCAGTACCGAAGGGGGAAAAAAAAAAAAAAAAAAGCTGGTGGAACTAGGAAATCCAGGGGAATAATTCAGTATGAAACTGAAGACCTAAGAACCAGAAGGACCATGCTACAGGCAGAAGATGGATGTCCCCTCTCAAACAGAAAATAAAATTCACCCTTTCACCTCATTTTGTTCTATTCAAAACCTTAACAGATTGGTCTCCACCCATATTGGTAAGAGAGATCTTCTTTACTCAATCCATCAATTCAATCCATCAATTCAAATGTTTATCTTTTCTGCAAACACTTACACACCTACATGCCAAAAGAGCGTTTTATGAGCTATTTGGGCATCTGTTAGCCCAGTCAAGTTGACACATAAATTGATCATCACATCTACCTTAGAATTATTTTCTTTAGATTTACAA
Organism: Glaucomys volans; assembly: GCA_020662805.1. Lineage (NCBI taxonomy): Eukaryota > Metazoa > Chordata > Mammalia > Rodentia > Sciuridae > Glaucomys > Glaucomys volans. The sequence continues at coordinate 74,129 of JAJEJO010005753.1, forward strand.
TTCCAAGTTCTTCAAACTGTCTCTCATTGGGTAATGTCTATACCTCTGTAATTTTCTTGGATGATAATCTTGAATTGAACATAATATTCCAGATGTAGATTGACCAGCCTAATTAACTAAAGAATAATTAACTCTTTCAATTTATATTAGTTAGCTTTTTATTGCTGTAATGAAAAGACCTAACAAGATCAACTTAGAGAGGAAAAGTTTTTGTTGGGCTCACTGTTACAGAGGTTCAACCCATGGTCAGCTGACTTCATAGCTCTAGGCCCAAGATGAGGAAGACCATCATGGCAGAAGGTGTGGTGAAAGAAACCTGCTCAATCTTGCATAAATCAGGGAGAGCTCCACTCACTAGGAACAAAATATAAACTCCAAGAGCATGCCCCCAGTAACCTACCTCCTCTAGCCATGCCCTACCTGCCTACACTTACCACTCGGTTAATCCATTTAGATGAATTAATCCACTGATAGGTTACCACTCTTATAACCTAATCATTTCACCTATGAACAATTCTTGCAGTGTCTCACACATGAGGGGCACCTCATATCCAAACTATAACAGGACACGTTAGTTTTTCTTATTTTTTTTTGGACAAAATAATAGACTTCATTTCACCATAAAGAGATTCATGGTGAAACAGATAAAAAAAATAATTAGACATTTTTAAACTATTTCTATTTTCTACTGTGGCCATTGGAAGAGACTCATTTACTCAATTGACATCTGTTGTTTGGATCACCTACTATAATGTTATGTGTATTTACATTCTTTGTGATTTTTTGCTGCACTGGAAAACTACAGAAAAACTTTACTTATACAATTTATTAAATAACACAAAATAATATTCATTTGTTAATTCACTGCAAAATTCCAAACTGAAGTCATGCAGATATTGTTGATAAAATACTCATAGGTCTTTGCTCTGCCTCATATTTTTACAAAAACTTTCTCTAGCTTATTTACTTTTCCAAAAAGAAGAGATAATACATTGATTATAATATCTGATTTGCTCCTTTAGCTTGCTATTGTCACACTCACACAAAAAATATAAAATAATCAATAGAATTCTAAGATCATTGCTTAAATTATTTAGGTTTTTCCTCACTCTTTTTACACACTTTTTTAAGCAATTGAATTCATTGACTTGTTTCTCCTGCAAAACTTAACTATATTCAGTCTTGCTTATTTCCTCCGAAAGTTCCTGAAATAAATTTTTCATTTGTTCTAATTAGTTATTCATGACAGGAGAATGCACTTTAATACATCATACATAAATGGAGTATAACTTCTCATTCTTCTGGTTGTACATAATGTAGAATCACACCAATAGTGTAGTCATATATGCACATAGGGTATAATGTCCAATTCATTCTACTATCCTTCCTACACCCATATCCCCTTCCCTCCCTCCACTCACCTCTGCCTAATCCAAAGTAACTCTATTCTTCCCTAGCACCACTTCCCCCTTATTGTGAATTAGCATCTGCATATCAGAGAAAACATTTGGCCTTTGGTTTTTTGAGATTGACTTAATTTCCTTAGCATGACATTCTCCAGCTCCATTTGTTTACCAGCAAATGCCATCATTCAGTTCTTCTTTACAGTTCAGTCCATATCCAACATTTTCTTTAGCAATTCAGCTGTTAAAGGACACCTAGATTGGTTCCATAGTTTAGCTATTGTGAATTGAGCTGCTATAAACATTGATGTGACTGCATCACTGAAGTATGCTGATTTTAAGTCCTTTGGGTATAAACCGAGGAGTGGGATAGCTGGGTCAAATGGTGGTTACATTCCAAGTTTTCTAGGGAATCTCCATACCACTATCCATAATGTTTGTACCAATTTGCAATTCCACCAACAATATATGAGTGCACCTTTTATCCACTTTAGTTTTAAAGTATCTTCTTGAACTTATCACCTGTAATTTATGTTAGTACATTCTTTCTAACACATCTGTATCTAAATGTTGGCTCATAATGAGTTTGCTGACATTTGAAACCATTTTTTTTGGCAGATGTTCTCCCTTGTATATTTGAAAACCCTTTTGTTTTAATCGTGTATCTTTACACAATTGTGTATTAATTCCTATTAACTTCCTTTTTTTTTTTAACCTATAATCCAAACTGCTCAAAGGTTTCTTGAATCAGTTCTGACATCTGGTATATTTGCTGTCTTTTCCAGATTAGGTCACTTTAAATTGAACACAATCGCCTCTTATGTCTTCAGGTCATTAATAAAAAATGTAAAATCAGGACAAGATCACAACTCTGCAGTTTGTCATTTAAAACACCCCTCCAGGTTGATATTAACCCATCAACCAATTCACTTTGTGCACTATGCAATGGGGTAATAGATAAACATCTACTCACTGGCATATACTTTCTAACACATCTGTATCTAAATGATGACTTACAGTGGTATTTTCAATTAGTCTAAATTCCTATGTGTTTCACAAAGGATTAGAGCATGAATAGTTAAAATTTCATATATTGGTTGTTTACAAGATGATAGATGGACCGGCACTTTTTGTTCGTAGTTATGCACATATTTTTTGCATCATAAAACATATCAAAAGTAGATTATGAACCTGTGGCTTTACATTTTTATGCAGGGTGAGGCTAAGGTTGTTTAAGTAAGAACAATGAATTGATTTAAAGAAAAAATTTAAGTAGATACAAATGCAGATGCTGTAGAGTACGAAAAACTCTGAAGGTGATAAGTAAATAATTAAAATTAGGGATTGTCTGGTATACAGTTTTGTAGTTTTCAACACACAAATATTTTATCTGACACTCAAAACCACAACAGGGAGCCCATGTGAGACCTCATCAAATACCTTCCAGAAAACTCAGCCACAATTCTCATTATGTTTCATGAAAAATGAGGAAAGAGTTTCAGATAATTTTACTCTTAAGTAAATCTTTGCAGGTTCCTAGAAATCAACATCTTCCTCTAATCCTTTATGGACGTAGGCAGAGTGAAAATAGAACAATAGAATACATTTTTCAGTGTTTCTTCCTAAAGTGCTCACGAGCCATCTGTTTAATAACATGCTCTGCATTTGTGTGTGGCCTCACACTTGAGAGTCCATGATTTCTTAGATATACTCACATGCCCATTATGAAAATGGGGACAGTTACCTATCTCTAGCTACTTAATACTTCTACTATCCCAAAATTCCTCCAAGATGCCTAGCAATAGCTCCCAAATCACAGATGGAATTGTTTTGCTACTCTAGAGTGCATATATTGCATTTGACCCTAACACCTTGAATTAGATTGTCTACATGGTTTCATCAATGAGTCAATAAACATTTTGAACATCCACTAAGTGATGAGCAATGTTTAAAATTGTTTCCCCTAAGAAATTCAGGGTTTATCAGGGAGACAGATACATAAATAAATACAGACTTTTTAAACAACATGACACGTACTTTTTAAACAACATGACACAAAGTACTATGTGGCTATAGACGAGAATCTATCCTCCTTAGCATAACTTTGAAAAGGGGTATACGAGTGAGTGAGCCTTAAAGGTATTTTTTAATACCTAAAGAGGAGTACTTGTACCAAAAGACTAATAAATTCAATATTCAGGAAACAATGAGAAGTCTGGAAAAGTTGGATCTCAAAAATAATGAAGGGAATAAAGGTAAAAAGAAAGAAATTTTTAAAATATACCACAAGGGAATCCTGTGCACAATAATAATAAGGCTGAGCTTAACCTATACATTATAGAGAATTTTTAAAAATGCTCTCAAGCAGGAGAATGGCAAAGTTTATTATTAGAAGATAACTTGTGAAAGTAAAATGTTGCTCTCTTTATTAGACTGGAGGGAAGAAAATGGATACCAACAGTGGGAAAACTTTGAAAAAGGCTGCTGAGATCATGCAGAGGAACAATCATGAGGGCCAGAGGCAAGCAACATTACCTATCTCCAGTCTCTTGACACTTCTAGTAGCCCACAATTCTACTTTGAGCTTCACTTCATCAGCATGTTCTTCTCCTTCTAGTTTAATAATTATTTTGGATAAAGGAGGCAAAAACAAAATAGGGAAGTAATTCTACTATGTCTCCATCACCCATTAAAAGTGAGAAAAGTCACCTGATTTTTGTTTGTTCTAAAAATATGCAAAATATTGAACAATCAGAAGCTAGTTTTGTTAGCATCTTCCACAAACTTCAGACTATTCTAGACTTTTATCTTTCCTGATACCAGTGTCATAGTTTTCTCTTACCATTTGTGCTTGAATTTTGTTGTGTACATATGCCAAAATTTGCCTGGCACTCTCCATAATGTATCTGTCGCCTTTACATTTGCTAATAGAACTCCCAAATTTTAGGTAGAAACTCAGACATCTAGAATAAATTTTGCCTTTCCCAGCCTCCGTTATAACAGGTATGACCATCTGACTAAATTTAGCCAAGGAAAGTAAAAAACACAAATATGTACAAATTCAGACTACTTTATTAGGTAGAGACATGCCCTTTTCCCTGCCTCCTTCTTGATGGCTGGAATGTAGAAGTGATGGCTGCACTACTACAGTAATCATTTGGGGTCCTAAGGTGAATTTGAGGCTGGTGTTGGTGCAGCAAAGCCACAAATAAAGCTGGGTTCACAAGAGTCTTGTAGAGCACAGACATCGGTTCTGCACTATCCACCTTCAGTATCTATGAGTATCTATCCTGTTTATCCAATGTACTATAACCTTGGATTCTTAGCAACTGAAACTAATCTGAATATGGTACCCCTTCTTTTAATTTTTAAGTTCTTCCTCCTTCTTCCTAAAGATCATATAGTTCAATTATAAAGGTAAGTAAAGACATCACTGTCACCCTTCCTTTATATCACCTAATTCTTAAGTCATCACATAGATTCATTTGGTGCTTTCTCTTTTTTTCCTTATAGCTTTATTGAGGTAAAATTGAAGTACAACATAATGCACATATTTGAAGCATGCAATTCGGTCATATTTGACATGTGTGAAACCAATACAATCAATACAAAAGCATTTCCATTAGTTTTTTTAAAAAATTTGAAATAATGAAAAAGTGTGGTATGATATATACATATATATATACATATATATATATACAATATATATATTGGATATATATGTGAATATTACTCAGCTTAAAGAAAGAATGAAACTATGCTGGATGAAGCTGGAGAACATCATGCTAAGCGAAATAAGCCAATCCCAAAAAAAGAAAGGCCAAATGTTTTCTCTGATATGCAGATGCTAATTCACAATAAGGGTGGAGTGTTAGGAAAGACTAGAGTTACTTTAGATTAGGCAGAGGGGAGTGAAGGAAGGGGAAGGGGTATGAGGGTAGGGAGGATAGTAAAGTGAAACAGACTGTTACCTCATGTACATATATGACTGCATGAGTGATGTGATTCTACAACATATACAATCAGAAAAATGAGAAATCATACTCCATTTTTGTACGATTTATCAAAATGCATAAATGCATTCTACAGTCATATATAACTAATCAGAACAAATAAAAAATTAATAAAAAGTTTGAAGTCATGCAGACTGTTTCTTGTTTGATATATTACATTAGAAATTAGTCATGTTAAGATGTATAGAATGCCACCCCCACATGTCATCTCTTTCAAAATTAAGTGGCAAAACTTATAAATATCTCAGAGGTCAACAAGGAAAGCACAAGAAAAGTAAATAAAAAGTACTTTGAACTAAAGTGATAATAAAAATCTTAAAATATAAGGATCTCTGGGATGAAACAGTACATGGATGAACACTTATAATTTAAAGTACTTGTTTCAGAAAGAAGCTAGAATAACAATCAAATTAATTTTCAAATTATGTAGAAGGAAGGAAAAAATAAAACTAGGAGCAGAAATATATGAAATAGAAAAGAAATAATACAGCTAAAATTTGATAAAAATTAAACACATTAAATTAAAGCAAGAACATAAAAATTAACATCAATGGAAAGGGAACTATCAAAATAACTCTATAGATGCTCAACATATATTAAGGTAATATCAACAATTGTATGCCAACATATGTGATAGCTTACATAATATGGTCTATATTAGAGAAGGATCGTGTGCTGCTGAGAAGAAAGTGTATTCCATCATTGATGGATGAAATAGTCTATATATGTCTGTTAAGTCTAAATTATCAATTATATTATTTACTTCTATAGATTCTCTATTTAGTTTTTGTTTGGAGGATCCATCCAATGGTGACAGAGGCATGTTAAATATACCCAGTATTATTGTGTTGTGATTTATTTAATTCTTGAAATTGAGAAATATTTGTTTGATATATGCTCCATTGTTTGGGGCATAAATATTTGCAATTGTTATATCTTGTTGATGTGTAATTCCCCTAAGCAGTATGAAATGGCCTTCATTGTCCATTGTGATTAACTTTAGCTTACAGTCCACTTTATCTGATGTGAGGATAGAAACCCCTGCTTGTTCTTGATCCATGTGATATCTCATCCTTTCACCTTCAGTCTGTGGATGCCTTTGCCTATGAAATGAGACTCTTGGAGACAGCATATTGTTGGGTCTTGTTTTTTAATTCACTCTGCTAATATATGTCTTTTGATTGATGAGTTTAGGCCATTTACATTTGGTACTAACATAGTTGTCTAAATGATTTTTTATTCTTTCAAAAGGAAGCAGTGAAGTAAGCTTCCAGTGCAAACTTAATCTGATTGATGAGAAAATAACTGCTTGAAGATGTGAACAACAGTGACCATGTCATTTGGGATTTATAAAACCAAAAGAAGGCAATGAAAGAATGTGGGGCCCACTAAATCATGCTAAGTGAGGACAGCTTTTATTGATTGATATATAAAGGATATTTATATTAAGGATTTTACATTTTTTGTCTTGTTTAGTACTCATAACCACTATACTAAAAATTTTACAGATGGAGAAACTGAGGTTCAGAATGGTTAAATGATTTGCCCAATATAACACAGAAAAGTAGCAGAGGAACCAGACGTGAGTCCAAACAGTCTGGACTTAGAACTTTCTTAGAATGCAGATTTGAATTTTTAGAAAACCTAGGTAGGCTCCCTTGACCAGTGACTTTAAAAGAAATGGTAGATCAGTAATAATTACTGGCCTTCAAATGACATGTCAACTTTGCAATTGGAGATCACTGTAATGAAGGAGAAAAAAAAGCACCAAGTTTTCAAGATGACAGAATAGAGGAGGTCACTTTCCTGGCTGCTCCATGGAGTGAAACCAAGAAAGCAGACAGGCAGCTTCTCAGCAAGATGGGTGAATAAAAAAAAGAAAAAAGAAAACAAACAGGGGAACTTTACTGGATTTAAAACTGGACATTCAAAGCAGATCAGGGACTTAGGAGATTGGATGTAATAAAATAAGGAAGAAATCCCCAGTGGCACCATGACTACATGGCCAGGCCAGAAACACCAGAGCAGTCCCTCTGTGAGCACAGTGGAGTGGAGGGATAAGGAAATTAAAGGAACCCTCATTTTTGGAAGGCCTGACATGTGTCTGAGTATGGAGGAGCATTTAGAGGTCAAGGACATTGCCCAGCAAACTTGAAAGATGAGCTGCACAATATCCATGTGCGGGAAAAGAAGCCAGCATCTCTCCAGGAGGTATGCAGAGGACTAAGGAAGGAACCATTTTACAGCCGCTTCAAGGGGACCGACAATTGAGGGGAATGTTTCCTGGAAATCCCGAGCTTGGCCCAAAATCAGGTTCAGTAAACACACACCCAGCTCTCCCTCTCCCCTTCCAATCCAGTTGCTTGCAGGACCAGCTGGGAGAGGTGAATGTGGCCAGGAACTTAGAAGGATGGGGATGGGAGAGATTGGAGCCTGAATCCGAGACCAGGAAAAGTGGAGTCTGAAGGTGAGGTAGGAGACTAAGAATTGTGTCCCCTACCACACAAGTGGAACCCAGAGGAGATCCCTGGGGTATAGTCTTCCAGCATGGACCAGCAAGTACTGAGCCCTGGAGGTACACTGATTTAACATCTCCAGACCAACTGGCATTCGGCAAAGAGCCTGGAGCCCACCTAAGCCTAAACCCTGCCTCCAGGATTTCTGCCTCTGGGATTACCTCCCTCATTCCAGCAATCCAGAGGGTGGAGCACCACACTCCAGATAACCCCACCTAAAACTGCTGAAAAGAAAAGCTGAGAATCTTTTGAACTCCAACAGAAAGAATTCTTTAACTTTTCATCAAGTTCCTGTTTTTTAAATTCCTTCTTTGTTTGTGACCTTAATGGTACATGGACAGTTATACATATTCATATTTATTTTTTCTCATTTATAGCATTTTTGAGACCTGTTATTTTCATGGATTAGTTTTTTGTGAAGTAGGATGTTTGGTTAGTATATTTTAGTTTTGTTTTCTATTCTTTTATTTTCATTTTTAATTTTAAAAAAAATTTTACTTCATATTTATTTTTTTCTCCTACCTCTTTCCTTTGATTCTCTTTTCTTCTGCTAACAGCCAATCTCTATTGTTCTCTCTTTCACTCTTCCTTTAATTTTTTTACTTCTCTCCAACTCACTCAGAATCATCACATCCTATATCACTTCTATTCTCTCCCTCTCCACCATTTGAAATTATAAACCCTTTTGCAAACTTGCTGATTTTATTGTAGGTAAAAACTGATCATATTATTTTTGGTTATTGTGATAATTAGCATCGTAGACGTCACAGTAGGAACTTTTGGTTTAACATTAATTGTTTGCATCCGTTGTTGCTGCTATTTTGTCTCCCCTGAAACAGTGAGATACTGAAAATCTTCAGGGACACTCTAAGTCCATAGGGTAGAAACTCTACTGCCTCAGATCCATACTGTTAGATGAGCAGACACACAAAAAATATGAAAAAGCAAGGGAACAAATCATCCCAAACAAACCAAGATACTCCAATAACAAAATCCATTGATACCACAATGGAAGAAATGTCAGAGAAGTTTAGAATGTACATAGTAAAGAATAGTATAAGAAATGAAGTCAGAGAGAAAATACTGGAAGTGAAAGATCACTTCAATAAAGAGGCAGAGATTCTGAAAAACAAAAATGAAGCAGAAATCCTTGAAATGAAGAAAACAATACACCTAATTACCTAATAGAAGAGAAAATAGGTCCAAATCTTCATCATGTTGGCCTAGGACCAGATTTCCTTAACATGACTCCCAAAGCGCAAGAAATAAAAGCACGAATCAATGATTGGGATAGAGTGAAACTAAAAAGCTTCTTCTCAGCAAAGGAAACAATCAGCAATGTGAAGAGAGAGCCTTCAGAGTGGGAGAAAATCTTTGCCACACACACTTCGGACAGAGCACTAATCTCCAGAATCTACCAAGTACTCAAAAATCTTTACACCACGAACACCAATAACCCAATCAATAAATGGGCCAAGGAAATGAACAGACACTTTACAGAGGAAGATCTACAAGCAATCAACAGATTTATGAAAAAATGTTCAACATCACTCGTTATAAGAGAAATGCAAATCAAAACCACCTTAAGATTTCATCTTACCCCAATTAGAAAGTCTTTCATCAAGAACACAGGCAACAACAGGTGTTGGCGAGGATGTGGGGAAAAGGGTACACTCATACATTGCTGGTGGGAGTGCAAGTTGGTGCAGCCACTCTGGAAAGCAGTGTGGAGATTCCTTAGAAAACTTGGAATGGATCCACCATTTGACCCTGCTATCCCACTCCTTGGCTTATACCCAAAGGACTTAAAATCAGATTGCCTCAGTGATGCAGCCACATCAATGTTCATAGCGGCTCAATTCACAATAGCTAGATTATGGAATCAACCTAGATGCCCTTCAGTAGATGAATGGATAAAGAAACTGTGGTATATATACACAATGGAATATTACTCAGCCATAAAGAAGAATAAAATTATGGTATTTGTAGGTAAATGGATGATGTTGGAAACTCTTATGCTAAGTGAGATCAGCCAATCCCAAAAATCCAAAAGCCGAATGGTCTCTCTGATATATGAATGATGATGCATAATGTGGGGGGGGAAAGATGGCAAGAATGGAGGAAAGATAGCTAGCATAGAGGGAAGGGAGGGGTGGGGGTGGGTGGGGGATAAAATTAATAACAGAATGTGTGACAGATACCATTGCCCTGTGTACATGCATGAATGCACAGATGGTGTGACTCTACCTTGTGTACAAACAGTGAAACAATAGCTGTACTCCATTTGTGTTCAATGAATCAATAAGTAAATAAAAGAATAAAAAAAAAA